>CM072511.1:150564129-150736629 GCA_036898135.1 Oncomelania hupensis | reverse complement strand
GTGGGGCAACAACGCGATGGGTCAGTGTGGGCTAGGTCACGCCCAGAGCCCAATCCCTAGGCCACGCAAAGTGGTTGGCCTGGAGGGCATCCCTGTACAGCAGATCTCCGCCGGCACTTCCCACAGTGTGGTATGGACCGCCATGCCCTCAGACCGGTCAGTTGCTCTCAGCATGCATGTCATTTTAATTTCAACCTCTTTGTTTCTCTCCTTCCTTCCTCTTCTTTCCTCTGTTTTTCTCATATTTTCTCTTCTTCTCTTCTCGTAATCTTTGTCCTATTCCTTATTCTCCATGGTTTTTGGGTTGTTTTTTTTCTCTCTCTTCCGAGAGTTGCTAAATATGTTCCTCTTAACCTTTCCTTCCTTTGATGTTTATCGTCAGCTCAACCATAGTTACTGATATTTACAACTTGCCTTCACTCTTACAGTGAGCGTTGTGGCCAAGTGGGCTAAGGCGGGACTAACTTGCCTTGTCCACAAGCCAGAAACCAATGGCGCCTGACAGGTGTGGGTTCGATCCAGCATCTGGGCGTTATGTTTCTCCGAATATTATTTACTTTCGACTCAGGCAACATCTCGGGGGGTTTTCTCCGGGTATTCCGGTTTGCTCACCCAGCAAAATTTCAAAAATCACAAAATAATGTTAGGTAGGTTGGGTTTGGGCATGCCACAGGCTGCGACTACGCCTTCCCCAGGGGAGGCGGCGCAGAGTATCCCGATAGAAAGGGATAATAAACTGCAACAAACATACAGAATACAGAATTTATTCAGCCAAATGACAACATACTCAGAGATGCCAACCCTCACGGTTTCGCCGTATTATTTTCCGGTGGCAAATAGTTTTTTACGGATTTACGCTGAAGTCATTTTTCTTATGGCGAGAATAATTTTTACAAGAATATATATTTCCAGCTGATGATTATGGCAAAAGGACTAGTACACGTTTCAGACTGATTACACTTAGGCACTGTCACAGTTTAAAATAATGCAGCATATTATATAACGACCTTATAAGGTAATAAATCTATTTGATTAGTTTAACTTATTGCATATCGTAGTTCACAACCTTGTTAGCTGCGCTGAAGCAGCAGCAGCAGACAAAACAATGCAAAGAAATCAATGAGATTTACCTTTTTTTTAAAAATTTTTATGCTGCCGATACACAACCTCAAAGCGATTTATTTTAATTAACTCTAACATTGTGCTGTACATGATTCTGATTGGTAGCAGGTTGATGTTAAAAATTTTGCGAACTGACATCTCTTATCCTTCTGACTTCGGTCGGGGTCAAGTTTTACCACAGATTAGTATAGAATTCTTTTGCGGAGCTCAGTCATCTTTGATTTTTCCGATATGATTTTTAATAAGAAATCTTAATCCTGGACCTTTGCTCCCTCTTGTCTACTGACAAAATTTTAAATCTACTGACAATTTATAAATTTCTCACTGACAGATTTTTCTGCAGGTTGGCATCTCTGCATACTTTGGGTATGGAAATTGCCCCGATGTTGGTAGTCAGTGACACACACACACACTCCACACTACACCTTTGGAGACTTCAATTAAAGGATTTTGCAAACAACGTTGCAACATTAAGCTCAATCACAGTGGACATATCAAGTATCAACAGTATTAACAGACAGCGAGGCATAATTACACTAGCTCTTTGAAACCCTCCCATGGCAATGTTCAGATGAATCTGTTTTGATCGTTCTTTTTTCTTGGCAAATTATTGAAGAGATAGTTTCATGCTTGAGTAGGTCATAGACCTTTGGCCACTATCAGGCCATTCCAAACGTTACATAGGCAGTCAACCCGAAAGCGACGTTGACCCCAACTTGAGATGAAGAGGCTGTTGAGGGCAAACAGGCACACAAAACCTATGCCTAATAGATCTCAGACACTCAGCTACGGTCAAGGTCGCCTGTTCTGTGAAAACAGGCCTACTGTAAAGGTTGAGTTCCTGATCGTTGTGTTACATGTTAGATCCTGACTGCTTCAGATTATAGCGCAACCTCAGTTCTATTGTAAGTTTACATTTGCAGACATGTGATAGCCTGGCACCGGCCTTTCTGTGTGGATCTGCAAGAAGCAACATTTGCCTCTCTCTGCAGTTTCTTGGAGCGCTACTGCGATGGTTTCTATGCTCCTAATCCACCTCCACCGTTCTCGTCTAGACAGTAAGTTCTGACGTGGTTCACAGTTTTGCGGAATGTATTTAATATTGTGCAACGCATTGACGTGATCAATGTATTTCAATATTATACTTCTAAAAAAGAATTTTTTTTTCACTTGAGAAAAACGTTTTAATTTGCCTAAAAGGCTAGCTTTTTGTCTAATGATTGGTTTGAGGTGTTTTTAATTTAATTTTATTTTATACAACAGATAATTAAAATGTAGTTTATTTTAATGGACAACTGAAGGTCAGTTTTCAACTCTGTACGTACTTCATATTCACAACTTGTGTTTCAGTATAGATTCAGATGTCTATAGCTTTTGTGTGTATAAATGGTGAACCAGGCATTTGGATTGTGTGTTGTTGTTTAACTCATTCTATACTGGCGTGGGTTGCATCCCCTTTTATCATTCCATACTGGACGATTTGTAAAAAAAGATATATTTTATAAACTAGAATTGTAGTAGAGACTTGCAAGTGTAGGTCCATATAGAAATTACAATGGAATAACCAATAACCAAATTTGATAGAATTATCTTTGCTATTTACCGATTTATAAAAAAAACAAAAATCCCTCATCCTACCCCCCCCCCCCCCCCCCCCCCCAAATTTGAACATCCAAATCCAAATGAAAAAGCTAAAAATAGTGTAAGGGAGGCAACAATTTAATAACAGAGCTTTCCCTGATTGTTGTGGAAAACAGCGTTACCTCCCTCTAATTGTAGTGTGTACCTATACGAATACGATCACTTTATTATCTCAATCAAAGAGAAATTCACACGTGGTGCCAGATATAAATGTTACAAGACGATAAAGGACAGTATAACAACAATAAACAGTAAACAGTAAAACAGGATAAATGTATAAAAGTATAAGTATAAAAGTATATCAAGAAGACATTACTAAATTAACCATTTAAAACTGTAATCGTAAGAAGTTACATGGGGAATAACAGATACCCAGCGCTGGAATTACACATCATCTTCATCACTTTTGTCTTCACCACTTTGTCAACTAGGAACACTTTTAACATCCCCTTTTATGTTAGAAGCCCACTCTCTTTGAAACCAAAGTAGTCAGTGCCAGACGAAAATTGCAAGCGTACTCTAAAAGGAAAATATAAGTTGTTTTTCCACCTTAGTTTCGTACACTATGTTGAATCTACACACTGTGACCTCTGAAAGTAGAGTTACGCGTTTGCGTATGTCAGTATGAAAGTGTTGTGCACTGGCACTATGCTATAGCGTAGCAAAGTATAGAAAGAATTAAAATAAGATGAGATTGGATAGGATAAGATGATAATACTTCATTATCTCAAATAATGAGAAATGTAGATGTGGAGCATAGCCACAAGAATATAAACACTTCAAACAAAAGGAACAAAACATAACGCTTAAAGCATTAAAACTTTTTTTTTCATTTCTCTCTCTCTCTCTCTCTCTCTCTCTCTCTCTCTCTCTCTCTCTCTCTCTCTCTCTCTCTCTCTCTCTCTCTCTCTCTCTCTCTCTCTTTCAAATGTTATGACTTTTGTTTCATCTAGGCAGCATCACCACTTTGTGATGTTGTGCTTGCGTCTTCTGTCATCCCATTTGGCCTTGACCTTGGCTTGTGGCCTCGGGAGTGAGGTACTGGGGAAACAGACTCAGCCGTTGAGGAACCTGCTGTTCCGCCTGATTGATACCTCCATGCCAGACTGTATACAACAGGTAACTGTAATTCCACATGGACTTTCCAAGTTCCTCTGTTGTTTTCTGCATTGGTCTGTGCATAGGAGAACTTGGTGAAATTACATGGTCGCACTTTGCTTATTCATATTTTGTATTATTGTGCAACTGTCAACATTCAGGCTGTATACAGTTAGCATTGTTTTTTTTGTCATATTTTCTGTATTTTGTTTTCCAACAGATAAGGTCTTTTAAAGTATTTTTGGTAATTCATGATGCTTCAAAGGACATTGTATTCTAGAATATTCCATGTATGGCTTTATAATGTTATACTGAAAGACCGAAGTTCGAACGACGGTATTGTTAGGTTAATTAATAGCACACTTGATAGAGCATTAGTTTCCTATGCCGAAGGTCGAAGGGACAAAATTTTACATGACTTAGGTAAGAGAATTTTTCAAGACACTGAGGGTTTTCTCTGCTTATAACATCCAACATTACCATTATTATTGTTTATTGTGTGCAGGCGGTGTCCTCCACGCTGACCATCGGTGCCTGCTTGCTGCTTCCACCCCTGAGGGAGCGCATGGAACTTCTGCACACTCTGCTTCCACAGGGTCCAGGCAGCTGGGACAGTCTCACTAAGGGACAGGTAAGGTCCTATTCAGCATTGACCAGTTACTGCTTTTACACCTGCTTGGTTAGCAGAGCGAGCCATTATCCAAATACCTTGAATTGGGTGGTCTACCCTAAGACCTGTTGTCACAGTGGCAACTTCAGAAAGGTAGTCGACATTGCAAAGGATTGTGAAACAAAGTTGTTGTGTTTCATGTACTTTTTAGCGTGTCGAGCTGCAGAGTTCAGAAGTGAGTTACAGTAATCTTAATGATTTCAACCTGAAAACCTTTTATTTTATTTTATTTTATTTTAAATAAAATATGGAAAGAAAGAAATGGACTATAAAATTATGTAGTTATTTTTTAAGAAATAATGTAAGTATATATTATAAAAAAACTACATTAGTTTAAATTTGATATCAAATAGATGCAGTTTCAATTTGAGCTAAAATAGATGCAATATGCCTTAATGATTTATTTGAGTTACCTTAGCCCTGAATGCCCATTAGCGCTGAAGACAATTGTTTTTCAGACCTGGTGTTTTTGTGATACTTACTACTACTAATAATGATGATGATGATGATGACGTTTCTTTCATAGCGGATGCAGCTAGGCATAGTGCTGACCAGTCTTCAGGACAACCAGCACATAGCCACAGTGCTAGGGCTGACCATGTCTAGCGTTCACAAGTCCGACGCTGACAGTCCCACCAGCGAGATAGACCCTGACAGCCCACAGTCACCCATCAAGCAAGAGCCGTCCATCACAGTGACGTTGGAGATGGCAGAGAGGCTGATGAAGACCATCCTTAGCAATCTTGCTGCTCATACTGTGAGCATTTGTTGTATTAGGCACGAGGTGTAGTGATTGATATAGTTATGGAAGCACTTTACTGCAAGCTGCTGCATTCGGTTGATCATGGATGCACACTTTGCACCCTTACTGCAATGCCATACTAAATTTAGTGTTCATGTGTTGTCATTGTACTCATGTTTTATTGTATTTTTTCGTCCAGAATTGTCTTTTGTTGTTATTGATTTGGAAATCGTCACAGCACACACACTCACTTTCCTTGTCATTTATTGGGAAAATAACTATATCTTGAATATTCAATCTGAAATCTTTTTGCTACATGCCTATGTGTGGAACTGATAGTGTTTGTTCAAATGCATTACAGAACTGATAGTGTTTGTTCAACCGCATTACAGAACTGATAGTGTTTGTTCAACCGCATTACAAAACTGATAGTGTTAACTTGATTTTAAAGTTTTGTGTGTGTGTGGTTTTTTTTTCTTGTTTTTTTTTTTTCCCTTAATTAAATGAATGAACACATTCACTTTTGTGAAATTCATAGCTCAAGCTCCCTGCATGAAAAAGGTGATTTTTATGAACTTAACTAAAAATTGTAAGAATTTTCTTAATTCCATGAGCACAAGGACTTTGTGCTGTTCACGCTTGGTCATTCAAGTACTTTCAGACTGTGTCTAAAAACTCCCTTAGTTCCGCTCGTAGGGTCCCTTAACGCAGGCTGGACTGCTTATAACCTGCTGAGAGACGGCCAGCGACCCACAGCACAAGCTATGCAACTGGCACTCGCCTGGAAGCTTATAATTACTTTAACCGCGCGCCAAGCTCTGTACTGTATAGGGCCAGGAAGGGGGCTGGCCGGGCGGCTGGGCTACATCCAATTGAGTGCCTATTGCTTGCACCATTAGCACCACGAGACTTTCGTAAATTCGCTACAATTACAGAGGCCTGCAACCTAACACAAGAAAATATTTTATAATGTCGACCACATCACCAGAACGTTCAAACTGTGTACTAAGTGACTTCAAATGATGAACATTGTAGAAAGGATTTAAATGTGTAATTAAAACGCGTATATACACTAGATCGAAAACCGGTCCGTTGCAAGGCAATGAAGGGCCGATCAGTACACACGGTCAAATCGACTAAAATATAAGACAAACGAAATGGTATTCTGAGATTTAGTTTATGCTAACACAAAACACAGATATGAAAGTAACTAAAATGCAAAAGGACTACCACAATACAAACGATATTTCACATAATATGATCAGTTCTATAGCACAGAGTTAGAGAATGATATCCAGTCAGTGGTACGCCGTTCTTTGTCTAGTATGTTAGCGGGAAGCGAGACTGCAGGCATGATATGAGGCTAGCCGGCTGGCTGCAGGGCTTGCCAGCTATAATTAGCCTAGTAGCTCCACTGAAAAGTCCTTTCCAGTGAAAGAAAGCACAGGCGTGTGTTCAACATGTTAGCTTCAGCCAAGAAACAAGTGATGACACTGGATGTTTGTTTGTCTATTTTTGCTAGCAAGTTCTTGTTTCCTCATTAAGAAAATATTGATACCGCAGATTTGAAGCCCCAATTAATGCTATTCACTTGCAGGAACGGACACTGAATGAGCTGGAGAAGAACTCTGACAAAGGAATGCTGCTTTGTTCAGCGCAAGAAACCTCACCACCAGCACACCTCCATAACTTGCTCTCTTCCCTGCAGAAACACCTCCTGGCTTTCTGTTTGAACAGCAAGAATGAGCAAATGGTATGAAATGTTGTCATTAATTGCACAAACTGACCATGACTTGCAAACACAACAGTTCTGTCGTTGCTTAGTAACCGCCCTCAACAGCGGAAGTTGCAGCTCGATGGTCATGGCTTTATATGCGATGTCCATGGCTTCAGGATGGCTGGGTAAGTGCTTCCCTCCTTTCTTTTCATGTTACTCTGCATTTGTGAGTCACGGTCAGTGTGTGAAATTAATATTAAAATTGTATCTCTAAATGTATCATTAATAACAATACTGACCATGACTCACACTTAATTTTCCTCCCTCCACTCCTCCACCTACCCTGATTAACGCCATTCAAGATCTGATTTATCAGCACTGGCTGTGAGCTGCAGCTGCCGGGTTGCATGCTTAGCACGGGATTTGAGTGGAGGGAACTTAATTTTAACTTCCGTTGTTGAGGGCGGTTACTAAGAAATGACAGAATTGTTGCATTTGTGAGTCATGGTAAGTATGCTTATTAATAATACATTTTGAGATAACATTTGAATTTTTTTTACTGAAGAGGTATGGTAGGTTTTGAGCACATTGAGTTCAGCTCAACAATTACTTTCTGCAATGATGTTGTTGCGTATTTGTTTACAGTTGTTTGAGCTCCTCTCTCTCTCTCTCTCTCTCTCTCTCTCTCTCTCTCTCTCTCTCTCTCTCTCTCTCTCTCTCTCTCTCTCTCTCTTTCTGTCTCTGTCTGTCTCTCTCTCCCCCTCTCCCCCCTCTCTCTCTCTTTCTCTCTCTCTCTCTCTCTCTCTCTCTCTCTCTCTCTCTCTCTCTCTCTCTCTCTCTCTCTCTCTCTCTCTCTCTCGGATTGGTCTGTTTAAGCCTAGTTCAATTTATTCAGGTAGCAGGCCTCTGGAACTCTCTCCCAAACTTCCTGAAACAAACAACCAACATGAATACTTTTAAGAGCACATATGCTTCCCAACTTATGAAGTCAAAATAAACGTTGCCTTCATTGTACAAGTAAATGCGATTTTCTTTTCATATATTATAAGCTCACATATGTTCTTATAGGTACTGATGATTTTGTGCAATGTATATTGTTTCGTTTAATTGATTTTGAACAATAATGCATATGCGCTAGATAATGTGGATAATATCCTCTAAGCTTTGTTGCTTACAAACCAATTGATCTTTAGAATGCTATAAATGTTAAATATAAAATTGATGTGCAGCCCCACACCTTGCAATGCATGTCATGTACACACATGTGTTCTAACTCAAGTTTATCTATAAACCTGTAATTGTTCTAATGTTGTTTTGTAGTTACAGGAGACTAGTCGAGTCCCTCTTTAGGGCGAAGGTTAGAGTTTAAAAAAAGCAGACCACTGCTTATTTTACTACCTTCATTAAATAAAGAATTCTCTTCTCTTCTCTTCTTTTCTCTTCTCTTCTCTTCTCTTCTCTTCTCTTCTCTTCTCTTCTCTTCTCTTCTCTTCTCTTCTCTTCTCTTCTCTTCTCTTCTCTTCTCTTCTCTTCTCTCTCTCTCTCTCGCTCTCTCTCTCTCTCTCTCTCTCTCTCTCTCTCTCTCTCTCTCTCTCTCTCTCTCTCTCTCTCTCTCTCTCTCTCTCTCTTTCTCTCTCTCTCTCTCTCTCTCTCTCTCTCTCTCTCTCTCTCTTTCTCTTTCGCTCTCTCACTCTCTTTATTTCTCTCTCTCTCTCTCTCTCTCTTTCTCTCTCAGAACACTGAGCCGCTGTACAGAACACATGAAGAGCATCATATTTTTTTTGTTGCATTATTCACTCTTTGTTTCTGCGCCAAACCAAAAAATGTGTTAACTTTCTAGCTGTATCCTTTTTTTTTTTTGTGTGCTGCAGGTGCAAATGGTAGGCCAGCATCTGAAGCAGCATCTGCTGTTGTTGCTGCCTGTGTGCTCCGAGATCATCAAGCTGGCCACCCACATCGTCAGCAACAATTCATCCGGCAGTCATGACTTCCACAGTCAGTTAGAGGGTATGTACACTCACACCAATCTTACCTCTCTGATCGTTTCCCATCTGTTTGCATCGTCAACTACCTTTCTGAACCATCCAGACTTGTCTTCAGTGTTCCTCAGAGGTCAGTTCTAGGTCCTGTTTTATTCACCCTTTACACATCTCTGTCTCAGATCATCCAAAGCCTTGACACTTTCCTCCATTTCTACGCAGACGATAAACAGCTCAAAAACAGTGACACTCCTTAAAACTTCCATCTATTCTGACCAAAACTTCTGACTGCTTTGAAAACATTTCTAACTGGATGACTGCCAACAAGCTCCAGCTAAATGCTAACAAAACTGAAGCTATGCTTACGGGTACCAAACACAACCTGTCTACTTTCCCTGTAGACACTGTCACTTTTGGCCAAACCATTATTCCTATTTTATATTCTGTCAACAACCTTGGCGTCTACTTCAACAACACCCTCTCCATGTCAGAATTTATCTGCAAAACCTGTCAAACATGCAACTTTCAACTTCTAGTAGAATAGGCCTTGTCCTCAAGCATCTGACCACTGACGCTATAGCCAAACTCATTTCCTCTCTTGTCTTGTCATGCTTAGACTACTGTAACTCTCTTCTGGCTGGACTTCCTTCTTCTTCTGTTCATCTGCTCCAGCATGTTCAAAACGCAGCTGTTTGTCTGGTTCTCAAAATGAACAAATCTGATTATTTTACACCCCTTCTACATTCTCTCCACTGGCTTCCTGTATCTCAGAGGATTACTTACAAAAATCTGTACTTTCTGTTACAAGTGCGTCCGTGGATTAGCCCCTTCCTATTTCACCCAGAACATTCACTTCTAAAAGCCATCTAGAAATTCTTCCTCTGACACCCTCATGCCACAAATACCATGCTACAACTTTTCTCTGCAGGCTGTCAATCCTTCTCAGTGTTTGGACCTTCAGCTTGGAACTCCCCTTCCTCTCTCCCTTCTCAGCTCTCCGAAGGTAGCCACTTTCGTCCAACTGACAAACTCATCTCCTCCTTAAAAATGTCTGATCTCGCCTCCCATCACCATCATCGTTCCTTCTTTTCGATTCAGACCACCACCACACTATCACACTGCCCACGCCCGCAGCCCTTTCACTCCTTAGCTGCTCTCCTCCTCCCCTTCTCTCCCTCATTTTTTATAATTTGTAAATTTTATTTTTTTGTTTGTATTATGTAATTGCATAATATATTAGTTTTTGTTTCACTTCTCTTTGTGTGTGTTTCGATTTTAAAATTAAGTATAAATGCGATAGAACTGCGCTTTGAACTGATGTCATTAGGAAAAAGCGCTATATAAATACCCTTATTATTATTATTATTATTATTATTATTATTATTATTATTATTATTATTATTATTATTATTATTATTATTATTATGTGTTTATTTTTGTATTTATTTTTCAACTTATTTATTTATGAACTTTTTTATTGATATATTTTATGTGTTTATTTATTTATTTTATTTATTTGTTCACCTTCTCCAGATGTGATGCTACAATCACCAGCAGGAGAGATGCTGATTCACATCATGACGGCCCTAGTGGTGGTGCCGGTGCCTCTGGTGTTGCCGGTGTTGCATGAGGTAGTAGCCCTGCTGCCCTTCCTGGACACGCTGTGTCGCACTCTGCCCTACACCGCTCGCTTAGAGATGGCCCAGCTGGACCCGTCACCAAGTGAGTGCCCTGCCCCCCGATCCACGGTGCTGGTTGCTCCGCGTGTTTTGTTTATTTCTTACTTTGTAGCATACTGGCAGGATCGGAAACGGCTGTTTGAGGTTTGCGCTGGCGAGTGACAATCCGTTGAAGTATTCAGAGGTGCCAACCAGTAAGGATTGACCGTATTTAATTCCGGCGAAGTGAATTAAATACGGAAATACGGTAGCTTTAATAAAAATACGGAGGAGAAGTTGCCGATCGTTTATCCTTTTACCAGGCGTAGCGGCCGAAAGCGGCCAAAAGTCTAAAAAGGCAAAACGCCCAAAAGCGTTGTTGTTTGTAGATTATAGTCACACGACACTTTCGCATATAGGTGACTACTGGACCGATTTATACTGACACCAGCGGGCCAGTTGTTGGTAAAGGGGAAAATAATATGATCACACGTTGACCAATCCGGGATTCGAACCAGCGACCTTTTGGTTACTAGCAAGACGCTCTTACCAACTGAGCTACCCGGCCCCTGCCAAAAGCATCCGTATCAACCACTGGTTATATTCTCGCGTTGTTTCAAAGATTGCGAGACTTCCAGCAATTGACTTCCGGTTTATTCTGTTTTAAAAACAATCGACGGCATTTCCACA
Organism: Oncomelania hupensis; assembly: GCA_036898135.1. Classification (NCBI taxonomy): domain Eukaryota; kingdom Metazoa; phylum Mollusca; class Gastropoda; order Littorinimorpha; family Pomatiopsidae; genus Oncomelania; species Oncomelania hupensis. The sequence goes on along the minus strand of CM072511.1, from coordinate 150,725,312 downwards.
AGTTTTCTATTTGATGCTTTCATTTTTCCGAGTTTTAAAAAAAAAAAATTTGTGTGAGTGTCTAAAATGGATGGTTTGGATTCTTCGACTGATGAAGGAGAGTTTACAGGCTTCCATTTATCAGACATTAAAGTAAGAGAAATGGACTTTTAGTCGGAGGACGAGATGGGTACTGACATTAGTGTCAGTAGCATGCATGCATCCGATCTTTCAGGGCAGGGAAGTAAAGAAGAGGAGGAGGCTTGTTTGGACTTTTTAAAATTTTTTGTTTGTAAACACATGGAGTAATAAAAAACAAGACATAACAAGAGAAGCGTAAAAAGGTAGATAATCAAAAAAGAATTTATTTCTGTTCATTTTGCATTTTATTTAATTTAAATCTATGCACTAATACCTAAGAGTAAGATGTAATGTTTTTACTAACGTACCCCGAAATATCTCTAAAATTATAAAATGTCTTGCCTGTTTAGAGCTAAAAAATAGACAGACGTGTGCCCAGTAAAGGGTTATCTTTGCCAGCTTGTGCTTCTGTACCGGTTTCTGGTCTCATAATAGTACTCCTGCACTCACTGACCATCGCTGTGTTCAACAAGCTGATTTTCATAGTGATTTTAGAGTAAACCAAGTGTGATGTTCAACAGGCTGATTTTCATCGTAATTTTAGAGGACTGAAAATAGCCTGCTGTTTCAGAGAGAAGCCTGTCGTTATTTTATAGTGTCATTGGCTGAGTTTTGCGAGAAAAAAAATACTGACAAAAGTTAAAAAATACTGACAAACGGGTCCGGAAATACTGACAAGAAGATTAGGGGGTTGGCACCTCTGAGTATTTAAAATAGCCTTGGTGTAGTGTGGCGTAGAGATGTAGTGCTTTGGGCACATGCTGCCATGTTTGCACATTAAACAACCTCTGGAAGGGTTAGTCAGAGTTGAGAATCTTCCGCCTTTTAGCGGAAATCCTCTCTTTCGGAAGGTCTCAGGGTCATTTTTTAGATTGGTTTAAATCCGGTGAGAAAATTTTAGCGTATATGACTAGGGTGAGTTGATGATTTTCGATCTCGCAGCTTATTCCCACAGGTAATTCCCATGCGGATTGTTGTCATTTGGTTCGCTCTCACTTCGTTTCCGTCGATCCACCAAGCTGCCGTAAAAAGACGAGATAACCCGAAACATGCAGTTTAGCCCTCCCGTTTTTCTGCGCATAAAAAGATTCTGGCTGTTCCCAGACACTCCCGCTGATTATAGTGAGACAGTGATGTCACTCAAATATGCGCTTGGAGCCCTTTCTCATGCGCGCTGAGTTGTAGTGCGAACGATGGAACAGCCAAAACATCACGTGGTTGATCAGAGAACAAAGTGCGACTTGTAAAATGCTTCGAAAACTGAATCCTGGAGAAAGGGCTCTTGCTACCCACAGTGCATGAGGTAATTGTAAACTTCAGCCTGACTTCAGTGCCTAAGACTTCAAGGCTGAAGTTCATAATGTATATATGATTATAGCATCAGAACTGTTCTAGGAACTACTGCCTGAAACCATCCGTATTTCTGCTTTCCTTGTTGTGGTTTTTCCAAGACATTATCTTGAAATTGTAAACCTTGTTTGAACAGTCAATCGAGGTATTTATGATTTTATTGTTTGGTTTGACTGTAAGAGTTTCAGTAAGGCTTCATACTGATTCTATGTATAAAAGTACAACTCTGTTTTGGACAATAATTATGTGCATTGGTAAAGCCTTGTCTTGTCATTGGTATTTAAACCATTCTTGTCTGCAGTCAAAAGGAATGTTTGATTAATACAAGGCTTAACTGATGTTTGAAATAAACTCATTATGTGTTGAACTGTGGAGAGCTAACAACAGCATTTTAGTACCACAAAAACAACTGATCTGACCCCATAAAATAAGGCTCAGAATGCACCAGAATGCTGAGGGGCCGGGTAGCTCAGTTGGTAAGAGCGTCTTGCTAGTAACCGAAAGGTCGCTGGTTCGAATCCCGGATTGGTCAACGTGTGATCATATTATTTTCCCCTTTACCAACAACTGGCCCACTGGTGTCAGTATAAATCGGTCCAGTAGTCACCTATATGCGAAAGTGTCGTGTGACTATAATCTACAAACAAACAAACAAACCAGAATGCATAGATTTTAAACATCTTTTCAAAAATTTTACGGGGGAGCATGCCCCCCGGACCCCGCCTAGCTTCGCCACTCGACAGACTTTGGAATTTTTCCTCCTTTTTGTCATTTTAGGATTTTCATCTCTGGTTAGTGCTTGGATGGGTGACCATGATTTTAAGGCCAACAACACACACAGAGAAGATTGTAACAAACACATTTCACACCCCCAGTCTAAGCTGTGAATGGGTACCTGGATCTGTTTAGAGCCAAGGACGGTAAAGCTGCGAGGGAGATGAGACTTGTTGAGCTGGCCTAGAGAAAAGGAGGTTCCCAATGACTGGAAGGTTGCTGAGACGCCTTTGCTTTTTGTGTGGGTGAAGATGTGGTATTGTCATCGTGGCTTGGCTTCCCAAAAGGGAGATCTAGGTAGGACATCCACAGCTGTTGCAGGCACGCTGGTGGCTGATTAGGCTTAGGCGAGGTCTGGGGATGAAAAAAAAAAGTCCTTGAAAATAGGTATTCTACCAAAAACCGATCAAATCAGGCCATAGTCATTTATATCGTTAGATTTAGCATTGACATACAAATGTAAACCTTTCTGATGTAAAAACCTGTTTTAGCCCCACAAAGTTGCAGATGGAATTGGAAGGGGCAGGGTGGAGGGGGGTGGCGGAATGAGGGTTGGGGGAGGGGGGGAGAGGGTGCAAAGAAATGTCAAATTAGTAAAATTATAGTAGCAGGAGTAGAAAGAGAAGGAGACTGTGAAGCCGTCATCAGGTTTTGTCATTATATTTACAAATTATGCACATTCATATTGCTTATAGGTCAAAGTTTTAGCTTGCGTATTGCCTATTTTTTTTTTCTGAAAGCAATTTTTTTTTAATGCATTAGTAACTTGTTTTTGATGTCATCAGTGTTATTATAATTAGCTGACCTTGCAGAAGGTGGAGGTGAAAACCCCCAAGCCTTTCCCTGGTCATGGATGCTGGATTTAGAGCGTACCTGCGCGCTGCTCATCGGCCTGTGCATCGGCAGCATGCTGCACGGCCACCCTGTCATGCCGTGTGAGACGCAGAGCACCCCTTGGCTGTCATCTGTTCTCTTCAACAACGGTCTGCACCTGTCCATCAAAGATCTTGGTAAATAATTAATTTGTATCCTCGTGCAATTGATGCTAGGGTGAAAAAGTTGCTTGAGCTTTGGGTCACAAAGTACATAAGACACTGAACGGATTGGGAAGAAGAAGAAGAAGAAGCTGAGATGCAGACAGAAAAAAGGAGCGCTGGTGTGTACTGCTATCAGTTTGTGGTTGTGGACTATAGAGAAAAAGGGTGGGGAGGGGGAGCGGATTGTGTGTTTTCACGTGAACACAAATTAGGAGAGAGGCGTATCGTTGTTTAGAAGATTGTGCAACTGTTGGGAGCAACAAAGTGCAGAGAAGAGAGTGAAACAAAGCACCCTAGGTTATGAATGGGATGATGCTGGATTGTCTCTCTTTCTGGTATAGTTATGTGTTTATTTATTTCATCGCCCTTATATAGCGCATTTGCAGCTCAAAGCACTGGCCTATACAGTGGCCCACTTGCAGCCTTTGGATGCATAGTCTGATGCCCAGACAACTGAGTACAATCCCGGGCGACTGGGGATGGAGGGCCGGAGGGAAGAGACCTAGTCTTGCTGGGTGAATTTGTGTAGCCAGCACTCTCCTGTCTTGAACATGAGCGCCAGGATCTTTGAAGTCTGTGCTATGGGACGCATGCATGTACGGACTAGGCTTTGGTTTATACTCTCACCCGAAGGAGTAGTTTGCCATTGACATTGATAGGGCTTCATTGACTGTAATGGACTGTCGTCTTTTGATTTGTATGCTTTCCTTTGTTGCTCAGAAATAGATCCTTTAGATTTCTAGTGTGTTTTCTTTCTTTCTTCCTTTAGTTACGCTGCTGGAAGCTATTTTATTTGTTTGAACAGAAAAGGTGACGAGCAGTATATGTGAGAGCATGGAGGAGGGTTACTCAGAACGTCGTCACCTGGACATAGATCTGAACGTGCAGGAGGAGAACAGTAAACTGCTGGACTTAGGACTTGGGGTGCCATCCCCTTTCACCACACACATCCTCAACATGATGCAGGGATATGCCCTTGACCAAGGTTTGTAACTCAATTCTTCTTAATATTATCACCATTATCATTATAATTATAATCAGCCAGCAGGTATATTCCATTGACCTAGATTCATAACGCATTTCTAATCAGATTGATGCAGAGTGGAATAGGAAAAGTGTATACATATTATTATTATTATTATTATTATTATTATTATTATTATTATTATTATTATTATTATTATTATTATCAAACAGAAGATAAAAGAAACATAATTCATAGTTCTGTTTTTGATCAATAATAGGACCTTGAGAGGTACATGTTGAGATCCTACTGTTGCCTCTACTGTCGTAATGAAAATGTAATAAGTGATGGGAAAATATTATTATGTGCTGTGTTGCGTTGTTTCAGACCTGGACACGTGCGAGCTCGGTGAAGACACAACACTGGACACTGTGACCCGGTTCTACCTTGCCACTCTGCTCAAGCATGGCAATCTCTTGGCAGCCGCCGAAGTGGAGACAGACAAGTAAGATTTGTAAAATATTAATAATAATAATTAACACATACAGAGTCCTTCCCCACTAGAGCTCGTAGCACTTTACATCCAGGGGGGAAGGGTGAGAGGGCAGGGGAAAAAGGTGGGGGAGAGAATAAAGCTAGTTTTTCTTGTTTCCCCCCATAACTCTCCTGTCATAGCCCCTCAGTCTTTAAAGCCCATTGCGAAATGAGGGTGCTTTGTGAGAGATACGGTGAAAGAGATTCCCCTCTTTCATTTCAAATTCCCATCTGCATACTAGCTAGAAGTCAAGATCAACATTAACTTAACTTTGGTGAATGCACACAAATATTTATTTAGCAACGATGCTGTCCAAGAGATGACAAGCTATGGCGCTTTCTTCGAAGAGGGCTGTTGTCATGTCCAACAATTTGGTTTCTTTTTCTCAGGAATAATTTACTGATAAAACAACGTTCGTTCAGTATTTAAACTTGTTAACATTCTTAGTTTATTGTGTGTTGCGTTCCCAGAGTATACTGTTTGCCTAATAACTAGGCTAAGCAAATAAATGTAATGGTGTGTGCAGATTGTAAATTAATGTCTGTGGGGAGAGGCATGAAGGCAGTGTTGATCTTTTCTTTTAAGCAGACCTGCCTACCTCCTTTTTGCCTTGACAGAAGAACACTCCGGAAAAAGCGGAAGAATCCAGCACAGAAGCAGAAGAAAAATTTGTCGCTGAATATGCTTCTCGCACTTGTACAAAGATCCTTTAACATAACATTACAACTTTTTCTTTTAATTTTTTTTTTTTTTACCCAACAGTAAGTTTCATTCTTTGTACACACATGCAGTCATCACTGAAGAATTCTCATAATTTCATATTTCTTCTTCTTTTTTACGGTATCACTCTCATCTTTGTCAACGTGAATGGTTTCTTCGTCGTCCGTTTCATGAACGGGATCCACGCGCATCGTCGCCATGTTTGAGAAAGAAAGACTTCTTTTGTATTCTTCAGTACAGAAGAGTGCAGCACAGTGGTTATCTCCCTTCTGTACAAAAAATACGATCTCTCTTACGGATTGAAGACTAGATTGGAATGCAGAAGATTTTCGATTTCTTCAGTGGTAAAAAGTTGTCAGAGGCGGAAGGGCGGAAAAAAGCATTAAAATTTGGAAGAATCTTCCGCCAAAAACGGAAGGTAGTCAGGTCTGCTTTTAAGACTAATGATAACTTTATTTCAGCCCCGCTCCTCAGCTGGAGGCCGTGTTCCACCAGGTGTATCGGCTGCGCAGCAAGCTGGTCTCCTATCGCCAGCCCTACAGCACCCCTACCGCTCAACCGTCCCCCGACCCTCATACCAAGCCGCCCTTGGAAGAGAGGGAGACTGAAGGGGAAGGGGAAGGAGGGGAGGAGGAAACAGGCGTGGTGGGCATTCAGCCTCGTGGAGAAGGTCTGAACGATAGCACAGAGACCATCGACATGGATCGAGACAGGAGAGACTCAGAGGGTAAACATTCAAATAAAATTAAGATTTGTATACTTTTGGGGCCACTTCTTCTTCTTCTTCTTCTTCTTCTTCTTCTTCTTCTTCTTCTTCTTCTTCTTCTTCTTCTTCTTCTACTACTACTTCTTCTTCTTCTTCTTCTTCTTCTTCTTCTTCTTCTTCTTCTTCTTCTTCTTCTTCTTCTTCTTCCTCTTCCTCTTCTTCTTCTTCTTGGTTCTTATGGGTTCAGATGCAACTTCCAGATTAGACATCACCCCCGTTGGGGTGCTGGGGGTTTCAGTATAAATAGTATCCCCACTTTCTGGAAATTTAGTGCTTTAAATTCCCACTGTCGCTGTCTTTCTCATTTGCTCTTTCTCATTCCTGCTCTGTTCTATCAATCTGCTATACTATCTTCTTCTTCGCTAGACCAGTCCCCTACCTTTTTTCTTGAAAACTCTTCCGGGACAAGACTCCTTATTTGTGTATGAGGTCTGTTGGATCATCTTGGGAATATAGGACGCTTTCTGCAAGGTGGTCACTAGGGCTTCCTATGATGTTATTATTTAGCAATGTAGGCATTTTTTATGTATGTGTTTTGTTGATAATTTATAATGTTTGTATTTTATTTTGTTTTTGTAAACGGAGGGTTCGATAAATTAGAGTACAGCCTCAGCATCCCCATGCATGGGATGTCTTTATTGTAAAGTGACTGGCTGGTGGAGAGCTTTCAGTTTTACCACTAGGGTTGTTTCAGCAGATCTTTTATGAGGATCGGGGGTTGTCCGGTCCTGATTTGGCTCGGAAGAGTCCGATGGACCTAAAGCAATAATCATGTAATGTAATGTAATGATTAGACATTGTAGATTCCAATTGTTTAATAAATAAATATATGTATATAAATATAACACATATAAATACATATATATTTTAGGTTCACCTAGTTTTTTATCAATAACTTGAAAACGGCCTGTGCAAATTAGAATAGAAAATCACATGCTCTGCCTCACATATGAAAGATCAGATGTATATTTAAACAGATTCCCGAGTCTGCAACTGCAAATATTCCCAGATGTCACTTTTTTTTTATACCCTTTCGTCATTTCTGCAGTTTCATGAAAAATTGACATTTCGAGCATTTATTGGATATGTTGAACTAGAAGCAATGTCCAGCTGTTGTGTTGGCAGATGATGACGACCAGGAAGGTACACTTCAGGGCGATCGTGAAGAGCTGTCCTACGCTGAAGTGGCCCGAAGGTTCCTGCAGAGATGCATCTTTCTTCTCTTGGCTGTTAGACCCCCGCTTTTAGGTAGGATGTTATTTACAAATTATTCTGTGCAAATATCAATATAGTAGCAGTTTTTTGTTTTTTTTAGGGGGGTAGTGGGGGAGGGTGGAGGTTGAGGAATTTGGTGGTGGTGAGGGGAGGGGGTGTTGGGTTGGGAAGGAGCACATTTATTAAGCTGTGTTGTATTGTTTTGTAATTATAGAATAAAGAATTAAAATAATGAAATAAAATGTAGAGTGAAAGTTGATTGCAGAATCTTAAAACAATTGATCAGTAAAAAGCTGTACAAACCTTTTGTGGTGGTCAAAGAAGATCCCTTTGGAAAAAGTGTGCTCTCCAACGTTTTCAGATGTAGCCTTTCTTCAGGGAATGAACTAAACTGTTCCTGGTGAGTCATCAAGCGTGAATAAATTGACGCAATAGTTTTGTTTCTGATTTCCATAATTAGGTTACACAGGACAGAGAAAACAGTTTGCCCGGGGTTTTTTGCGTTAAATTTTGAAGGATCCAACAGCATTTGTCCTTTTATATAGTTTTAACTGTGCTCTTCTTCAAATTCATTCTTACTCCCTAAATGCTCAATTTAGCCCTCTATCTCACATCAAATCTCGCATATTAGCCCTGTTCCCCAAAGACATGGGGGTGCATGTGGTTAAGCAGGATATGAGATGCGTTCCAGCAGGCACAGTGCAGGTCTGATGCAGTCTAAGAACAGACGATTGTATAGTAGTGTCTATTTTTGAAAAACAACGTTGAGGCAGACCTTAGGGGGCCCAGGCATAATTATGCATCTATGGATATGTCATCTGACCACCTACTCCTAACCAATTCAGAATTGCCCTCCTCGCTGTTGTGATAGAAGTCTTTTCCGTTGTTAGACTGTAGTGTGTCATATTTACAGAGGAAAAGCTGAGCTTGTTGCATACGTCTGATGAGCAGAAGGACCACGCCTCACTGGACAGACGTCTCCTGTCGCCTCGCAAACGTCAGCGTAGGGGCTCCTTGACAGACATTCCCGGAGAGGTTCAGGTAAAGGCTATTGGCTGTGGATTTTGTAACAATAGGAGATTCATGCTCAAAATCATGCACGAGAAATGAAGGTATATTTTTTATAGTTCTTGATTTAATAAAATTACTTTTCCAGCTTGTATTCTTGTGTGTGTATAATAATAATAATAACAATAATAATAATAATAATAATAATAATAATAATAATAATAATAATAATAATAATAATAATAATAGATACCTTACACGCCTTATTCCTAAATCAGACTCAAAAGTGCAGAGATCTGTAACCAACGTACATGCTCACATGTCACAGACACCCCTACCTACACAGCAAACACACAGTCATCATTCAAACATGTAGTGTAAGAGTCTAGTTGCTATTAGAAGACAAAAATCGAAATTAAATTTTATTTTGGAAATTTTTGACAGACTGCATCCAATACCATTATTGAAGAGAGGGGGAATTCAGAGCACCCGGGGAAAACCCTTGGTGTGTGTTCTGTTGCCTTGTCAGCTCTACACAAATTGAGCGTGTGAATGAATATTGGTAGCCACAATATTGGACGCCACCTAGTATTTTAAAAAAAAAATACAAAACTGATTTCCTTTCTGTCTTCTAAGATTGATCTCCTTGCCTTTACGCCACATGTTTGAGTGGTGAATGGGAGTTTGTTGGTTATGTGAGAGTGGGAGTGACGTTTGAGTGTGTGTATGTTAGTAGAGAATGCTGTGCTTTGCACTGAATGGGTTAATCAGGGGAGGAGAGGGGAGGAGGGGGGAGGGGAAGCATGTTTATAGCATCCAGTATTTTAGATTATTACATTGAAATGATCAAAATGTTTATGGTGCTTACAATCCACAAAAGTGTGTGCTGTAGCTTGCTATAAATGTTATTATGTCTGTGCAGAGTGAGCAGGCGCAGTCACTGAGGGAGAGGGAAGGAGTGGCCACACCAACCACCAACTACTGGACTGCGCAGCAACTCAGTATGTTTTATCAATCGTTCGTTGTGTTGCTGAAATCGTACTGTTCCTGAGTTGCCTTTCTTTCATTCTTTCATTTGTCAATTGCAGGCTTTGTTTTATTATTTTACTGGGGAAAACTGTCAATGTCTTGACTTGTTGCTTATGAATACAGGGCATGCGTCATATCTGTGATGTCGGGAGGCAGAACAGTGGTTTGGTATTGTTTTGTGCTTGTGTTTGTCACAACAGTTGTTTTGTTATCAGTTGTATTGCTTGGCCTTCCAATTGCTAGGCCCTCAGCTGAACTCACTGCAGAAAGTGAAGGAGATGCTGCGCCGCCTGCGCTGGCAGAGAGAACGCCTGCACGGCCGCGCCGCCCACAGCGCCCAGGACGTCCCCGTCTTTGGTCCAGATTCCTACCGCGTGCGCCACGCCTTGCCCATCCTGGGTCCTTGGGCGGACGAGATCGCTCGCTTTGTGGCCTGCGAGCAGAAAGGCGGGCGGCTGGAGGAGGTGGACACGCTGGAGCTAGCAAGGGCCATGTTGCTGCAGCAGGAGAGGGCTGAGGTAAGCAAGAGGATGTGAGTTATCTCCAGTCCTATTTCAGTTGGCCAGACAACTATAGCCTGTGCGTCACCCACATTTTGTTACCCTCCTTGCCGGAAGCAACATTTCCACTGACTGGGAATATTATTCTTCTGATTTCCCCCCTGCCCCAAAGTAAGATTTAAAAAAATAATAAAATAATAAAAAATAATTCTACCAAAAAAAATGACTTGTGCCCCAAATAATTTTGCAATTTGACTTTACTGCTCCCTATGGTTTCCTTGCATATTACATCTTATTGCTGGGGGTTTCTGTATAAATAGTATCCCCATTTTCTGGAAATTTAATGTAAATTCCCATTGTTGCTGTCTTTCTCCTTTGTTCTTTCTTATTCCTACTCTTGCTTTATCAATCTACTACAAGTATCTTCTTCGCTAGACCAGTCAAATACTTTTTTTCTTGAAAACTCTCCCAGAACTCCTCATTTCTGTATGGGATCTATTGGGTCAGCTTGGGGATATTGGACGCTTTCTGCCAAAGATCACTAGGGCTTTCGATGGTATTATTATATGCAATGTAGGCATTTTATAGGTATGAGTTTCATTAATGGTTTATAATGTTGTTTATGTTCTATTTTGTTTTTGTAAATGGGGTTCGATAAATTAGAGTAAAGCCTCAGCGTCCCCAGCATGGGATTCCTTTATTGTAAAGTGGCTGGCTGGTGGAGTGCCTTCAGTGTTACTATTAGAGTTGATTCAGCAGATCTTATATACAGATCAGGGGTGAGTCCTCTTTCCACTAAGTTATGGTCCTGATTTTTGTTCCTGATTCATTTTTTTGCAGTCGGAAAGACCCTATAAACAATGAATAACTAACTCACTCTTCCTATCCTATCCTATCTTATCCTATCCCGTAACTCAAAGGTCTTTGGGGCACCTTCGTGATGGCACTAGCTAACTACACAGGAATTTCACCAAAATCATCACCATACATATTCAGTTGACATCAGTATAATAACCGCACATTACTTTAACCACAAGATGAAAATAGAATACGTAAAGATGAAATGGAATAATGTACTGCATGAAGGATGACTAAATAACTGTCAAATGCAATCACGCCTCTACTCCACACCACCCATGCTTGTTTTCCCCAGCCACACCACAACATAGCACAACCTCATGCAAGCATGCACGGACAACACAGAGTCGCCCACAAAATAAAATGAAAGTTTCACGTACCCAATACGGCTTATGGAGAGCATGGACCACCGCCGAGTTGCCCCGCCACTGTGCTGGAGATTGAAACAGTACTAATGTACCACAAACTACCAATCCTGGCAGTACTTTCTAGTCCAACTGCGAGGGAGAGGAGATAAGCACCTTCATTAAGCTGGCCTAGAGAAAAGAGAGGTCCCAAATGCTTTTATCCCCAACGACCGAAAGGTTACGGGGGACACCTTTACCTTTTGGCCTTACAATAAAACTGACACAACGCCAATTATTTCAAAATATTCTGCAGATATTGTATTCTCTTTCAGTTCTGAACATGCACCAATGAAAGGAATGTTTTTAATGAAATTTGGGGAAGTTGGTGGATTCTATTCCCTGTTGTCTAGGGTGATGCTGTATTGTTTCCTTGCTCCCTGGGAAAACAAAAAGAAGTAAAATTGACCTTTTTGAGTGATAAAATACTTCAACAGATTCCATATAGAAACCATAGTGCATCCATTTGCCTTCTCTGAAAATACAGCTTTCTAAATTTCACTTTATGATGGGATAAAATACTTTAAACAAAAGCCAGATCTGAAATCATAGTGCGTCTACAATACATTAATTTCCTGCTTGTACATACATGTCTGCAAACATTTTCTTATGGGTCTTCTGGTTGGTTGTCATTTTATTTATTTTTTGTGTGTGGATGTTTCAGTCTCGCCTGTATGCACTGAACCAAGTGGTGGAGCTGCTGAGCACCGCTCGGGAGAAGGAGAACAGCGTACAGCAGAGTGATGCTGCGATGAACCCTGCTCTCACGTCCACCACTCTCCTGCATTCCGCCCATCTTCAGCTGGTGGCAGGCTGCTTCGGGGTGGGACTGACCCCTGACCTGCAGGAGATTGGACCTCTCACACAATTGCACCACTATCAGGTACATTTGCCAATGGGATGTTGCAAAATGATTGCTTGGGTTGTCTTTTCACTGCGGTTGGTTGCTTTCTTTTATTTGAGATTGTGCGATTTCTGCTGAGTCTCTCTTTGAATTCTGCCCATCTCCAGCTTAGTTGCTACTGAATGCTTTTTTTTTTTCTTTTTTTTTTTAAATCACTCAAGGTCTTTATTTGCAACAGATTTGAGCAATGTGGCAGTATTGACAGCTGCAACCCTATGAGGGTACATTTTGTCAGGGATATTTTCTAGTATAATGTTGATTTTGTCGGATTTAGATTGAGGGTTATGTGCTGCATGTTTGTGTTTAAGATTGCCCGTACTATTTTATTTTGTTTTGTTTGATCTTATTTTATTGTGTCGCTTTGTCTGCCTACATGGTTTTAGGCTGTCAATAGTTTTATCTTTTTATCTTTTCTTTAAATTTAAATAAAACATTTTGTGTTTGTGAAGGACATGATCCGGATGGCCAAGTCAGAGACGCAACAAGAGATACAGCTGGCGGTACACAGGGTGTATGAAGTCCTCATCAGTTCTCTGGTGAACACCCACAGATCCAACGATCAGACACCCAGTAAGTGGGCTTTGATTTTTATAAAGGAAAAGCACATCATAGTAGACCATGAGCCCAATTTCAATCGTACAAGAAGTTCATGAATCAAAACCGTCAAAATAATCTTGCTAACGTTTTGATGTGCATTGAGAGGTACACCGTGCTTTGTTGTTGGTCAGTTTGGTTCAAAGGGTTTTGTTGTTAAACAGACACTCAGACACAGCTCTTGCTCTCCTCAATCCTGGCGCTGAGCTTCAAGTACCAGCCGGTGGACATCTCTTTGGTGGTGTCTAACCAGCTGCCGGCGACCTTGCTTGACCTCTGCGCTCCAACCGTCGCCATGGTGCCTGCGACCTTGCCCCCTATCATGTCCTGCCTCCAGCCCTCTGACATGGCCTCTATCCTGCACGTAGGGAGCCTGAGACTGCTGCAGATCATTGCGCTGTCAACTGGGTGAGTTTAGTGCACACTATGGCGTCTTGAGTTCTTGATTATGGTCTAACTTTTAGGCCTAAGAAGGCATAGGAGGTAGGGCACATATTCGTGCTTGAGAAGTTCAGTTAAGCAGCAACCAGTCTTGCTGCTAACTTAGATATGGGACCAGTTATTCTTTGGATAGGACCATTTAATATTCAGAAATTGAAACACTGTTTCTAGCTCCTAGGCCGCCTTGATTTGAATACCAGTCTTTTCTTGAGAACCAGGGAAAGTAAAGCAATGAAGGAGATGATTTGGGCATTGGTTTTATGAACAGGCCTTGACAAAAAAGAGGGGCCCAAAAATACTTCTTACCCCTACCAAATTGTACCTGTTAAGAAAAAAATGTTTTATATTTGCCTTCTTTCATTGTTATTCATTTTGTCTTTCATGGCCAGAAGTAACTTTTCTAGTGTAAACTTTTTGGAGGAGTACAGTTTTGTCTTATGTCTTTGACCTCACTTATTTTCATTTGCTTTGTGGCGTTCTTGTTTTACATGGCTGTCATTTGATGATCTGTTGTATTTTGCTCCCGTGGTAGGATTCACGCAGAGCGCCTGAGCACTGGGGTGGTGCAAGCGGTTATGGAGTTACTGTTTCAGCGACTGCAGTCCCTGCTGCTTGCTGCCTGTCCTGCCCTTTCACCAAACACTGATGGAAAATCGGGTGAACAAAAATGTTGTAACTTTTTTTTTAGCATAAGGGTTTGTGGCTTATGCAAGTAGATGCTGTATTGGATTTCAGCTTGACAAATTAATTTAGTGGAAAACAGTGAGATCTGACTGTTAAAAAAGTGTGTGTGTGGGGGGGGGGGGGGGGGGGGGGGGGGGGGGGGAATTTGTATAGTTTTAGACACAATGAATGGCCATAGACTGTGAGATATGTGTTCTATATTAATCCTTACTTTATTATAAAATTGTCTTGGTGGTGGTAGTCGTTGGTGGCAGAAGATAACACTGTTATAGGGGAAGACCAATAGCAATGGCAGCAATAATAATAGTAGTAAATGTTAATGAGTAGTAATAGTCATAGCAGCAGCAATAGGAGTAATAGTAGTAGTACTAGTAACAGAAACAATGTGCTATTAATTACACATACTGTACCATGACTCAACAAGTGCAATGTTTTGGCGTTGCTAGGTGATAGTGCCCTTTTAGCGGAAGCTGGCAAAATCAAATCAAACATAGAGTTGCTTCCCCTGCACCAAACCGTCACGCGCCCCACGTGCCACAATACGCGTCTAAGCGCTCACGGCAAAGGACAGCACACCTCAATTCTTATTTGGCACTTGGTTAGAGTGGTTGTGCCTACTGTAGCTCTCTTTTTGCTGGCTTACTGCGTTGCGTTCGCCCCGGTAGTTCGTTGTTGCTGCCGGCGGAGTTGTAGGTTTTCTCCATTTTGTCTGGTTTATTATCCTATTACCGCAGCGGTTCGTCGTGTTCCACCCCGTCGCTGCGTGTCTCTGCTTCGTCGACCGTTCACGCTAGATAGGTCGGTTTACGGTCCCTTCTGTTGCTGTTAGCGCAGCTCCCGCTACGTCCGGGATTTCTTCGTCCCCTCTTCTGCCATCTTCACTACCGCTTTGCTTCGTTGGCTTTGCTGTTTGTCCACTCCTACGCCCCCTTCTTGTTGTCTTCTGCCTTTCAGGTCAGTAGAAGTGGTGGTGAAGAGGTGGGGAGTGGTGGTAGTGAGGTGAGGGGTGGCTCCTTGGTCTTGCCAGAAGTGACCTTGGGGCCGTTTCTGGTCAAGGTTTCGACCAGAAACATATAAGTGGTCGCCCTAGTTTAGGACCACATCATATTTCCAGCAGGGACGCTCCGGCACGGCCGGGCCAGCTACTTGCTGAAGCCGTTCCCTTCTGTTTCCTCCGGGATTCAGACCGGGTCGGGACTTCTGGCTTATATAAGTGGTCGCCCTAGTTTAGGACCACATTAAATGTCCGGCGGGGACGCCCCGGCACGGCCGGATAAGCTCCCTGCCGAAGCCTTCCCTTCTGTTTCCTGCGGGATTCAGACCGGGTCGGGCCTTCGGGCTAATGTCAAGCTTGGGTCACGTAAAGCGCTGTACGCAGTGTTACGTCCAGCTGCGACAAGGGGTGTGGCTTCCGGTTCGTCCGGTTTGTCCCTCCTCTCCCCAGTCCAGCCCCCATTGCACTCCACTTCCGCTTGCGGTCGTGGGGCGGGGGCTCTGGTTTCCGGTACGGGGGGTACGGTACACCCGTCACCCTCTTCCTTTTCCGGTTTGGATTCTCCCCCTCATCCTCCTTTGTACTCCACTTCCGCTTGCGGTCGTGGGGCGGGGGCTCTGGTTTCCGGTACTGGGGGTACGGTACACCCTTCACCCTCTTCCTTTTCCGGTTTGGATTCTCCCTCTCATCCTCCTTTGTACTCCACTTCCGCTTGCGGTCGTGGGGCGGGGGCTCCGGTTTCCGGATCGGGGGGTACGGTTTGCCCGTGGCCCCCTTCCGTTTCCGGTTTGGGGTCCAGCTTTCCCTGTTCACCCTTCGACCTCTGTCACTTCCGTTTTCGGTTGTGGGTCGGGGGGTACTGGTTTCCGGTGCTGTTGGTTCGATTTTTTCGTTACCTTCCTCCGGATTACATGCGAACGCCGCTTTGCCTTTGTGCGCGCCGCCTCTGGTGGGGGTGGGGCACTCTTGGTTCCTCCTACCCTAGTTCCTGATTTCTCGGGTGCTGGGGCGTTCTATCCAGCCCTTAACCCTGAGGCTCTTTTTAGAGAGGCGGTTCAACACGCTGCGGCTTTTTGTCCTCAGGTGGTGGAGGAGGTTTCGGTGCCCCTACCACACCTCCATTCCTTCCTAGGCGGGACTCTTGCTTCTGCCGGAGTCTGATGAGGCTTGCCTTGTATTCAGGGAGTCTCCTAGTGTTAAACGTTTTGTGGATTGGGCCTTTTCTGCGGCTAGAGGACTTAAAGAGGGCGAGGCCCCTTCCTCTTCATTTGAGGAAGTCCCTCGGTTCCCTAGAGCTTCCGCTGTGGGCTCTTTTTTGAGTTTGTCTTCATTGACCGGTGTTTCCCGGCAAGTTCCTCTCTCGGTCGTTTCTTCCGAAGTCATCGCTCCCGGTTTCCCAGGATGATCTTGCTCTTTTGGGGGGCCTCAAGCCTTTGCCTCCTTCGTCGATCCCTGTTCCAGTCGGTGGTCTGGCACAGATAGAGGAGGCTATTGTTAGGTCCCTTGAGTATACTTCTCTCGCTGACGCACTTTCTGCTGCGCTGTCTTCTGCTTTTCTTTCTGGGCACGTTTTCTGTGACGAGGGTTCGTTGATTTCGGTGAGGTCCTTGTTGCAGGCCCTCTGTACCTCCATCGTTCTGGGCTGCGAATCGCGCAGGCTATTGCCTATGTCAACCTGCTTCTTGCGCGTCGTGACGCTTTTCTTCAGTCAGCGTCTCCGTTGCCTCCGCTCTTGTCCTCCTCGCTTCGGGTGGGACCCTTGGTACCCGACTCTCTGTTTGGTCCTTATGTTCGCACAGCTGTTCGCGAGGAGTCGGACCGGTCCCAGTCGGTTGGTTTTGCCTTCTGGGCTCGGGACACCCCTTCGGCCCCGCCTTTCTTTCCTGACAGGTGTCGAGGTCGCTCGGTCCGTGGTCTCTCTCCTCGGGGTGGGCCGTGTGGTACTTCCTCTTCCCGTGGCAGGGTTGAGGTAGGCCGTAGGCGTTTACGCAGTGGCGCGTTTTCCACCAGTCCTATCCCTGCCTGTACACCCCTAGGTGTTCTACCCCTCCGGGCAGGTGGCTTGGCTCGTCAGTTTCATGCTTGGCTCGGCCTCCCCTCTGCTAGCAGTTGGGTTCTAGAGGTGATTCGGTCGGGGTTCAAACTTCAGTGGGGGTTCCTCTCGGCCCCCTCTTCGTCGCTCCCCGCCTTTGTTTCGCCCCCTGTCTCCTCCTGAGGCTCAGGCGATTCTCGATGCGGAGGTCATAGCCCTTCTCCAGAAGGGCGCTATAGAGGAGGTCCTTTGCCCTCACTCCCCGGGGTTTTACGGCCGCCTCTTCGTTGTCCCGAAGGCATCCGGCGGTTGGCGCCCGGTGCTCGATCTTTCCTCGTTGAACAAGTTTCTTCGCCGCATTCGTTTCCGCATGGAAACTCCCGCTGCGGTGCGTATGTCTCTGCGCCCGGGGGTTTGGGCTACCTCTATCGATCTTTCTGACGCCTATTTCCATGTGTCTATTCATCCTCTTCACAGGCGTTGGATGCGTTTCGTCTGGAGAGATCGGGTTTTTCTTTTCAACGCCCTTCCCTTTGGTTTGTCTCTCAGTCCTTGGGTTTTCACAAGGATTGTCAAAGAACTCGCTGCCGTAGTCCGCGGACTCGGGGTGCGGTTCTCTGCTATCTTGATGACTGGTTGGTCAAGGCTAGTTCTCACGATCTCTGTCTTGTGCACACCAGGCTCGTTCTCCTTTGGGCTCGGCGCTTGGGGTTCTCTATGAACCCTCTCAAGTCTGAGTTGTCTCCATCTCAGGTTTTCAACTACCTGGGAATGTCGTTCGACACTCGCGATTGGTCGGTCCGCCCTTTGGCTCGTCGGGTGCAGAAGCTTCAGTCCCTTCTGCTACTTTTGGAGAGTCAGGATTTCGTGTCAGCCAGATTTATGGCCTCTCTTTTGGGGTCGTTTGAGTCTATGGTTCCTCTGGTTCCCCTCGCGGGAGTTCGCTAGCGGCCGATTCAACGTTGGCTTTCTTCCCGTTGGAGTCCGTCCAGCGATTCCTGGGACGCTCTTTTTCCGGTCACGGCGGACCTTCGCGCTTCTCTGCTTCCTTGGCGGAATGTTGAGTGGCTTTCTTCGGGGGTGCCTATCTCCCCTCCGCTTCCGGTGGCCGAAATCTTCACCACGGATGCGTCTTTGGTCGGTTGGGGTGCGCATACTGGCAGCCTTTCAGCCCACGGTTTTTGGTCTCAGGACCAGCTGTCTTGGCATATCAGTCGCCTGGAGATGGAAGCCGTTTGCCTGGCTCTTCATCGTTTTCTTCCCTCCCTGCCTCGGGGCCTCTTGCTTGTTCGCTCCGACAGTACCACTGTGGTTTCTCTCATCAACCACTTCGGGGGTACCCATTCCCCTGCTCTCTCCATGATGGTGGAGAGCCTCCTTTTGTGGTTAGCTGATTTCGGTTGTACGCTTGTGGCCAAGCATGTCAGCGGCTCTGTCAATGTCTTGGCCGATCTTCTGAGTCGCCCTCATTGTGTGGTCCACACGGAATGGACGCTGTCCCACTCTGTTCTTCAACCAGTTTGGGCGGAGTGGTTTAAACCTCTGATTGATCTTTTTGCCACTCGTTACTCTTCCAGGCTACCCCTGTTTGTGTCGCCGGTCACAGATTGCCTGGCTTGGGGGCGGTGGACGCGTTGTCCTTTTCTTGGGAGGGGTTGGAGGCTTATGCCTTCCCGCCATTCCCCCTCCTTCCGCGGGTTCTCAGGAAAGCTGAAGAGGAGTCCCCTTCTCTCATTCTCGTGGCTCCCTTTTGGCCAGCTCAGCCCTGGTTCCCCGATCTCCTTCGTCTTTCCCAGGGGCGGTGCATTCCTCTCGCTCTCGGGGCGCGATCGCTTCTGCAGCCTCGATCTGGGATTCCACACGGTAATCCAAGCGTTCTCCGTCTTCACGCTTGGCTGTTGTCCGGCCTTCTATAGGGGCTTTCTGGGCTTCAGGAGACCTCGGCCGGTTCCAGCTTGCTTCCTGTTTCTGTCCTGCCATACTCGAGAGGATGGCTTCTTGGAGTCGGTTCTGTGGTCATGGCCCTACAGTCCCGGTCCTCTTCTCCAGCCTGTTCACGGTAAGTTTGTTTCAGATAAAGTTGCTTCCCTCCGTCCTTTTCGTGCTAATCTGCACTTGTTTTGTTGAGTCATGGTACAGTATGTGTAATTAATATTAAAATTTTATCTCTAAATTTATTATTAATAAGCATACTTACCATGACTCAATTTAATATCCCTCCCACCTCCCCGCAGTTCCAAATAAGAAATGAGGTGTGCTGTCCTTTGCCGTGAGCGCTTAGACGCGTATTGTGGCACGTGGGGCGCGTGACGGTTTGGTGCAGGGGAAGCAACTCTATGTTTGATTTGATTTTGCCAGCTTCCGCTAAAAGGGCACTATCACCTAGCAACGCCAAAACATTGCACTTGTTGAGTCATGGTAAGTATGCTTATTAATAATAAATTTAGAGATAAAATTTTAATTTCTATTATAACTTTGAACAATTGCCACATATTGAACAACTAAATTTGTTGATTTTTGTTACAGAGGTGAGCTTTGTGGCAGTGTCTGCGGTTGGTGACTTTTTGGTGTTCTTGCGACGCGTGTGCTGCAACCGCAGTGTGCAGCATCGCCTGACAGAACACCGCTGGCTGAAGACGCTTCTCACCATCATCAGCGGCACTGATGACAAAGGTAGAGGGAAGCTCATTGGTCTACAGTGCTAATAATATGTCTTGGGCAAAGCGGGTTCAATCCTGGTTTCCAAAAATGTTGTTATTTTTTACTTTATTTTTGAGCGCACCGAGCTTGCCGGGGCAGCATGGAGTCTGGTGCTTTACAAGTGGACATCATCATCATCATGAGTTTCACTTTGTTTTTGAGTGTCCAAAGCACAAGCAAATTTGGCAATTGTTCTAGGAAATGTTTATCATGCAAGTCGGTGTTTATTTTCTGTCATTTGTTTCGGGAAAGAAAACAAGGGTTACTGAAATGCAGTAAATTTACGCAACTTGGGCATGTGCTAAGGATATTAACAGACCTGCCTACCGTTACGGATTTTTCCGTATTTTCACGGATTTGAGACCTAGAATACGAAAATACGCAAAGGCCTTAAAAAATACGAATTTTGACACCTTTTTTTTTTTTTTTTTTTTTTTTTAGTTTTTTTTTTTTTTTTGGGTGTAATAAGACGTTTGTTTTGGGTTTTAAGACATTTTACACGGCGCCATACTGCGCGCCATACTTAAGTCAGAAACAATTGAAACTTTTCATTGTCAGAGATTACTACATTAAGTTCAACCATGTCTGCCCCGGGTGCCAAGAAAAGAAAAATAATAAGAGCCCATGAAACTGATGATGAATTGGATGAAGCTTCCGATTGCCACAGCAGACAGAATGACAGCCATGTTTCAGAGAATGTTTCCTGATTCTAAAAAGTAAAATCGCTAAAGGTCAGCCATTTCACTTTTTGTTAAAAATAGATGTGTTATCGGTACCTTAACATTAGTATTGGTATATGTTTAGAACAATGAAAATATTAAATGTGTTATTTAAAATTACACAAACTGTTGGTTCTTAGTTTATTTTAATATGGCCAAGGTAGACAATTTACTAAGCAGAACGTTCAGTTACTAGTCCTCCTCAAGTCCAAACCTGCTGCCACAGTGTGAGTGTACACCAGCAAAGAACTAGACAGACCCAAGAGCTGTTATAGCTTGCATCTGAAAGAAAACAGTGATGAGTGACAGTTTGCGTATAATTTTTTCCCAGTCAGTTACTGTAAATTATTTTGTAGCAAAGAACCAGACAGGCTCAAGAGCTGCTATAGCCAGCAGCTGAAGGAAAACAATGTTGACATTTTTGCACATCATATAAATTACTTAGTCCTTCACTATAGATAAATTATTTTGTTGTTTCCAATTCCAATTTAAGTTTTTATCAACTGAATTTTTGCTCTCTAGCAATGACAGTTTTGCGCTTGTTCGGTAGTCAATAAATAAATAAATCGGGGAACAGTGTATTTAAGGAATCAGTTTGAGGTGTTTTTTTTAATGCAGTGATTACTTCTTCTTTATCTTCACTAAGTTACATTTACAATTGTTACATTCCTACTTGCGAATGCGTCGATTCGCCGAGAGTGAAAATACGAATTTTGGTCCCAGAATACCACATTTTGCCAGTCAGAATACTGAAACTGAAAATCTAAGGTAGGCATGTCTGTATTAACCTTTAGAACCCGAAAGACCGATATATCGGTCTAGCCCTTAAACAGCTGTGCCCCGATAGACCGAAAAACCGGTCTCGTAACCTTACCTTAGTCTTGCGGTCCGTACAAAGCTTACTGTTCTTTCTAGTACTTGCTGTTTGGAATAGGGTTATTGGGAATAAGGTAAAGCAAAATGTCTGCGCTCTAGTGCGAGCACAGTGCGTGTTTTTGTGACGTTTTTTTCTCAATTTTGCGTCATGAAACGAAGGTCTACAAATCAAGGAAGCGTCGCTAAGCGACTGTACACAACTCAGGAAGTAATCGAGCAATTGTGGGATGATAATGAAGATGAAGAGATGACATTTGAAGTACTTTGGGTTGTCTAACACTTTGGTTGATATGTTTTGGTTGTTTTAGTTTTTACTAAAAGCATGCTAAAATGCCATTTTTCTCCGGGGAGCCCAGGGAATGGGCTCAGAATTGGTGGGGCATCCAGGGTTCAAAGGGTTAACAATACTGGTCAAACGTTATTGTTTTGAATGTTAAAGTTGAAATGTTAGTAAGGTTAATGTTATTTTATAAAACTAAATTAATGATTGGTACGCGTATGTTTTTGTATCTTCCACACCTCAAAAGGGGCAAGTAATGGGACTAAATCTTGAATCTTGAAACTTGAGTTTGTACATTGTTTAAACCTTGATGGTCTAAATTCCTTAAATTAGGCCTAGTCCTTGCTCTGTAAAGTTACCTCTCTTAGTTTGTAGAACAAACTTGGTGACTTGGTATATTCTGCTTTGTGCAAAAGATGCAGACAGCAAAGCATTGTGCATGGGGAAAATGCAAAACTGACTCCAGATATCCTGAAAGATGTACAGGAATAAATTGTATTCCATTTTTTTGTCAAGCCATGGAAAGTATAATTATCATCTAGCTTTAGGTCATTGAAGTCGCAGGATTGTAGGCTATTTTTTAAAAATCACACCAAATGTACTAAACAACATAGAAACATAAAATAAATTGCAAATGAAAGTTTAAAGTATGTATTTTAAATTTCACTTACCACCAATCTGCTATAATCCTCCAGAAAAAATATATTTTGCACCAAAAACACATCACTTTTGCCCCCCTTCCCCCCCCCCCCAATTTTTTTTTTTTAAGAAGCACAATACCTATATGTTGCACCCATTTTTTATGAAAATATTTGATTCTGTTGTTTTTATGATGTAAAAACACTGTAGAAATGAATTTTACACAAAAATAATCATGAAAGCACAATCTGAAGAGGCATTTGTCACATAACTATTAATATTGTAAAACAAAATTTTCCGAACAAAACTGGAAGCCTTAGAGAAAAATAAAATAAAATAAAAATAATATCTTTGTCAAAAATATGGTCAAAGGGAAGCAATCTACTCTAAAAAGACCCCATTCAAGTATGTGTATTGCTTACTTCCCTTGGTACTCATTTTCCGTTATACAAAAAAATGTAAACACAGACATAAACATAGATACGGCACGACTTCATTGAGTTAAGCCTGAAGTGGATCAAAGTATGTACAAACAACCAGTCGCACAACTTTACTTTAAAAAAACAAAAATAATAATTTAATTTATTGATGTATATTTTGTAACTGAGCATGAAAACTATCAAAGGCTGGATGAACATTTGCAGCAAGGTCAGTGTTAATCTTTAGTGAGGTATTTATGGAAACATTAAAGTAGATGGAAATGATAGTTGATGTTGTAAAATAAATAAATAAATATATATATATCTTTTAAAGCATTTGATTCTTATTCGATTGTTCCTTGGTGTGTACGCTCTATTAACAGTAACACAGCTCACTTCAAGTTACTCTGTCAGTTGTGAATTTATTTTGGATTTCATCCAACCCCATTAATTTGATTTAATCAAAATAAAATAAATAATAAAGTACACAATTCAGTTCTGAACTATGACCATGATAATCGGCTGCCATTAGAAATGCGGGATAGATGTTTGGTAGAGGGGCTAGCTCGTGTTACACAAATTGTGGGTTTGATTCCCGATGGCATAAATCTTACTGTTGCTATTGGTGTGGTGGTTGTTTTAGTGTATAGTTTTTCCTTCTCCCTTATCCCCGGTTGCCTAGGATTGTGCTCAGTTGCCTGAGCGTCAGACTGTGTATCTTACACAGCAAGTGGGCGCTCCAGGCTGCTTGAGTTAGATCCTGTATTGGCCAGCGCCTTGAGCAGCTCTTGAGCTGAAAAAGCGCTATATAAGAATGATAAATAAAAAACAATTTTAAAGAATAAAATGTATTTAAAAAAAGCACACAAAACGATCGCCGATAAGCATCATATTTGCAAGGGGAGAAGTTATTTTGTTAGTTAAAAAGCATCTGATTAACCGGTTTCATTGTTTGAAAGTCAATCCGAGACAAATCTCGTCGGAGGCAGATGGATGTGTTTCAAAGAGGGTTCCAGAGAGGATTATGCAATTTGGTACGTTCATGTACCGACATATGCATTCACTCATGTTCAAACTGCTTGCTCTCACAGACAAGGGAAGTAACTCACTTGTTTATGGTTTAAGCCATTTAAGAACAATGCCTATTCCAGAATATTTTAGAGACAGTACTGTTTAGTGATTTGTGGTGAGAGCATGAAATAACAATGTAAACTATAAAGCGCCCATGAGCTAGGGTTTTTCATAGATATTACATTATGTCAAAGGTTGTGCTTTGCAGGTCAGCTTTACATTGACAACTTGAGAGTGAGGCTACTGGCCTTGCAGCTTTTAAGCAGCGTCTTGCCTGCCTGTGATAAGGAACCGGAGAGTAATGTGGACTTCAAACGTGAGGTAAGGTCAATTCACAAGATGTGTCCAACATAGCAAACATGTGTGGGAGGGGAATGAGGGAGAGGGGGGCCAAAAAAAATTAAATTGAAATTATTATACAAGTCAGAACGATTTTGTTTGTGAGACAGACACATAAATGTTGCATCAAAAATTTTAACAACAATCGGCTGTGGGCAGGGACTCCAGCTGCTGCACAGGCTGCTCTACTCAGCAAGCATTAAATGGAGGTGTTTCTTTGCTTTAGATAAGCATGTTTGATGTCTTTTTCTAATAGTTTGCTATGTTATCTTCTTGTAGATCCAGATCCCTATATTAATTGCACATACTGGCCATGACTCACAAATGCAACAATTTTGTCGTTGCTTAGTAACCGCCCTCAACAACGGAGGTTGTAACTTAAACTTACAGAGTAGCTTCCCTTCCCTCCACTCAGATTCCATGTAACTGCAGCTCACAGGAGGCAACTATCATTATGTTAGGGGAGACGCATCATTCCTCCACTAAAGGAGTGTATTCTTCTCATTGGAAGCATTGGGTCAGTTAGTGCCATTCAGCACATGTTGACCCCTGCTCTCCTTCGAAAGTTGAGATAGCCAACCACTTGGCTTTTTGGGCTTGTACTCACTCTTTGTCAGCCTCTTCTCTCAGAGTTCCTTTGTCCTTCGTCAGGACTACCCTATCTCAAATTGTTTTCTCACCTTGCGGCTCATCGCAGGTAGTAGCTGTTGTTATTAAAGGTTGCTCTCTGCGTCGGGCAAATCCCTGTCTTGGCTTCCGGCCTGGGATTTGTTCCTGGTCCCTGACCTTTCTCAGGGGTCCTCCCTTTGAGCCTTTGCATTCCCCCTCCTGTCAGGATTTTACCTTCAAGGCTTTTTCCTGACTGCCTTGGCTTCAGGTAGACGCTGCAGCGAGATCTGCTGGTGAATGTCGCCTTTGAGTCAGACGGTTCTATATCATTAAGGTTCCTTCCCGAGTTTTTGGCTAAAACCAGACCCCTGACGATCCTTCTCCAGTCGTTTCCATTCAGCCCCTCTCCAGCATTTTGCCCCCTTCTGACCCTGATTTGGCTAACTGCCCTGTACGAGCATTACCAGAGCTTATTCTAGGGCGCGGGATGCGCGGGATCACGAACAAAAAGTTTTTTCCCCGCAAAGAAATTCGATGAGCGCGTTCGCGATCCCGCGGAGATTGGAAATATCCCGCTACATGTCTTGATCGAAGCGGGCTTTACTGTGACGTTTCTGTCGTCTGCTAGGGCATAGCGGAAACTGGAGTTAAACGGAAGTTGCTCTCTTGTATATGCGATGTGTCTCAAATTTTCATTGGCCGATGCTATTCTTTTTGACCAATCACCTTTCTTCTGAGTGTGGCATCGATGAACTTGACCGGTTGGAACTGGTTTACAATCAGAATTGGAATGGCTTCGAAAAAGCGCACTGTGAAGAAAACAGTCACACTGTTTTCCCATGACTTATGTTCTAAAATAGCAGAGCTTTTATGCAACAGTTGTGAAAGCAAGGTTACATATACCAGTTTGTGATATATTTTGTCTGCGATTTGTGTGTACTAAGTTACTGTTTGGAGAGAATGCGACACTTGACTGTTTCACAGTTTATCCGGGAACATCACGGGCATTAGTGATCATAGCATTGTGGTTACAGACTTTGACCTCTACCCTAACCGCATCAAAGAGAAGCCCCGCAAGCGATACAACTATTCTAAAGCAGACTGGAACCACCTGAACTCTGAAATCTTGCAATTATCAGACAACATCATGACAATGAGAAAGGAAGGAACTCCCGTTGAAGACATGTGGACACATTTCAAACTTAACTTGATAGCAGCAGCTGAACGCTTCATACCTACCAGCCTTCGACGAATCAACTTTACATTACCCTGGGTCAACTACAAACTTAAGAGACTGTTAAAGCATAAAAAGAGACTATACAACCAAGCCAAGAAGACCGGCAACTGGACCAACTTTAGATTCCATCAGAAGGAATGCAGGAGGAAAATGAGGCAAGCAGAATGGCGCCACATTAACACCATCATTGAGGACGGGCTAAGAGACAACAACTGCAAACCCCTTTTGCGCTATGTCAAGACAAGGCGACAAGACAACACAGGAGTTGCCCCGCTCTTCAATGAAGGATCTCTCCATAGTGATAGTTCTTCCAAGGCAAAGATATTGCTTCAACAATTCCAGTCGGTCTTTACAAAAAGAGAGGACACACCATTGCCAGAGATGAAGGGCACCCCCTTCCCCGCTGTAGAGAAACTAACGGTTACTACAGAAGGCGTCGTTAAACTACTCAAAGCCTTGAACCCCAACAAAGCTACAGGACCAGACAACATCCCTAATCAAATTCTCAAAAACTTCGCCGAAACTGTTGCCCCAGGATTAGCAGCCATCTACAACACCTCACTAGAGACTGGACAGCTCCCCGCAGACTGGCTAACAGCAAACGTCTCCTCAATATTCAAGAAAGGCGATAGAAACAAAGCAGAAAATTACAGACCAGTATCTTTAACATCCGTTGCATGTAAGCTACTGGAACACATCATCTGTCGACATCTACATACCCACTTCGAAAAACACACCATCCTCACCAGTAGAAACCACGGATTCAGAACAGGCCACTCTTGCGAAACCCAACTACTCACTACTATGCAAGACATTCTCTCCTCACATGACAAAGGCCATCAGACCGACATCATCATCCTGGATTTCAGCAAGGCATTTGACACTGTGCCACACAACAAATTACTACACAAGCTGGATCATTACGGCATACGAGGCACCATCCACACCTGGCTCACAAACTTCCTGACCAAGCGCCAGATGAGAGTGGTCCTGGATGGAGAGGCATCAGAGGAAGTAGCTGTCGAATCCGGAGTCCCCCAAGGCACAGTGATGGGTCCTTTACTCTTCCTCTGCCACATCAACGACCTGCCGGACACAGTAAAATCAACAGTGCGACTCTTCGCAGACGATTGCCTACTCTACAGAGAGATCCGCTCCTTCCAGGATCACATCACACTCCAATCAGACCTCAAAGACCTAGAGAGATGGGCCAAGCAGTGGGGAATGCGATTTAATGCGCAAAAGTGCTACGTTCTCTCCACCAGACACAAGTCACAACACTTCTATAGCCTTGGAAACACTATACTCCAACAGACTGATACTACCCCCTACCTAGGCGTCCAAATTTCTGCGGACCTGAAATGGGCTAACCACATCACAAGCGCCTGCAAGAAAGCTGGATCCACACTGGGCTTCCTACGCCGAAATCTCCGGAACTGTCCACAAGAGTGCCGACGCCTAGCCTACATCGCACTTGTTAGATCCACTCTCGAGTATGCCGCAGTGGTGTGGGATCCTTACCTCCAACAAGACATCGACAAGCTGGAACGCATCCAACGCCAGGCTGCACGGTTCATTATGAGAGACTACAGATCCCGGGACCCAGGATGCATTGGCAGGATGCTTCACGAGCTCCACCTCCCACTACTTGCAAAACGTCGCCAACAACTCAGGCTGACCATGCTCTACAAGATAACCAGAGGACTAGTTACTGCTCTCCCTCCCAACACCTTCCTTACTGCTGCAAAGAACAAACGGAAAATCCGCCCCACCACCTTTAAAGGATATGACACACAGAACATCATAGAGAGGCAGATAAACAACAACAACACATGCTTTATCTTACCACCCTCATCATCAGATCTCTACAGAAACTCCTTCTTCGTAAGGACAGTAGTGGAATGGAATAGCCTTCCCGATGACATCATCAACCTATCCTCACCTAGCTCATTCTCCTCTGCAATCGGGAGGTACAGGGATGCTGACTGTAAGTTCTTATAGAGTCAACATAATAGAACAGTGATTTTAAACTTTTAATTGTACACATATCACCAGGCTTCCACAAGAGGAGCCCTTTTAAGAATATAATTAAATAAAATCAGAACTACAATAGGCAATATGAAGTTAGTACAAAAAGAACTATGAAGCATAATTTTTTTTTTTTTTTTCTTTTCTTTTTTTAAAATCAAATTAATTAGCGCGCACACACCACCACCACGTTAATAGCCATCTATGGCTCCTGTGGTGTTTTCTGCCAACAACATCATCGGCAGTATCCAGATCCAGCAGATCCAGAGAAAACAAGTATGGATAGTTGTTTGTGTGTACACCCTATATATGTCGAGAAGACGCCCCCACTGTTTTGGTCAGAGGGGGGCCTAATCCCCCCCTTTTTTTCAAGGAAGGGGGGCCTGCCCCCACTTCTTCAAAATCCTAGAATAAGCTCTGATTACGCATTATGCTCACCAGTTAAAAAAATAACAATTGTTCGCCTTCCAAGGGGGTATGCGTGTATCATTCCCTTGTCTGCGGCCAGAGCTCATGAGGTTAGGGCCTGTGTTGCGACTTTGGCTGCACATTTGTTACGAATGGAGGCCAACATACTGGCGGTCCTCCAATGTGTTCATCAGCAATTGCTTAAGGGACACTCATCAGTCATATACTGACGGTTCCTTCGGAGTGTCCTCGATGGTCGTGGCGCTACATGCGATGTCCACAGCTTCAAGATGACTGGGTAAGTACTTCCCTCCTTCCTTTTTCATGCTACTCCGAATTTGCGAGTCATGGTCAGTATGTGTAATTGATATTAACATTTTATCTGTAAATTTATTAATAATATGCATACTTTTCATGAGACGTTTAATTTTCCACCCACCTACGCCGCTCAGCGCCATTCAAGATCTGATATATCAGCGCTGGCTGTGAGCTGCAGTTGCCGGTTTGCATGCTTAGCAAAGGATTTGAGTGGAGGGAAGGGAAACTACTCTGTAACTTTACTCTAAGTTACAACTTCCGTTGCGGAGGGCGGTTACTAAGCAACAACAGAATGGTTGCATTTTTGAGCTGGGTATACAAGTTGTAGTTTGCACTTTTAAAGTGATTTGTGTACAGGAAAATCACGGAGAACAGCAACTAATAAGGATTATACCCAAGACGATAGCATTAACCTCCAGTTCCATCTCTTTAGCACTTTAAGAAAACATGTTTGTCTCCCTTACAGGAAAACCCTATGGCGATGCCCTTATTATTGACTCGCATATGTACGTGCCGCTGTGCCACCCATAATATGTATTCACAACGTTAGGTTTTATTTCAACCTGCGATTCATCTTCCCGCCTGTAGGTGGTGGAGGAGCTGTTCAGAAGCTTGTCAGCGGTGTTTTGGAAGGTCCCCCTCGCCAGCGCCATCACGGCTGCCCAGAAGAAGAAAAACCTGCTGAAAGCGCAGAGGAAGGAAGTCAGCGCCCAGCCTAAGGACATTTTCCTGCAACCTCAGCAGAAAGAGCAAGAGAAGCTGAAAGCCACGCGCACCACTTTGTCCTCCCCCGCAGCCCCCAACGCCGCCACCGCCACCAGCACGGAGCCCCCTACCCAGACATCAGCGTCCCTGACCACAACCACCATGCGCCCTGACCGTGACAGCATCCACCCCGTAGCCTCTGCCACTTGTGCTGTCAGGTTGGTGCCAATTGTTTTAGCTCATTCAGTTTAAAATGTTACTGTGCCTTGAACTTGTGTATTTTTGCTATTTAGTCTGCTCTGTGATTTTGCCCGAAATATCTTGTTAGCTAGCATTGCAGCGGCAGTAGGCACGAAGAGAAACGAATTAGCTATTGCATTTTTAAAAATCTCAAAATATTAACACTTTCAAAAATCAGTTAGGCGTACAATTATTTTATTGCTATGGTGAGTAAACTGCATAGGATAATTTCATGCTAAACAGACCCAGGATAAACGGTGACAATGAAAGGACATTCAATGTACTACTACTGCTTCTGCTGCTACAACTACTATTACTACTACTACTACTATTACTACTACTACTTCAACAACTCACATGCATGCAGCAATGTAAGTGTATGTGCAAAAAGGGGCTGTTCTCCAGGAGAGACTTTTAGAGAGTATGTTTTCAAAAAGACATTTTGTGAGTTGCTTTGCAATATTAGTAATGTAGCCAAGTGGAGTATTTAAATTCCACTCAGGAGTGGAAAGACAGGACCATCAGTAAGACTGCTGCACTCCCTTGTCATCTCCATATTCCTATATGCTTGCGAAGCATGGACCCTCACAGCAGATTTACAACGAAGAATACAAAGCATGGAGATGAGGTGCTACAGAAGACTTCTGGGCATTTCCTATACCCAACACATCACCAACGACGAAGTCCGACAGACCATCAAACAAGCCATTGGACAACGCGATGACCTGCTCACAGTGGTGAAGAAACGGAAACTCCGATGGTATGGCCACGTCACCAGATCATCAGGCCTTGCAAAGACCATTCTGCAAGGCACAGTGCAAGGGGGTAGAAGAAGAGGGAGACCGAAAAAGAGGTGGGATGACAACATTCGAGAATGGACTGGTTTGACACTGAGCGAAGCCATCAGGGCTGCTGAGGACAGAGAAAGATGGAGTATGCTGGTTAAACGATCATCTGTGGTGCCCCTACAACCTCCAGGTTACGGGACAGAATAGGATAGGATAGGACTCAGGGGTGGCCTTGGGGCGCAGTGGGTTAGTGGGTGGTTTCCTATGCCAAAGGTCACGGGTTCTATTCCCGCAAGGGGCGAACTTATGGGACTTAGGTACAAGACTACTCAGGTCACCAGGGGTTTCTCCGGTTACTCCGGTTCTCTCCCTCTCTTCAATAATAGTATTGGTTGTAGTCAATCAAAAATTTCGAAAATGACATTTTGATTTCCTTGCCTCTTCTAATATTGATCTTCCTACCTTTACACTACATGTTTAAGTGATAGATGTGTGTTTGTTGTGTGTGTGAGAGAGTGGATGAAACATGTGAGCGTGTATGTTGGTACAGATCGCCACGCTTTGAGACTGATTGGTGACTTGGGAAAAAGCGCATATGTAGCATCCATTATTATTATTATTATTATTATTATTATTATTATTATTATTATTATTATTATTATTATTATTATTGTTATTATTATTATTATTATTATTATTACAGTAACATAATGTAAAATGTTTATTGTGGGGGACTAGGAGTGAGGGAATATGGGTGGGTTAGTGGTGGAATTACAATCATTTGCGAAATACCATGGGCTATTTGCTAAGGTTATTGAGGCAGTCAGGCCGAAAGAGACACTGACGGTAATCTCAGTGTCAGAGGCTGTTGAGGGCAAATGTCTACACACAGCCTGTGCTCGGTAGATCCCTGACACTCAACTACCATCAAGGGTCGGTGTGTTGAGAAAAACTAGCCTCTATCCTATCCTATCCTATCCTATCCTATCCCGTAACTCAGAGGTCATAGGGGCACCACAGAATGATGATCGTTTAACCAGCATACTCCATCTTTCCCTGCCCTCAGCAACCCTGATTGTTTCGCTCAGTGTCGAAACCAGTCCATTCTCGAATGTTGTCCTCCCACCTCTTTTTCAGTCTTCCTCTTCTTCTAGAACCATTCAAGACAAAAAATATTCTTTTGATATTTTTCAAGACTAACTTTTCTCAGGGGATTTATTCCGGGTCGATGCATTTTCTTGCTTTTGAATTGATTACTTTATTAATTTATTCGAACAGGGACAGGACAGTGGTTGAAGAAACCAACAAGGACAAGGACCAGATAGAGATGGAGGGAGTGATGTTTGATCCGGACCGCTGCGTGGCTTGCCACGTAGAGAACGGTAACACCGTATCCCATGGCTCTGGCGGCCGAGGTTATGCCATCGCTTCCACCCCGATGACCTCTGGGTGCTACAAATGGAAGGTGAAGGGCTATCATTTTGATAATACAGCTACAGTTGCCTGAGCTTGTCTCTGCGACTTGTTCACTATACAAGTGAGCGTTGGATTGGATTAGAATTGGTAAGGAATGTCTGGGTCAAGCGCCTGAATTCTTTCAGTCCTAGCTTAGCTTCAAGCAGGAAGATTTGGCATGGCGGGGCCTCGGGTCTTGTTTTGCTTCCTGAGAAGTTGTCAGGGGGAGGAAGTGGGGCTGTGCACAAGCCATCTTTGCTTAAGCTATGGTGGTACTGAGTATATACATATGATAGATATTATGTTATTATTATAATAATTATTATTATTATTATTATTATTACTATGATTATTATTATTATTATTATGATTATTATTATCATAATTATTAATATTATTTTTAATCCAGTTCAACATAGTTAAGGAGAACAAAGGGAACGAAGGAACGTGTGTGGGGGTTGCACGTTGGCCGGTACGGGATGTCGGTCATCGCACGACGCTAGACATGTGGCTGTACCGGGCTTACAGCGGCAACCTCTACCATGATGGAGAACTAAAGACAGCTCTCTCGCGATACAGTGTTGGTGACATGATCACTGCTATCTTGGACATGGATGCCCGCACGCTTTCCTTTGCGAAAAATGATCAGGTTAGTTGTGTTTTACTGGCATGCATAGCAATATGAGTCTGTGTGCTCACTTCCCACCCCACTCCCCATCCCGCTCCAAAAAAAATTTCTAGGTATTTGCAAATCTGTGTGAGATAATTCCTAAATAGTCCAAAAATTACATTGAAAATAAATAAATTCCCACAGTCCGTCTGTCCACCGTCTGGACGTGCAAAACTTGCAAATGGATTAATATCTCAGAACCTATTTTAACTATCACAACCAAACTTGGTAAGATGGTGTATATCCATGAGACTTCAAAAATGATCACTGAATGAATGAATTCACTTCAAGGTCAATGTCACAGTGTCCACAAATGTTAGTTAAAAAAATGACAGTTTTTCACATTTCACTTTTTTTCTAAGCTATTAATATTGAACTTATGATTCTTTGGTGCATGATAGATATTAATGAGAAACACATGAAGACTCCACTGAAAGAACGTGCAAGCTGCATTATTTTCATTTTGAGAAAAACTAATTTTAAAGTTTGAAGACTCAGATGAATATGTACTTTAAAGAAATGATTTTTTTATTTGACTCTATTTCAAGGACATGCATTTAGTTACATTTCTATCTAAAAATAAAGAGCTAAATTTAGCAAATATGGTGCATGCCTGCTGCTGCAAACAGGTGACCCAATTTTGCACATTGCACGTTCTTTCAAATTTTTTTCTCATTTTTCTCTTTCAGCAAAAATAACTTGACAACAAACATGGAAAACCAGATTCAGTTACTTTATTAAAGATTTTAGCAAAAACAGAATAGGAAATCAAGCCTTTTCTGCTGGTGCTGGTGATGCTGGTGCTGGTGATGCTGGTGCTGCTTCTTCTTGGTTCATGGCTTGTCCTCTGACTCGCTCGTATGGTCGTGGAAGGGCTCTTCGACGGAGCAGCGATGGAGATTGGTGTAACATTCCTGGCTTTCTGTCCTCACGCAAAACCTCTTCAGGACTTGCACGTCTTTGTACTTTGCGTCACTGACAGGGATGACACTCGTGTAGAGCTGAGCTGGCTGCCCTTGAATGGTGTCTGGGGAGGCTGTGTTCCTTTTCTTCCTGTTTGCGATGACCATGCTCTATAAGGGTCCATTCCAGTTGTCCCTGTACTCAGCAATCAGTGGCTTTCCTTTTTGGATGACCAGCTTTCTGACTGGGCGGGTAGGAAAGGGGCAGATGCCCTTGAAGTGTGGGGAAGGAAAGCGGTCATAGCCAAAATGTCATTTTGGGTGACCTGTACGACCTCGAATGCACTGCCCAGGGTGATTTCTTGCACTCTTGAAGACATTCATCCAGTCTCCGGGCAGCTCCACATCTGACTTTCTGTTGATAAGTCCCATGTTCCGGTCACATTCCATGTATGAGTGTCCTCTCTCAGGGAATGTCAGCTTGATGCAGTCAAATAGTCCTTTGCTGTGCACCGTGTAGTACAGAAATCGTATCATGGTGTAGTTTTTATTTTGTCCACAGCAGGAATCGCAAAAAAGCAGCAAAATGCGAACGGCCCTACCACATGGCCTGAAAGTCTTTGTTTCTTCGCAACAACTGCCTGTGTGTCATTTTTTTTTGCGTTTTCTGGGTTTGTCAGTGCGCTGTGGCACGCTTTCATCTGCCATTTTTGTTGCTGTAAACAAATCGAGCAGAATGCGCAGGGATTGGGTCAATTTGGTCACGGGACTAACATAGCACATTCTTTCATACAAAACAATGACACCTTGCACGTTTAATCAAAGGATACACTTTTTTCTCTTGCGTTTTTCTCCGAATATAGTACGTTTTATGGAATGACACTTCGCTGACTAGTAAAATAGTGTGTGACGAACAGTCTAAGGGAAAAAACTCGATTTTATCAATTTTGCACATTGCACGTTCTTTCAGTGGAGTCTTCACATATTATGCAAATTTGATCAACCTCACTCCAATGTCAAGGTCACTGGAGCTGTCCAAAGTCGGTTTGTTTGGGTAGATTTTTCAAGCATGTTTTCAGTACCAATGGTAACATTTAAGATGTACTTTTCACGACTGATCTGTGATTCTAAGCCATGATTTTGAGCTTTTAAGGCATGATTACACCTGATCTACGGTGTGATTACAACCAATCTAAGGCCCTATCTTGGTGTAATGAAGAGTCCTGACTGGTCCTTAAAGAACACAAAATTCCAGGCTCCAGAGTCAACCCTAGTATGACGATGGTGATGATGATGATGATGATGATGATGATGATGATGATGATGATGATGATGATGATGATGATGATGATGATGAAATCTTTCTCAGATAAATGGATTGATTAATTTTAAATTGTTTACGTTTTGTTCAGGAGCCTCAGTTAGCATTTGATGACATCGAGGCATCAGAGCTGTTCCCTGTGGTGACGTTCTACAGCAGCAGTCCTGGAGAACGGGTTTGTTGCTCTTGAATTTTTGCAATTGTCTTTTCCCTAACTGTTTTTATTTAAGTGGGCCCCTCGGGCGCCTGGAGTTAGATCCTGTATCGGTCAGCGCCTCGAGCAGCTCTTGAGCTGAAAAAGGGCAATAATAAAGAAGGATGAAATAAAACAAATAAAATAGTGCACACAGTGTCATAGTGTGTGAAGGGGGTATATTAGAATATGCTGGAGTGCTAGTATGTAAAACTGACCTTTGGTAATGACAATGTCACATTGTTGACTCTTACATAACTGTATTCAGTATAACAAGGAAACCCTGGAACTTGTAATAATATCTTAGTTTAGTGAGTTCAGCGTAGTGTTATAGTTAATATAACTGTATTCAGTATAACAAGGAAACCCTGGAACTTGTAATAATATCTTAGTTTAGTGAGTTCAGCGTAGTGTTATAGTTAATATTTATCATGTATGACCGCTTATTGCACCACAATGCCAAAACCCTGGTCACTAAAAAGGGCATTTCGCTGATACTGCATTTAACAAAAAAATTAATTGGAAATGTTAAATAAGGGGTTGTTTTGTTGTTAGTATTTTAATGATTATGTTGCTGCGGTTGTTGTTATTCAGCATGTTCATGGTTACTGATTTTAGTTATGATGCCATAACATGTATACACCTGCCCTGATTAAAACTCATGCTGTATGTGACTGGACATAATAATGTCATAATAACATTGTTAATTACAACAAAAATGACCCAGTACCACAACATGACACATCATAATGACATTAGGCAGCTTTTATAAATTGTGAGAGTTAGTTTGTCATGCTTTTCGTTTGGTACAGCGCGTGACACTGATAACTACATTCTTAGTCTCAAAACGAGCGCAGATCCTCATTTTCACATCCAGAATGGTTGAATAAGGTCCCTTATACAAAATCATATCATTTGGGATGTTATACTAGCAATGCAATAAACAAAATAAAATGTCTAGCTTTCAAGAACTCTCCCATCAACATGATTCACAAACATTCACCTGTGCATACTATGATGACTTTATAAACTGCTGACTGGATCACTTTCACAACAAAACTCATTTGCTCCCGAAAGATACCTATTGCTTTGCCTCAGTGGTGTAATGCTGGTACCATGCAGGTGAAGATCTCAGACATGCAGATGAAGTCCACACCGCGTGAGCTGCTCGCTGGGGATCCTTTGTGCGCTCCCGCCTGCTCGGCCATCTCGGAAGCGCTGGTGGTGCTAATCAGGCGTTTGTTGGGGTTCGAATCCTGGGCTCCTCACATCTCAGCCAAGATTTGCGGCATCTTGGACCTGGCTTCTGTGTGGTACACGTCAAAGCTGCAAGCTTCCTCTACGGACGGCAGCTTGGGTGGGGGACAAAAAAGTGCGGAGCAATCTATGGAAAGTAGTGGTCAGTGATAATTGTTGTTGCTTTTTATTTGTTACTTGGGCTTTGAAGCTTATTATTTAATTAGTAATTAATATTTATAAGGTGTCTACTTTTGGGATCTAGGTGCACTGAATGGGTGGGGATGGGGATGAGGCACACATACACAAAAAGTACTTTACACAGCTTTGGAATTCATTGCCACCAAAACTGAGGGACATGGATTGTCTGGATGTCTTCAAGAGGCATGTAAAGGCACACGTGTTTGAACAGTAGTTGTTGCCTTCTTCTCCTCTCCTTCATCCCTCCTTTCTTGTGCACCCACCTTGCCCTTGGCCCCACCATCCTTTCCCTTTGCCCCAACAATCCCTACCCATCCCCTACCCACCCTTCCTCCACCCTTACCCCACCTTGTGCTCCCGGCATGGATGAGCTGCACCTTCCAAGTGGACATCATCCATCATTGTTCTTCCTTTTTTTTTTCTTCTTCTTCGTCTTCTTCTTCCTGGTCTTTTTCTTCTTCTCTTCTTCTTCTTCGTCTTATTATTATTATTCTTCAAGATCCGTATATATATATACACTGAATTATATGAGGAGTGATAGGCGTTTCTATTATAATATATATTATTATAGTTTTCTATTCCTGTCAGTTTAAACTTTTTGATAGTTTACCTTTTAGCCAACAGCGCGATGAGCCTGCCTGAGGCAGTAGTAATGACGCCAAAAGGTGGTTGAGGTTTCGCCTTTTTTTTTTGCCCTGTTTCTTTCTGCAGTAAATTATAGTCATGTGCTATTGTTTTTTCTTTCTTTCTTTCATTCTTCCCCCCATCCTCCATCCCCCCCTCCACTTCCTCCCCCTTCCACCCTCACAGTTGTGGACTCGACATCAGCCAAAGAAAGTGAGGAAGAAGTGAATGAAGCCAAAGAAGCAGGAGAAGCTGTTCCCCCCAGCAGTGAAGAGGTCCCCGCTCCAACAACAGGCTCTGAGGAAGACGGCAACAAGCCTGCGAACACTGGGAATGCTTGTTAGTTTTTATTTTATTAAAAAATTTTTTTTAAAGTATAAATATGAACGTTTTTAACTCATTGTGGCGTCATTTCAACCATAATTGTAACAAAATAGATTACCATTACAGCCGAGTTGCCACTAGTCAGAATGAGCACCTGCAGCTAACGATCAGGCCAAGTCAAGTTTTTAAAGTATTTTATTGTTATCTCCCTTGAGCAAGTTCTCGCACAGTTTTGTCGAATCAAAAGCATGTTTGATCAATAGAGTTGCTTTGCCAATAATGTCAAAAATACGATGATTCTGAAGATACTTTTTTTCACCAAATAAATGTGAGAATGAAAGTGAAAGTGACTGCTGATAGCAGTGCTAGCAGAGAGCCGAGGACTGGCCTGGTCTGTCATGTTGGAGGAGCGTCACCTTCAAATTCAAGGTGTCAGAAGAAGACATGGGCCCGTTGGAGGGCGTAGCAGCGAGAACATTAAATTCTTCTTGTTTACTTTTCTTGTTTCTTGAATTCTTATTCAATTTATGTGTGTACTGGTTTCTGGAATCGCTATACTATTTTATGTGTGTACTGGTTTCTGGAATCGCTGTACTGTTTATGTGCATACTATTTCCTTAAATTATTTTTTTTATATTTTTTTTAGCTGAATCTATTAAGAAAACCATGGAAGGTGGAAAGATGAACAAGCCTCATGCAGATAGTGCTGGTAGGACAAGCAGAGCTAGCAAGATGACCGATTCCATTTCAACAGCAAGGGGATGAGCTGGACTTTCTCTGTAAAGAGGTAATTAGGATTCTGCAGACTTCAGCATTTTTTCCTGTGTTTTAATGCTGGAAAAATGCAAAATTTCTTTCTCTCCCATATGTACGAGGGCAGTCCGATAAGTACATAGCCTCACTGCCTAATGGCGCCAGTATCGCAAGAGCAATTTACTATCATGTAGTACATTCTTGTAGATGGCTACTGTCGAAATCTCAACCGGATCAGACT
This sequence comes from Oncomelania hupensis, assembly GCA_036898135.1. Lineage (NCBI taxonomy): Eukaryota > Metazoa > Mollusca > Gastropoda > Littorinimorpha > Pomatiopsidae > Oncomelania > Oncomelania hupensis. The sequence continues at coordinate 150,687,087 of CM072511.1, read as the reverse complement.
CGTTTTATTTTGACCGTGAGTGGAAGCGGGCGTTTCTGCGGATTTTAGATAAATGGAAAAAGAGCAATATCGTTCGGTGATTCGATTCTTGGGCTACGAACTGCTGCCCCATCAACCATATCCTCCAGATTTGGCCCTGTGCGACTTCTTTTGTTTCTAAACTTGAAAAAGTCACTCGACGGGCAGAAATTTGAGTCGAATGAGGAGGTCATCGCCGCCCCAGTGGCCTACTTTGCAGACCTCGAGAAAACGTATTTTTCAGTCAGGTTAAAGAAGTTGGAGCATCGCTGGATCAAGTGTATCAAACTAAAATGAGACTTATTGAAAAATAAATCGACACTTTTTCAAAATTTTAGTTTTTCTTTTTTAGGCTAAGTATTTATTGGACCACCCTCATATATAATTATTGGGTGTAAATAGGTACAAACCACATTTTTGGAAATGCTTGGTTTTCCATGAATTTACTCTTAGTTATTACTTAGCCTACATAAATGTCTTGGACAATAAAATGTATCCTTTTTATTGACTCTTATGCGTAGTAGTCCAAAAATTAAATTAAAAAAAAAAGTGGTCTGTCCGTTCGTCTGTGGTCAATTGTCCGGCTTTGCAAAACTTGCAAGTAGATTAATATCTCAGAACCTATTTTCACTATCACAACCAAACTTGGTAAAATGAGGTATACCCATGAGATCTCATAGGTCATCAGTGAATGAATAACTTCACTTAAAGGTCAAGGTCACAGGGTCAACAAATGTTAGTCAAGAAATTAAAAAATTTTGCAAAATTGAACTTTTTTTTTTTAAAGCTTTAACTTATGATTCTTTGGTGCATGATAGAATCAATGCTATGCAAATTTGGACAACCTCACTACAATGTCAAGGTTACTGGAGCTGTCCAAAGTCGATTAATATAGGTACTTTGAAGTGACCTTGAACCTTTTTTTGTGCCGTTCATAGTTTTTTAATGTCTGTAATTCCCCATCCCCCCTTTTCCCCTATTTTTGGCTAAAATGCCCCCTGGGCTATGAGGCTTGTTTCATGCTTGGAATTATATTATGTGGTTTTGCTAATAAAAAGGACAAAGTTCCAAAGTTCCTAAACTATGAGAGATATAAAGTCCAAACTTGTTGTATTTAGATCATCCGAAGGTCAAAGTCATTAAAGATCAAGGTCATCACAAGGTCACAGTTTTTTTTAGTAGTTTTATTTTCCATAATACTTTTGATGTAGTTTATTTGACCATACGTGAGTGTATTTGGAGCAGAGGTCAAGGCCATCTCAAGGTCAAGATAATAGAAAGATTATTATGCCACTGTCTCATTTTGTTTTTTCTGGGCATTCATTTTCACTCAAGGTATATACTGTAAGAAGCATGTGAGTTATATGGGCCGTGCCCTTCTAGTTGCTTGGTAATTTAGAATGTATGTAATTTTCTAATAAAGATACTAATGAGACAGAAAAAGAGGTGGGAGGACAATATTCGAGAATGGACTTGCTTGCCAATGAGTGAGGCCATGAGGGTTGCTAAAGATAAAGAAAGATGGAGCACGCTGGTTAAACGATCATCTGTGGTGCCCCAACGACTTTTGAGTTACGGGATAGGATAGGATAGGATAGGATAAGATAAGATAAGATAGGATAGGAAAGATATAATTCATATAGTGAAGGCTTTATATTGTTATTTTATAGAATTGTAGGCTTACATAGCTCCTTATGGTAGGTAGTGCAAACAAGAATTGTTTTATAGGTTATTTTCTGTTTTAATATTTTTTAGCCGCATTTCTGTTGGCAATTTTAATATTTTTTAGCTGTTTTTCTGTGTGCAGTGTTTTTCTATTGGTGTGACCTTAATGCTAGTGAATATGAGAATTTGTTAGGCTAATTTTCTGTGTTTTAATATATTTTGGCTGCATTTCTGTGTGACCAATGTTATTTTTTTCTATTGGTTTTGGCCTTAATGCTAATGCTAACAAGAATTTGCTAGGATAGTTTTCTGCCTTTTAATTTTTTATTTTTTTAGCTGTATTTCTGTGTTATGCTAATGCTAACAAGAATTTGCTAGGATAGTTTTCTGCCTTTTAATTTTTTATTTTTTTAGCTGTATTTCTGTGTGAGCAATTTTTTTTTATAGGTGTGGCCATGCCTGGCAGTGTTGGGTGGCCTTGACAGAGGTCTTCGTGTGGGAGGTCGCTGCGTGCATCGCACTACAGGTCGCATGGGGGTGGTCTTAGGCCTGGTACGACCTAGCACATCTCTGGCCAAAGTCCAGTGGGATGATGGAGAAGCCAATACCAGGTTAGCAATATTTTTAATTGCATTTCTTGAATTTTTTTATATTGCCGGCAGTGGTGTTTTGGGGGAAGGGAAGTGTAGAGTGGTTGGGAAAGATTTTTTTTTATATATATCTAGAGAAGGTATCATCATACAGCTAAACCTGTGGAAAGGGAAGGGAAGTTTCCTATACCTCTCTCTCCCCTTTGATGACTGAAAAAGGTAATGGGGGAAATTGTAACTTTTACCTTGTTGTTTATGAATTCCAGATACAAGTGGAGGTTTTTCTGAGCTGCAATGAAAGTTTTTTTTTTTATACATACACACACATAAATACATACATTTTTTTTTCTCTCTCTCTCTTTCTTTCTTTCTCTTTCTTTCTCTCTCTCTCTCTCTCTCTCTCTCTTTCTCTCTCTCTCTCTCTCTCTCTCTCTCTCTCTCTCTCTCTCTCTCTCTCTCTCTCTCTCTCTCTCTCTCTCTCTCTCTCTCTCTCTCTCTCTCTAGAGCTAATAAATAATAGTAATAATAATAACGAACATTTATATAACGCCAAATCTAGACAAAAATAGTCAACTCTAGTCTGTGTGTGTGGGTATAAAAAACAAACCTTCATTTATTGTTCGGGTGTGTGCACAAACCACTACACCATTGCGAGACTACTCCAAGAGATTTGGTTGTTTTTGACTCACATGCATAGCAATGTAAGTCTATGTACTAGCCCCCAAAATTATTTTTTTTCAAGATTTTTGCAAATCTTTTAGATGAGTCTTAAATAGTCTAAAAATAATATAGAAAAAAATATCTGTCCGTCCTCTGTGCAAAAATCTGTGCAGAAACTTTAAAGTGGTTAAGTACTCAGAACATGTTTCAACTATCACAACCAAACTTGGTAATATAATGTATACCCATGAAACCTCGTAAAGGATCAGTGCATGCATGACTTCACTTTAAGGTCAAGGTCATAGGGTCGTCAAATGTTAGTCAAAAAATGAAAACAATTAACAAAATTTCACTGGTTTTTTTCTAGGTTATTACTTATTATTACTAGGTTGATGCATGACAAATATCAATGAAACACACATACTTTGCAAATTTAGTCAACCTCACTCCAAGATCAAGGTCTCTGGAGCTGTCCAAAGCTAGTTTGTATTGGTACTTTGAAATGACCTTGACCCTAAACTATGAGAGATGTAAAGTCCAAACTTGTTGTATTTAGAGATGATAGATTGATCTTTCATATTTCTTCAGTTATTACGTTGATCTTGAAGGGCAAGGTCATTTTAGGCCTTGCAAAAACATTTTTAAAACGTCATCGTAAAGTAGAATGGCTTTTTATTTAACTCGTAGTAAACAACAACTTTGGGTTATTTGATCAGACATGCATGAAAGATCACGTAACCAAGGTCAAGGTCACTAAAGGTCAAGGTCATCCCAAGATCACAACTTTCGCTGTAGTTTATTTGATAGTACACTGTATACGATTGTATTTGGAGCTGGGTATCAATGTCATCTCGAGGTCAAGAGCATAGAAAGATCAAAGTCGATATTACTTTACATGTTAATGCCAGCATTTCATTTTGTTTTTTTTGGGCACTCATTTTCATTTTTTAAATATTGTGAGTTCCATAAGGAGCATGTGAGTCATATGGGCTTTGACCTTCTAGTTTACAATTGTGTTGGTCATCCTTACAAGTGGAATTTCAAACCAGTTTCTCAGCAAAATCCTGGCGGCCATGGTACAGAGTTTTAGTGAAGAGGTTAGCATTTATTAGGGATTATATCCAAGATACTGTCATTAGACTCCAGTCCAATTTCTTTAGGCAAGAGAACTACTACCGTTGTATTACACAAACCTTTTGTCTCCAAAGGTACAGAGTGTTGTCTTTTGTTGGTACAGCAGATTTTGGTCGCCTCATGACAATAGATTACAAAAGCTTTCGATAAAGCAAGCCAGAACTGATCATTTGTTTATTGTAGCCACTGTTGTTACAGTGACACCCTGATCAGCAACCTGGACCCAGTGGGGACGGCAGCGCTGAGTCTGGACACTGTGAGCGGGCTACAGTCCCAACACTTACACACCATCATGCACATCGCCTTTCTCAGAGACTCCAGAGGGAGAGGTGATAGCGATGCTCACAGGTATACAATAAATATTAGGGATTTAGGTTGAAATAAACGCTTGTGCGTTAGGTTGAGAGAGGGTGATGGCCCTGTCTGTATTTGTACAGCCTGAAGGCGCTGTTTGGCTATTCATGTCCGTTTTTATATTTTATTATCTGTGCTGTCATTTTATTATCTGTATGTTTATACTGTAATGTCGTCTTGTTTTTTAATGTATTGTTTTATTATCTATGCTGTATTTATCTGTATGTTTATACTGTAATGTCCTCTTTCAAATGTATTTGTTCTTGTTAAACTTGCACATGTGTGTGGGTGTGTGTGCGTGTGTGTGTGTGAATGTGTGTGAGCGATTAGAGCAAACTCTCAGTTTGAATTTGCGCGTTATAAAATAAATTATTATTATTATTATTATTATTATTATGGCCTTTGGAGGGGGCTAGAAGGTTTTTTTTATTGTAGTTGACGTTTCTGTGATGAAGTTTCACCTCCTCTAGCTGTGCACAGCGGCGTGTAAGAGAACCTGCTCATTCAGTCAGAACACAGGCGAGAGGCTCAGATAAATTAATTTTAGTTACTTTATCGTTCTTGTATAGGGCTTTTTCCAGCTCAAGTACTGTCAAGGCACTGGCCGACACAGGATCTAACTTAACCCCCCTGAGACCCGCACTTGCTGCCGCAGGCGCATTGTCTGTCCCCCAAGACAACTGAGCACACACTCCGTGGTGACTGGGGATGGGGAAAGGAGGAACGTATATATACACTTGAGATGTGTTGCACCGGTGTGGTGGAATGCTCTTCCAGAGGGCATAAAGAGGGCGGATTCTGTGGACGAATTCCGCAGAAATCTGAAAACACATCTGCTTTGTTCTTGCTAAGCTGGGTGTTTAATTTTGTGATCTGGCGTTTCATTTGCCAAAGTCACTGTGTGAAAGGATTGCATGAAAGGTCATTTGTCTGGTCTGCTTGCTAAAATGTGTTGTGGTAGTGAAGAAGGGGACATGTTAAATTACGTTCTAGGCCCCTACCCCGCCTCTGTGTGTATGTATGTATGTGTGTATGTGTGTGTGTATCCATCTCCCTCCCACCAGCACTGCAATCATACCCTTCAGCATGGAGATATTTATGCGCTTTACAAATCATGCATTCGTTCATTCATTCCTTGACTTGGTTTTCTTTGATGGAACGATTTTTCAGTCGTCGTCGAGACAGCAGTGGCAGCAGAAAGAGAAAGAGGGAGGAAGCAGTAGCGCTGCAAGTGGAAGAAGCAGAACAACTGATGAAAGAGCTGGACCGGGACATCCAGAGAATGCTCTCCGATGACCTGGACTCCTACGACCATAACGCGGACAAGAAAGACTACTTGGATGAAGAAGGGAAACAGGTACAAAAAGAAAACCTGAAAATACTTTACTACCAAAAAAATAAAATAAAATAAAATAAAATAATGTTATATTAGAAGTAAAACATTGCACAACAATCACCCCTGTCCACTGAGCTGTGAACGGGTACCTGGAGATAATAAATCGGCAAGGAAGAGGAGATTGGGTATCACTCTCAACGAAGGGTGACCCTGCGATACAAAGTTTATAGCAAAAACACAACTCTTACCTAGAGAAATTACTGTCTATTGATCAGCCTTTCAGATCATTGTTAGGTTTGTCTGTTTTAATAATCTGCACATAGCACTTCCAAAATGCTTTCTCACACTTTTTCTTTTAGCTTAGTAAACCGGGAGAAGGTTTTGAAAATATGCTGTTGTATAATTATTGCAAACTTCAGTGTGTTTGCCATATCAGCCATCCGTTGTTTGATTTGTAGCAGGGTGCCCATAGCAAGAAGAAGCTGGAGACTGTGGTGGATGAGAAGGGGAAGAACAGCAGCAAGAGCACCAGCGGGTCGGGGTCCCAAGCCAGCACGTTGAAGGAAGTGTGTGGGGAGGAGAACCTCCCAGAACAGCCCCAGAAACCTGAAGAAATGGCACAATCCCAGCAGCGCATAGAAGGAGAGGAGAGTGGAACTGAGAGCAGCACCTTGGCTGCTGAAGCAGCGGTGTCTGATCTGATGTCATCTACAGAAGCATTGACAATGGAAGCTGACAGTTCTGAAGCTGAATGCCCCACCATGACGACAGCTTCAGAAGCCGCAGTAATTACAATGGAAAAGGAGTTATCAGAAGCCACAGAACCCGAAGCTGATCTTGAAACCCAACCGGAAGTAACTGACGGGGACGGGAAAGAAGGTTCCGCGGTTGATGGAGACATGGTCAGAGACGGTTCGGCGGTGGACAAAGATACGGTGGGGCACAAAGACAAAGGCACTGGAGAACACGCAGTAGTGACTGACGAAGAGGGCGTCATGTCCCCTGCCTTGTTCGCTCAGTACCGCGAGTTTCAAGCCGTAAAGTTAGCTGCGGTGCAGTTGGTGGCCATCAAGTCCCTGTCGTCCGTGCTGAGCTGCGGGCGCTTCAGGGAGCTCCTCCTGGTGCCCAGGGTCACAGTGCAGCCGGACGGGTCCCAGGAAAAGTCACTCCTGGAGGACCTGGCGGCCCAGAAGGATGAGGATTTGAAGACGGCAGTGAGGAGTATCGTGCGACTCTTGGTGCACCGCGCGACCATGCCCTTCCCTTTCCGCCGAGTGGTGTCTGTGGCAGAGCTGGAGAGGCTATTCACCGTCCTGCACACGGACATTGTCAAGGCCATCGCTGAGGAGCAGCTGGGTATCCCAGCTACTGAAGGTGGGTGGGAAGTCTCATTATGAAGCGAAAGTTAGACAATTCAGGCAGCTGTAGACCTAAGATCCGTTTGTTGTCCGTTAATGTTATTATTATTTTAATTTTTATTAGTATTAGTAGTATTATGTATTTATTATATCGTGCTTAAATAGAGCTTTTCCAGCTCAAGAGCTGCTCAATGCACCAGGCGATACAGGATCTTAACTCATTGAAGTCGCAGAGTTCCAGACTCAGCATCATTCCAGAGTCGCAGGATTTTAGGCTATTTTTAAAAAATCCCACCAAAATGCACTAGACAACATAAAAACATAAAATAAATTGCAAATGAAAGCTTAAAGTATGTATTTTTAATTTCACTTACCACCAATCTGCTATAATCCTCCAGAAAAAAATATTTTGCACCAAAAACACATAAACGTTTTGCAAAAAAAAACTTTTTTTTTTATTAGATGCACAATATCTATATGTTGCACCAATTTTTTAATGAAAATATTTGATTCTCTTGTTTTTATGATGTAAAAACACTGTAGAAATGAATTTTACACAAAAATAATCATGAAAGCACAATCTGAAGAGGCATTTGTCACATAACTAAAACAAAATTTCCCCAACAATCGGCGTTAAAAACGGGAAGCCATTTTGTAAACAAAGCTAGTTACTAGGGTAAAGAAAATCGCGAGATGTCAAGATAAACTTTGTCAAAAATATGGTCAAAGGGAAACAATCTAATATAAAAAAGACCCCTTTCAAGTATGGGTATTGCTTAGTTCCCTTGGTACTCATTTTCTGTTATAAAAAAAATTGTGAACACGCGACGTATACATAGCGGCGGCACCGCTAGTGCCGTAGCACCGTTTGCGGCACGACTTCAATGAGTTAACTCAAGCTGCCTGAAGCGCCCGCTTGCAGCCTTTGGCACATCGTTTGACGCCCCAGACAACTGAGTTCTATCATGGGCGACCAGGGATGGGGAAGAGGGCACCTAACGCTTGCTGGGTGTATTGATGTAGCTGGCACTCGGCCATCTTGGACATGAGCATCAGGATCTTAACAGTCTTTATTACATTTTGAATCTAAAAATTGAACTTGAAGTTTACAACAACAAAAATAAAAAAAAGGATCTTGGCTGTCACTTAATTTTTTTTAAATATTTTACTTACTTAAAAAAAGAAATTAAAATGGATCTTTGCTGCCGCAGACCCGGCCACACAAAGCAAGGAGCAAGAGGACAAGGATCGAGGCGGCAGAGAGCAAGGGTCCTGCAAGTTTGGGCTGTTGGCTGGTGGCCGTCGCCTGGCGCCCCTCAATCTTGATGTCAACAGCCTTTCCCGTGGTGCTGCTGTTGCTACGCCCCCTGCCTCCACCATGGGAGTGGATAGTGTCGGGGTTCTGCCTTCCAGTCAGCAGCAGACCTCCATTCTGCAGTACATGAGGACCAGCTCCAGGTAAGCCCACCATCCATCACAAAGCTGGACCTAAGAAGTGTGAGGTTCCTACCACCCCTCTTCTTTAGCTCCAAGCTCATTTGGCCTTATTCTAATTCCAACTACATTTCTAAATACCCCCCAACACCCTTCCTCCCTCCCCAAAAAGAAAAAGAAAAGAAGTTCAGTGCTTCAGATTGTTGGCGCGCCCACGCCATTGGCGCATATTTTATCAGAATGGCGCGTAACAGTCAACGTGAATGCGCCAGCCTGGCGCGTCATATAAATCAAGAAGGACTAGGTGAACATACGATACGAATACCTTCGATTGTCAATGACCCATCTTTTTCAAAATTGACCCATCATTTTGTATGGCCATGGGTCATTGGGCCCATGATGTCTGAAAACAATCTGAAGCACTGGAAGTTATGTATACAATGTTCAATAAATGTAAAAGATTATAACAATTTTTTTTTTTTAAATTAAACTAAGATTTAACGTTTCAAAGTGTATTTTTGTACATGTCAATCGTGCATGAACATTGTTGTTCTACCAGTGCTGAGGACATGGTGAGCTTCACTCGTCGTATGTTCAACGCTCTGAAACCGCGCCAGGCCCCTTCCGCTGGAGCACGATCTGATGGACAGCCCTTGAGGCCTCCTCCCCCTCCCCCTATCCGCTCTCGCTCACCATCGCCACCTCCCCCTCCCATTGTTCCACACCTGCTGGAGATGGGATTTGAGCTGCAGCACATTCAGAGAGCCTTGTCGGCCACAGGTGAGCCATACATATCTTGTGTTATATTTGCTAGGAATTGATAGTTCAAAAGTGGATCGACGTTCCTTATGTTCTGAAAAGTGTGTAGAATCGTTAAGGCTGCATCTTATAGTCTGAAAGTCTGAAATAACTTGATTTGTATTACCTATATGGCTGTTGAGTTATTGTTGATCCAATTTAAAAAAATCATTGTTTTTTAAATGAAAATTTATTATTTGGATTTGCGTGAGGGTTCCTTTCAGCAAACAGGAATTGTTGTTATTATTATTATTATTATTATTATTATTATTATTATTATTACTACTACTACTACTACTACTACTACTACTACTACTACTACTACTACTACTACTACTACTACTACTACTACTACTACTACCACCACTACTACTACCACTACTACTACTACTACTACTACTACTACTACTACTATCATCATCATCATCATCACCACCATCATTATTATCCTTATTATTTTGTGATTATTATTATTATGGTGGTTGTTTTCCAAATCCTTATCGTCTTTTCATTATATTTTAATTATTTTTACTTGTTCAATCCAGCCATAAACGGGATTGATGTGACAGCGCGTTCCATCAACCGACTGGCGACATGGATGATAGAGCACCCTGTTCTGCAGCAGAACACGGAGCAGAGCAGCCTGACCGACATTTTGCGGGACCCCAGCATCTCCCTGGCAGAGGATTTTGCCAGCCAAGCAGCTTCCGAAAGGTGTGTTGTTTTTTATGCTGTATGTATTGTGGTCATCATTCGCCTGTCAACCTTTTACCTGTCAACATGTTAATCCCCTGAAGGGGTTTACTCCGAAGGACAGATTTTATCTCCATTCATCATGCTGTTTGACCACATCAGGACCTTTTCAAGGTACCAGTTTTATTGACTGGGGTGTTCGTTTGTTTGGTTGATTTATCTATCGTTTGCTCTCGCAATGGACCTTTACTGGCCAAGTTGCCTCGGAAATGTGGGTTGGCCTTAACGACTAAATAAAATGAATAGCAACAGCACAACTTATTTTCAGGATGAAAAGCACAGTGTAAACAAGATTTGCATAACATAAAAGATTTGTCTTGTGTTGAGAAGTGTATCACCCGAGTTTTGATAAGTGTTCATTTGAATATAATGATAATCTAACTTCCTCACATAAAGAGTGAACTCCGAAAAAAACTAAATGGAGGAAACTACATTTTAACAAGTACACAGTCGGGTAAAACGGTAGCAGTATGAGGTCACAAGATTACAACTTACTCAATGCATGCATGGGCATCTCACATTACCTAAATAAGCAAGTCTGGTACATGTTGAGGGTTAAAAGGGTTAAGGTTGGCGATTATTATGATGATGATGGGGTCGACTTAATATATAGCAATTCTCCTTGAGATCATGCTGAAGGCACTTTTGTGTATGTGTGTTATATGTGTGTGTGTTTATGTGTGTGTGTGTGGATGGCGGGGGGTGGGACTGTTTCAGTCGTGAGATGGCCATAGAGGCATTATCGGAGAGACTGGACAATCTTATACTGAGTGAGGAGTCGTCTGAGGAACCCGAGGAGTATGATGAGATCCCCAGACCCAGCATATCACGCAGGCCTCGACGCCTCACCCGCTCTCGGCACATTGACATACGCAGCTTCTTTGCTCCGGGTAAGTTTGATATATTTGTGTGTGTGTGGGGGTGTGTTTTGTTTGTAGCCAAAACCTAAGCTAACCATTCAGTTCAGCTCAATTTATTACATCTTTATCTGTCCAGCTTTATAATTTACATAAATGTGTACAATGTTTGTTTGCATAGGCTTATAATCACAGGACATACACTTTACAAGTTCTAAGTAAATCAATGAACATTCAGTCCCATTATCAAATAAATTTAAATTACAATTATATGCATAAAACATCACAGGGTGAAATCTGCAGACTGTGGTGCATTAGTCCTGTGTAGAATAATAAGCTTGTTCCAGTGACTTTGAGGGATAGTTTACACCCAACACGGGTAATTGGTCAACAAGGTTGATGACTGTTTCAGCTCGTGAGCGCAGAGAAAGCCGAGCAGAGCGTCATCGCGAAGTGGGGGAGGCGCATCCACTGTTCGACCCCTTTGATGACTTTGACCTTCAGGAAGAGCTCTATGGGGAGGATGGGCTGGAGGACGTCCTGAGCTTTGATCCTGTAGTGGACACTGGTGACCTAATGAGTTATATTGTGAGTAATTTTTTTTTTTTTTGACTCATTGGAGACACAGAACCCTAACCCTCTTCTCTGTCCTCTCACTGAGGCACAGAATTTTAATTATAGTTGTGAAAACTCCACAGACGAAAACTAATCGCAACAGGACAACAAAGTCTGTGTGTTTGGAAAGCTCGTAGAATGCATTTTTCGGAAAGAACAGCAATTTATCACACACATTTATTGTTGTTCTAGCATGTCCCGAGAACAAAGAAGAAGAAGAAATCCTCCCAATTCTCTTCGGGAAGAAGTTGAGGCAGCAGTGCAAGCGCTAAAGAAAGGGAAGTCAGTGGGAGTGGACAACATACCCGCGGAACTGCTACAAGCAGGAGGAGAAGTGATGATTGATGCCCTCACCATTATCTGTAACAAGATCTGGCAGAGTGGGGAGTGGCCTATACCATGGACCCAGTCGCTTGTCATCACTCTTCCCAAAAAAGGTAACCTTCAGGAGTGTGAAAATTACAGGACCATCAGCCTCATCAGCCATCCCAGCAAGGTCCTCCTGAAAATAATACTCAACAGGTTGAAACCCCAAGCTGAACAAATCATAGCTGAAGAACAAGCAGGATTCAGGGCTGGGCGAAGTACCACTGAGCAGATTTTCAACCTCAGAATAATCTGTGAGAAATACCTACAGCACCAACAACATCTATATCATGTGTTCATAGACTTCAAAAAGGCGTTTGACCGAGTCTGGCATGCAGCTCTATGGGCAACAATGAAAGTGTACAACATCAGCCCTAAAATTATTGAAGTCATCAAAAGCCTGTATGACAAGGCTACCAATGCAGTCCTCCACAACAGCGCCATCGGGAACTGGTTCAGAACAACAATCGGTGTGCGTCAAGGATGCCTACTCTCTCCAACACTCTTCAACATCTTCCTAGAGCGCATCATGTCAGATGCTCTTGCAGACCATGAAGGCACAGTCAGCATAGGGGGTAGAGCAATCTCCAATCTTCGTTTTGCAGATGACATTGATGGATTGGCTGGAGAGGAACAAGAACTTGAACAGCTGGTACAGAGGCTTGACACCACCTCCAGAGCCTATGGAATGGAAGTAAGTGCAGAGAAGACCAAAATGATGACCAACAACACCAATGGCATCAATACGGACATCAAAGTCCAAGGCCAATCCCTCAACACTGTGCATAGCTTCAAATATTTAGGAGCCATTATATCAGACAATGGGTCCCGACAGGAAGTCCTCTCCAGGATCGCACAAACAACTGCTGCCCTGACAAGGTTGAAGCCCATTTGGAAAGACAGGACCATCAGTCTACATTCCAAAGTAAGACTGCTGCGCTCCCTTGTCATCTCCATCTTCCTATATGCTTACGAAGCATGGACCCTCACAGCAGATCTCCAACGAAGAATACAAAGCATGGAGATGAGGTGCTACAGAAGACTTCTGGGCATTTCCTATACCCAACACATCACCAACGACGAAGTCCGACAGACCATCACACAAGCCATTGGACAACACAATGACCTGCTAACAGTGGTGAAGAAACGGAAACTCCGATGGTATGGCCACGTCACCAGATCATCAGGCCTTGCAAAGACTATTCTGCAAGGCACAGTGCAAGGAGGTAGAAGAAGAGGGAGACCGAAAAAGAGGTGGGAGGACAACATTAGAGAATGGACTGGTTTGACACTGAGCGAAGCAGGGTGGAGAACTCTCCGCGAATCCGCGGATTTCCGCGGAAAGCATTTGCATTTCCGAGAAAAAAATATTGAGTTCCGAGTGTGAGAAGCTGAGGGGCTACCCTTTACTGGGCATAACGGCCAAAAGCGGCCGAAGGTCTAAACAGGCAAAACGTCCAAAAACGTCCGTATCAACCATGTGGTTATATTCTCGCGTTGTTTGAAAGATTGCGAGACTTCCGGCAATTGACTTCCGGTTTATTATGGTGTGAAAACATTCGACTGCATTTCCACAAGTTTCTCTGTGATGCGTTCGTTTTTTCGATTTTTTTTTCAAATGTTCTTGTGTGTGTGCCTAAAAGGGATGGTTTGGATTCTTCTACTGATGAAGGGGAGTTTACAGGCTTCCATTTATCAGACATTAAAGTGAGAGAAATGGACTTGGAGTCGGAGGAAGAGATCGGTACTGACATTAGACAATTACTGAATTAGTGCCAGTAGTGTGCATGCATACGATCTTTCAGACTGGCATGAAAGTGAAGAAGAGGGGGCTTTTGTAGACTTTTTAAAACTTTTTTTTTGTATACACATGGAGTAATAAAAAACAAGACATGACAAGAGAAGTATAAAAAGGTAGATAAACAAAATAGAATTTATTTCTGTTCGTTTTGCATTTTATTTCATTTAATTCTATACACTAGTAACTAATACCTAAGATGTGGTGTTTTTACTAACGTACCCCTAAATATCTCTAAAATTATAAAAATTCTTGCCTGTTTACAGCTAAAAAATAGACAAACGTGTGCCCAGTAAAATTGGAAATGTGGAGTTTGTGTGTAACAGTGGTGGACCTCAAACTTTGTTAGGCCTACAAATCAAGATTCTTAACGTTTTTGAAAGACATGTGCATAAAACATTCTTTTTTTTTTGTTGTTTTTTGTTTCTATTCATGTTTACTTTTTGCTTTTTGCTTTCAGGAGAGGCCCTAAATTACTTTCAAAATTGCATAAATTCATTTTCTTCCAGGGGGCGAATACCGGGGCGTGGCCCCTGGGCCCCGGCCGGATTTCAGAGATTTCTTGATTCAGTTGTTCTCCACCCTGCGAAGCCATCAGGGCTGCTGAGGACAGAGAAAGATGGAGTATGCTGGTTAAAGGCTCATCTGTGGTGCCCCTACGACCTTCGGGTTACGGGACAAGATAGGATAGGATAGGATTTATTGTTGACTCACATGCATAGCAATGTGAGCATATACTCACCCCCACCCCACCCTCACCCTCACCCCCACTCACCCTCTCTCCCTCCCCCCCCCCCCCCAAGAATTTTTTTAAATAGGTTTTTGCAAATCTGTGCGAGATGAGACCTAAATAGTCCAAAAATTATATTTTTAAAAATGTCCATCTATCTGTCCTCTGTCCCCGCCGTGTGTCTGCAAAAACATTAAATGGCTAAGTACTCAAGGCCTATTTCAACTATCACAACCAAACTTGGTAAGATGGTGTATACCCACAAACGCCTTTTTCAACTATCACAACCAAACTTGGTAAGATGGTGTATACCTACAAACGCCTTTTTTAACTATCACAACCAAACTTGGTAAGATGGTGTATACCCACAAACGCCTTTTTCAACGATCACAACCAAACTTGGTAAGATGGTGTATCCCCACAACACCCCGAAAATGATCAGTGAATGAATGACTTCACTTCAAGGTCAAGGTCACAGGGCCATCAAATGTTAGTTACACTTTTTTTTAAGGTTAATAATATTGAACTTATGATTCGTTGATGCATGACAGATATCAACGAGACACACATATTTTGCAAATTTGGTCAACCTCACTCCAAGGTCAAGGACTCAGGACTCCAAAGTTAGTTTGTATAAGTACTTTGAAGTGACCTTTACCCTAAAATATGACAAATATAAAGTCCAAGCTTGTTTTATTTAGAGATCATAGACTGATCTGTCGTGTTTGTTCCATTTGTGTGTTGATTTTGAAGGTCAAGGTCATTTTAGTCCTTTTAAAAACATGCAAAATATAGGTCATCATACAGTGGAATGGCTGTTTATTTAACCCATAGTATGTAACATTGAGTTATTTGATCATACATGCATTAGAGATCACTTGAATGTCAAGGTCATCCTAAGGTCAAGATCATCCCAAGGTCACTGTTTTTGGGGCATAATACGTTTGCTGTACTTTATTTAATTATACATGAGTGTATTTGGAGCCGAAGGTCAAGGTCATCTCAAAGTCAAGAGCATAAAAAGATAAAAGTCAGTATTACTTTGCATTTTTAATGCCCCCGTTTCATTTTGTTTCTTCTGGGCACTCATTTTCATGTTAAATATTGCGAGTTCCATAAGGAGCATGTGAGTCATATAAGCTTAGCAATTCTAGTTGTTTATTTAATCTTATATGAACTCTTTTATATAGTGCTTTTCCAGCTCAAGAGCTGCTGGAAGCAATGAATGGAATGGATCAAATATAAACTACTAATGATGAAATTGAAGTTACTGTACTGTGACAGTGTGGAATGGAGTACTGTGCTGTTTGGAGGATTTTCATTTTGTCACTATAGTGTTTCTTTGGGATACATAAGCAAGCTGACATTAAATAGACCCTTTGCCTCCCTTGAGCAGTTGCTAAACTTATACATGAAGTTGGCCCGAAAGCGACACTGACCCCAATCTTCAGTGTCATATCCTGTGGAGGGCGTACCCCTACACACAGCCTAGGCATGATAGATCTCTGATACTCGGCTAGAGGCCAGGCCTTGGGGACTACCAGAGTTACTGTGACGTGGGATTTTATTATTGCTGGGCTCTGCACAATGGAATGCTATTACCCACTGTCTTAGTCTATGGGGATCGCTAGTAATCTCCCTTTGACTTCACTTAATACATTTATTTGTTTAGCTCGGTCTGTGTTTAGGCTGGGGTACAGAGATAGATAGAAAAATGGTAAAAGATCACTGTCAATTTAGCTTTCACACGGCTATGAAACATATGTAGTCCAGCCACTTGATAACAGTAAAAATCACACATTTATTTTCTCTACTCTATACACAATCTTCAAAGTACGAAACTAACTTAAAAGTTCAAATGTCAATGCGAATGGTTCGCTCGCTGATAGGTCTAGGCAGCTACTTTATCTTCATCAGGCACTGGATACTTTCTGCCCTAATGGTCAGAGTTCTTGAAGAGTGGACTACTGTGGTCCTGTTTATACAGAGTTTGGTGCACTGAAGGCTGTGTACTTAGCTCAGTGTCCGAAGAGCTGTGTTGCGGTTGATTCCTTGACATGCTGTGTTGTCTTGGAGTTTTTTCCCTATGGCTAGACTGGTGGGCTCTCTTTGCTCATTGCTAGAGAGGCCTCTGCAGACCAAATTTCAGCGACGACTTGTTCGGGTCTTTCGCCGAGTTGGGCTCACGATACAATGCCTGCTCATCTGTAACTTATGAAACAAAATTCTGCACAACCCTGTATAAAAGGTGTGTGCAGAGCGTCTCACTGAAGGCCGAAGTAGCCCTCAGTGATTAGCTCCACATCTCTATATATAAGCGATGAACATTCTGCTAAGTCCGTGGTCCACTGGAATCTCCACTCTAATTTCCTATACATATATAAATATAAATCATGGCTAACTATACACATAGAGACAGAATTAATATTATACATATTCTCTGGTACAGCCACTGGTCTTCAAGCATACATGTTGGTTAAACAACAGTGGATTCGTACGTAATACAACATGGCATCGGCTGGTCGTATTCGCCACGTGGACACGCAAGGTTGGACTAACAATTCTAAGCATAGCAAATTTCACACACATAATTCAACAATAATATAAATACATCACGATGAAACAGAAGTATGTTCATTTACCTTTTTGACAATGTCAGGCCATGGCTAACTTGATTGAATTCGAATATTCAACAAGTTCTGCTTTCCTAAGTCTGCTCAGTGGAAAGATTTCTGCTAGAGTGTAACTGTGTACTGCTCAGCTTTTGAATCTCAACTCACTCTCTACCTGCCCCTGCCTAGCTGTGTTCTAATTGGCTGAAACATCTGAGTGGCTGTAAAACCGAAGCTCTATCGTAGGCTGCGATGATGTCACTAACTGTGCGGGCGTCAAGCTACAACTGTGTTACCATGATCACTTCTGTCGTCTGCTTTAGACTAGCAGTGACTTTCTAAGTCTACACTGACTAAACAAGCAAAAGCTCAAATTGTGCGTGGTAAACGGGGGCTCTTGTTACAGTTACACAGTGTTGTATTTGATTTTATTGGAACAAGCTTAGCAGTTGTAGAGTGTGACTGCATTACTAGGTGTTTTTTGAGAGCTTTATGTGGGTGTGGGCTTTGCAGCGCCGGCGATTTGGCCCACGGTCTGTCCGCTGTGAGCTGTGCAGCATTGAGACTAGCACGTTCAACCACCACATGCGCTTCGCTCATCCTGGTTGTGGAGGTAACGAAATTATATTCAATAAAAAAAAAAAAATTGATGAAAATAAAATATTATTTTAAATGCGTTTATTAAATTACCCCTCCCCCCTCCCCCCCACTCATATCCTCCTCTCTTCCAAGATTAAAATAATAAATGAAGTGTTCACTAATCTGTAGTAGTAGTAGTAGTAGTAGTAGTAGTAGTAGTAGTAATATTATTATTAATAATAATAATATTAATAATAATAATAATAAAATATCACTGATTTTATGTCATTACTTTCATCTTCTTTTAATTGCTAAAGAAAATTGGAAATATTCATCATTTTTCTGTCTTCGATTCCACTTTTTACTACACTACTTCTGCCTCACCACAGTTTTGACAAGTTTTCAGTGGCTTTGACAGAGGGCGGGAGAAAAAGGAAAACGTATTGAGGATGTCTATTATTCTTTGCAGGAAGCTGTGATGGGCGTGGGTATCGCAGCACAGGTGTGTACGACAGCGGGTGGTTCGACGGTAATTGCGGAACCGGCCATCCTTTCTACCTCCTATGCCAGGGCTGCCGCCAGAGCTACCTGCGAGAGAACCAGATCGGCCGATCCACCAACATGGATACCCAGGATGGACTAACCGCAGCCAACACGTCCAGTGGGCAGGGCAGTGGACTGGCGGATCGTCTAAATTCAGGACCCCTCACTGGAGGTCTAGCAGCCCCCGACCTCTTAGGAGCTGCCGAGATGAAACCTGACAGTAAGTTGGAAAACAGCCACTTTCAAACAGAGCAGACAAGGCAATACAGTACAATACAATACAATATCAATAACAATAAACAACCATACAATGCAACGGATCTTTTGTGGGGCTTGACCACGTCTTGTATGATTATGTCCCTCACACATCATGCTAACTTCCAAAACTTTTGAAAATGTGTCTGCTTCAGATGACCTGCTGTTGACCTCAGAGGACCAGTTTGTCACCTCGGGGGCAGAAAACTACCACAAGTTGCTGCCTCGCCTGGGTCTCTCTGACCAGCGCCCAACCCCTGATCCTGTCAGGTTCACTACCAACGACCCCCTTGGGGCAGGCCTCATGTCCACCTCAGTCACTGAGATGACCATTGCTGCTGTTGCAAATGCAGGTAATGATGATGAATAATACTAAACGCAATTAAAACCATATTATTGTGAAAATGAGAACTGCTTATGTAATGAAACTGTATCTTTGAAGCATGTATTACTTGAATGTGGTCATACTCGTTTCTGGTGTTGTTTTATTTTTGTTTTTTTTGGCCAAATGGTTTACAAAACTATGAATTCCACTGATAACATAAGTTTTGATGTGAGCGTTATGTTAGCAAAAGCTTTAATTGGTTCTCCTGTAGTTCGGTTTATTGGATATTGCTTGATTTTGTTTTTGCTGTGTGTGTGCATGCAAGCATGCATACGTCTTTACATTTCTATGAAGAAGATGTTAATAAAACAACTAACCATGATGATGATGATGAATAATGATGATGATGATGATGATGATGATGATGATGATGATGGTGATGATGGTGATAACAATGATGATGTAAATCAAGCAATCAAAATACTTGCGCTGATCTTATTGAACAAAAGATTCATGTGTTGTGTGGAGAGAGGTTGCATGATGGTAATTAGTCAGCTATTCATTGCTTACAGGATTTAGTGGACTGCAAAGAGCCAAATCAGGACCACCATGATAGTAATGGCTGTGAATGTTCATTTTATTGTGTGCCCAGGGTAAAACAGGAGAGTGGTGAATGGTTAACTCCTAGTTTGTAATAAATACAAATGTTTGGTATATTGTATTGTGGGTTTTGGTTTGTGACTCACCACCACCACACCCCTTCACCCCCCCTCCCTCACCTTCCTCCCCCAAGAAAATAAAATTATATAAAAAAATTTCATGATTTTTGCAAATCTGTGCCAGATAAGTCCTAATCCTATCCTATCCTATCCCGTAACTCGGAGGTCGTAGGGGCACCACAGATGATCGTTTAACCAGCGTACTCCATCTTTCCCTGTCCTCAGAGCCTATGGAATGAAAATAAGTACAGAGAAAACTAAAATGATAAACAACACCACCAATGGCATCAACATGGACACCAAAGTCCAAGGCCAGTCCCTCAACAAAGTGCATAGCTTAAAATATTTAGGAGCCATTGTATCAGACAATGGGTCCCGACAGCACAAACTGCTGTCCTGACAAGGTTAAAGCCCATTTGGAAAGACAGGACCATCAGCCTATATTCCAAGGTAAGGCTGCTGCGCTCCCTTGTCATCTCCATCTTCCTATACGCTTGCGAAACATGGACCCTCACAGCAGATCTCCACAAAGAATACAAAGCATGGAGATAAGGTGCTATAGAAGATTTCTGGGCATTTCCTATATTCAGCACATCACCAACAATGAACTCCGACAAACCGTCACACAAACCTTAGGACAAAATGCTTACCTGCTCACAGTGGTGAAAAGACGGAAACTCCGATGGTTTGGCCATGTCACCAGAGCCTTAGGTCTTGCAAAGACCACACTGCAATGCATGGTGCAAGGAGGCAGAAGAAGAGGGAGATAGAAAAAGAGGTGGGAGGACAACATTTGAGAATGGACTGGCTTGACACCAAGCGAAGAAGCCATGAGGGTTGCTGAGGACAGAGAAAGTTGGAGTACGCTGGAGAAACAATCATCTGTGGTGCCCCAACGACCTTTGAGTTATGGGATAGTATAGGATAGGTCTGTGCAAAACTTGCAAGTGGATTAATATACCACAACCTATTTCAACTATCACAACCAAACTTGGTGTATACCCTTTAGGCATCAAAAATGATCATTGAATGATATGACCTTACTTCAATGTCAAGATCACAGGGTCAACAAATGTTAGTCCAAAAATGACATTTTTTCATAAAATTTCACTTTTTTTCTGATTAATATTGAACTTACAATTCTTCGATGTCACTGGAGCTGTCCAAAATCGATTTGTATTGGTACTTTTTTTAATGTGACTTTGACCCTAAACTATGAGAGATATAAAGTCCAAATGTGTTGTATTTAAAGGTGATAGATTGCTCATATGTGTTCCATTTTTGCATTAATCTTAAAAGTCAAGGTCATTTTAGGCTTTGCAAAAGCATAAAAAAGAAGGTCATTGTACAGTGGAATAGATGTTTATTTAACTCGTAGTTTGCAACAACATTGGGTAATTTGATCAGACATATTTGAGAGGTCATGTGAAGGTTAAGGTCATCCCAAATTTAAAGTCACTGAAGGTTAAGGTCATCCCAGGGTCACCTTTTTTGGCATAATGCAATTTTGGCTGTAGTTTTATTTAATAGTACATGAGTGTATTTGGAGTCAGAGGCAAAGGTCATCTCAAGTTCCAAAACATAGAAAAATCAAAGTCGATATTACTTTGCATTTTAAGGCCACCATTTCATTTTGTTTTGTTTTTTCTGGGCACTTATTTTCATGCTATCTGTTGCACATTTCAGAAGGAGCATGGGAGTCATATGGGCTTTGCCCTTCAAGAATTTTTTTTGGGGGTCTCATTTATTGTGCCCACATGCTCTTTAGGATTTTGTGTGTTCTTTAGGTTTTTGTGTGTATGTAAAATAATGAATTTAACTTCATTCAAAAGGTGCCATGCCAAAGAATATGAAACCAGAGCCACGTCCCAAGAACCTGGGTGAACAGGCACGGCATTTGAGATCCACTGCAGACAGGCTTCTGGCCCTCCGACGTGCCACGTCCGCCACTCAGATCTTGCTGGCACGAACCCTCACTCTGCAGGTCCTAGGATTTTTGGCTGACAGGTGGGTTGGTTTGGTTTGGTCCTATCCTATCCTATCCTGTCCCGTAACCCGAAGGTCGTAGGGGCACCACAGATGATCGTTTAACCAGCATACTCCATCTTTCTCTGTCCTCAGCAGCCCTGATGGCTTCGCTCAGTGTCAAACCAGTCCATTCTCGAATGTTGTCCTCCCACCTCTTTTTCGGTCTCCCTCTTCTTCTACCTCCTTGCACTGTGCCTTGCAGAATAGTCTTTGCAAGGCCTGATGATCTGGTGACGTGGCCATACCACCGAAGTTTCCGTTTCTTCACCACTGTTAAAAACTAAGTCTGGACTGTCAGGTTTGACAGCATTGTGAAACTCGAGGGCTTGATGTTATTCTGAGGCTATGATTATTGTCTGCTTTAGCAAGGGATGTGATAGATTGAGTTTTTTTTTGTCATGTTTATATTAAAGCAAAATATATCGCAACCAAAAAAAAAACCTGTGGGGGTGCCGGGGGTTTCTGTATAAATAGTATCCCAACTTTCTGGAAATGTAGTGCTTTAAATTCCCACTGTCGCTGTCTTTCTCCCTTTGTTATTTCTCATTCCTATTCTGCTCATTATACTATCTTCTTCTTCGCTAGACCAGTCATTTTTCTCGAAAACTCTTCCGGGACAAAACTCCTCATTTGTGTGTGAGGTCTGTTGTATCAGCATGGGAATATTGAGTGCATTTATTTTATTTAATTTATTTATTTTTTTTTTTTTTGTGCCTTATATCACCTAGAGTGAACAGACGTAAAATTAAGATACACTAAACTCAGCTGTACAGTTCATCTTCTCGCCTCTTAGTGTGTTTGTGTTTTCAGTTTGTACATCAGTTTTATCTTATCGTACTGCAGCATTGCCAGCATTGCATTATTTGTGTTTCTCCACTAGGCAATACAGGTTTTTGTATTCCTCGTTGTTGTAAAAGAAAAAGAGCATATTTCATGTCTCCTTGTAACGTTTGTACGTTGATAAACTAAGAAAATAAGGAAAAAAATAAGGTCCAAGGCATCCTTGACCGAGGCAGCTCATGGACATTTTTCTTCTGCATTTATTTCAACAGCTGTGGATCCTGCCACCTGTCGTTGGCGCTGGAGCACTTGGGGCTGGCGGACATCATGCACATTGTGCGTCTCATGTCGCTCTGCGCCTCTGGAAAAATGACGGTCGCCACTGTGCCCGAAGCTCCTCGTCTCTGCGCCACCTCCACCCTACCCAACTCTGGGGGCCTGACTCTGCTGAGGGTAGGGGCTGGCAGTGTTGGGAGCATTGGCACTGGTGGCAAGCCAGCGTTGGATGAGGCCAGCGCTCACTTGCACAACCTGACCAAGGCTATAGGGTCCCTGGTCCAAGAGAACCCAACTTCCTTGAAGCAGCTGGTGCAGCTTTGTACACAGGTTTGCCGTTGGGTTGATGCACTTGGTTGTTGTTGTTGTTGTTGTTGTTGTTGTTGTTGTTGTTGTTGTTGTTGTTGTTGTTGTTGTTGTTGTTGTTGTTCTTCTTCTTCTTCTTCTTCTTCTTCTTCTTCTTCTTCTTCTTCTTCTTCTTCTTCTTCTTCTTCTTCTTCTTCTTCTTCTTCTTCTTCTACTCCTTCCTGCCTATTTGAAATCTTTTGATGTTGTTTTGCTTGTCTTTTTCCACATTCAGTTACCTGTTGTGGCAGAAGCATAATTTTTTACTACCTTTTAGTCTTTTTTTTTTTGACTTAACCTCTTGAACCCGAAAGACCGATATATCGGTCTAGCCCTTAAACAGCTGTGCCCCGATAGACCGATAAATCGGTCTCGTAACCTTACCGTTAATCTTGCGGTCCGTACACAGCTTACTGTTCTTTCTAGTACTTGCTGTTTGGAATAGGGTTATTGAGGGTTATTGGGAATAAGGTAAAGCAAAATGTCAGCGCTCTAGTGCAGCACAGTGCGTGTTTTTGTGACGGTTTTTTTCTCAATTTTGCGTCATGAAACGAAGGTCTACAAATGAAGGAAGCGTCGCTAAGCGACTGTACACAACTCAGGAAGTAATCGATCAATTGTGGGATGATAATGAAGATGAAGAGATGACATTTGAAGTACTTTGGGTTGTCTAACACTTTGGTTATGTTTTTGTTGTTTTACTAAAAGCATGCTAAAAATGCCATTTTTCTCCGGGGAGCCCAGGGGATGGGCATGGGCAGGGGGTGGGGCATCCAGGGTTCAAAGGGTTAAGGTATAGCTTTATTTCTTATGACTTGGTGACTCGGATTAAACGTATGACTTTCGATGTCACTTATTTCTTAATGACTTGTATGATTGATCTATTTCTTCGAAGTTTTTATTGATAGCATTTTGTACAATTTAGCGTATTTTTTTATGACTGAGTACTTTTTGTTTCTTTTCCAGGAACTGATGACTGCAGCCATGGGCATCAACACCAGTAGCCTGGAGGATCTGAGTACTGCTCGCTGCCTGACCTCTCACTCCACATCTTCGGCCTCATTCACTGTAGTCCAGGCTTTGGTGTCGCTGCTCACTCAGGGAGGCTGGCACACACGGCTGCTGCAAGCACAGCTGTCAGGAGACAAAGGTAAGGCCAGCACCTGACTCGCGTGTGGAAGCCATGGTTTGCGAGAGCCAGTGTCTTTGTGTCCAGGCATGTACAAGAAGGCTCCCTCTCTGCTTTCGTATTCGGTCACGTTATTATTTGATAGGTACGTTTGTGGTTGTTATTCTACTATCTATTTGTTTGCATGTTGTTTCTCATCTATTCTCTCTTTCTCTGTCTCTCTTTGTCTCTCTCTCTCTCTGTGTCTCTCTCTGTGTCTCTCTCTGTCTCTCTGTCTCTCTCTGTCTGTCTGTCTGTCTCTCTCTCTCTCTCTCTCTCTCTCTCTCTCTCTCTCTCTCTCTCTCTCTCTCTCTCTCTCTCTCTCTCTCTCTCTCTCTCTCTCTAAATCACAAGGTCGAATGGATGGTGTGTGTAAACTGGATGGTTAGAATTTTAGCCCGATGTATGTGTGTGTGTGTATGTGTGTGTGTGTTAACAGGCCACTATTTGCTCTTTTGTACAGTTCATACTTTTATCATTTTATCTTAGCTTTTTAATGCGTTTGTGCTGTTAACTTGTTCATCATGTTTTATATGCGCTTTTGTGTGGTGCTGCCGCCTTGACCAAATGCACTCCTTGTGTGTTCACTTGGCAATAAAATATTTGTTTATCCTTGTTGTAAGATGCTGCGTTGTTTTGACCGTTAACAACCGTTAACATTGAAGTTTACTTGTCCAGTACAAACATCACCCCTGTTCAGAGCACGTTGGAAAACAAGAGAAGTGAAAGACTTTTTAAGGAGGCGGTGAGGGAGAACCTTGTATTTAGCCCTGTAGGCCTTTGGTACACTATTTTTAGAATTCAGCCATTCCGTAGAATGAGAAACAAATAGATAAATATTTCCTATGTTATTGTCTTCTCTTCAAAATCCAGTAGGAAATGTTCCAGCCTATGATTGATTTTTTTTTTTTTTTTTTTTTTTTGCAGTGGACACAGGAAGCACAGCTTGTTCTCCATCCCCTCCCACCAGCCCAACAGGTCAGCAAGCCACAGCCATAGTGGCAGCCTCAACCACCCCCACCACCGCCGCCACCATTGCCAATAGCCCCACCAACCCCACTAACACACTCACTGCCTCCAGCAGTTCAGCCAAGGGCAACAACTGCTGGCACATGCAGCTGATCAATGCTTTGTCTGCTTGCGTTATCTCGGCGCGGTTACCTTCCCACCACAGGCAGTGGTCGGCACAGCAGCTGGCAAGGTCACTGGAGCAAACCTCGCAGCCTTCGATCCTGACTTCCTTGTCTGCTAGGGACAATCAGGTATGGATTGTGTGTGATTGGTCTTAGGGTAAGTAGCAAAAACTTGAAACTGACTAGGATCGAGGATTTAGGCAGCTACCATTATCTGTAACAAGATCTGGCAGAGTGGGGAATGGCCTACACCATGGACCCAGTCGCTTGTCATCACTCTTCCCAAAAAAGGTAACCTTCAGGAGTGTGAAAATTACCGCACCATCAGCCTCATCAGCCATCCCAGCAAGGTCCTCCTGAAAATAATACTCAACAGGTTGAAACCACAAGCTGAACAAATCATAGCTGAAGAACAAGCAGGATTCATGGCAGGGCGAAGTACCACTGAACAGATTTTCAACCTCAGAATAATCTGTGAGAAATACCTACAGCACCAACAACATCTATATCATGTGTTCATAGACTTCAAGAAGGCATTTGACCGAGTCTGGCATGCAGCTCTATGGGCAACCATGAAAGTGTACAACATCAGCCCTAAAATTATAGAAGTCATCAAAAGCCTGTATGTCAAGGCTACCAGTGCAGTCCTCCATAACAGCGTCATCGGGAACTGGTTCAGAACAACAATCGGTGTGCGTCAAGGATGCCTACTCTCTCCAACGCTCTTCAACATCTTCCTAGAGCGCATCATGTCAGATGCTCTTGCAGATCACGAAGGCACAGTCAGCATAGGGGGCAGAGCAATCTCCAATCTTCGTTTTGCGGATGATATTGATGGATTAGCTGGAGAGGAACAAGAACTTGAACAGCTTGTACAGAGGCTTGACACCACCTCCAGAGCTTATGGAATGGAAATAAGTGCAGAGAAGACCAAAATGATGACCAACAACACCAATGGCATCAACACGGACATCAAAGTACAAGGCCAATCCCTCAACACAGTGCACAGCTTCAAATATTTAGGAGCCATTGTGTCAGACAATGGGTCTCGACAGGAAGTCCTCTCCAGGATCGCACAAACAACTGCTGCCCTGACAAGGTTGAAGCCCATTTGGAAATACAGAACCATCAGTCTACATTCCAAAGTAAGACTGCTGCGCTCTCTGGTCATCTCCATCTTCCTATATGCTTGCGAAGCATGGACCCTCACAGCAGATCTCCAACGAAGAATACAAAGCATGGAGATGAGGTGTTACAGAAGACTTCTGTGCATTTCCTATACCCAACACATCACCAACGACGAAGTCCGACAGACCATCACACAAGCCATTGGACAACACGATGACCTGCTCACAGTGGTGAAGAAACGGAAACTCCGATAATATGGCCACGTCACCAGATCATCAGGCCTTGCAAAGACCATTCTGCAAGGCACAGTGCAAGGAGGTAGAAGAAGGGGGAGACCGAAAAAGAGGTGGGAGGACAACATTCGAGAATGGACTGGTTTGACACTGAGCGAAGCCATGAGGGCTGCTGAG
This sequence comes from Oncomelania hupensis, assembly GCA_036898135.1. Classification (NCBI taxonomy): domain Eukaryota; kingdom Metazoa; phylum Mollusca; class Gastropoda; order Littorinimorpha; family Pomatiopsidae; genus Oncomelania; species Oncomelania hupensis. Next base: position 150,660,320 of record CM072511.1, on the reverse strand, counting down.
GACAGAGAAAGATGGAGTATGCTGGTTAAACGATCATCTGTGGTGCCCCTACGACCTTCGGGTTATGGGACAGGATAGGATAGGATAGCATAGCGAAAGAAAAATGACAGCTAAGTCATTCAAATAAAGTCATAGTCAAATGTAACAAATACTGGCATTGTTGAAAATTTCCTTTCCTATCCTATCCTATCCCGTAACTCGAAGGTCGTTGGGGCACCACAGCTGATCGTTTAACCAGCGTACTACAACTTTCTCTGCCCTCAGCAACCCTCATGGCTTCGCTAAGTGTCAAGCCAGTCCATTCTCGAATGTTGTCTTCCCACCTCTTTTTCTGTCTCCATCTTCTTCTTTCTCCTTGCATTGTGCCGGTCTTTGCAAGGCCTGATGCTCTGGTGACATGGTCATACCATCGGAGTTTCCGTTTCTTCACCACTGTGAGCATGTCATCGTGTTGTCCAGTGGCTTGTTTGATGGTCTGTCAGACTTCATTGTTGGTGAGGTGCTGGGTATAGGAAATGCCCAGAAGTCTTCTGTAGTTGAAAATTTAAATCTGTATAATAATAATTATAATAATAATAATAATAATAATAATAATAATAATAATAATGGATGTTATATACTCACATGTGGCTATGCTGGGAAGCCTGAATTCTGTTATTTTCCTGCAGGCGCAGTGCAGGAAGACAAAATGTATGTGTGATGCAGAGCGTAAGAACAGACAATTGATAGTAGTATGTACTTTGAAAAAGAGTTGATGCAGACCTATTGGACCCCTCATGCTCCCACTCTGTTGATTGTTTATTTGTGGATTGTTTGATTTCTCCAGGTTGATCTAGGCGGAGATCTGGGCACAGTGTCTGTCACACCGCTAGAGGGTCACCAGAACCGTCTGTCTGGCTGCAAGTGGAACCAGAAGAAACAGTTTCTGGCTTCCAGGTTGGGGACAGTTTATCTGCTTATTCTTGTCACTTTAACTCTCCACGTTTTTCTTGAGGATTCCTCGTGTCGCAAGCCTGATTTCTATAATAAGGCTTGTTGGTAAACCTTTAATAGATTGGGTAACCTTGATTGAATTCGCAGGTCAGGAAGAAATTTGGAAATCTGGTTGGAAACTTCATGAGTATGGGCTTATTAAATCCAACGCCAATAGTCCAGTCCAGTTCCAATAATTTCCTGCTAAACTCTACATTTTCTTTTCCCCCTGCAAGTGGTGATGATGGCACATTGCGAGTGTGGAACCTGCCCAACAAGACCCATGCATTCCTGCAGCAGACATGCATCTTCTATCGTGGGGAGGACCAGCAAACAGAGGAGCTGGACGGCTGCAACCTTGCCAACATGTGCTGGAACTCCAATGGCCGTCTCCTAGCTGCCAGCCATGACTATATGGTCAACATCTGGGCCATTGGAGGTAAGTAGCTGTTATGTTTTTGTTTTTTTAAATTGTCCTTCCAGCGTTGTGATCGTGTGTCTTGGGTGGAAATGTTTTTCCTGCTTAAGTAATAAATGTTCATTCATTCATTCTAGAAACACAACTTTGTCATTTATGAAGAAGAGAATGCTTTCAAAAACGTTTGGTTTAAAGGACAGCATAGCATGGAAAATGTAATGCCATTATGAGAAATCAAATCAATGGATGTCATTATGGAATCATGGCTAAATGCTGTCAAAGGAAGGGAAGCAGCCTGCAAATAAGTCAACACTGAAAATACATAAGATCTAGCCTTCAAATGTCGTATAACGCAGCAGACTTATAATAAATTACAACTGTGCTGATGCTTCTTGCGTTAGAAGTGTTTATGCACTTAATACTATTCTCATTCATACATAATTTATATTTAAAGTTTCTGTATAGACAAAGGATGCTTCATGCTTATGATTGGTATAGAAGTCTAGATTCTGTTCAAAATATTTTTACTGTGATTATTCCCGTGTTTGCTACAGGAGGCAAGGGACACCTAGACATCCAGCATCAGTATGTCACAGCACTGGCTTGGCCCCTGTCACGAGGCATCGAGGGTCGCCTGGGGATCAACATGGACACGCTCTTGGTGGGCCGCCACGATGGCTCCTTAGCCACCATTGATGTCATTGACAGCTCCACTTTCCGCCGCAAGGAGTTGGCCCATTGTTGTAGGGATGGTAAGCGTGGCTGTTTTGATAGGATCTTTGACTTTGACTTAAGTCTGGACTGGACTGAACTTGACTTTCTAGACTTGTCTCGTCTCCTCTTTGACTAATTGATGCCCAAGCGATACTTATATGATTTATAGGAGTCTTTTCTTTTTGGGAGGGGGTAAGCATAAATTCATGGAGACGTTTGCTATGCTAGACACCATCGTCAGCACTTTCGTCACCATCATCAGCACTTTCATCATCACAATTATCATCACCTTCATCACCATCATCATCGTCATCCTCATCCTCTGTGTTGGCCTGAGTGCAAGCAGGCGATTCACGCATTTGATGTTTTATGTTGCAGTGTCAGTGACACAGCTGGCATGGTTTGATGAGGATCGTAAGTTTGCAGTGGCCTACAGTGACGGTGAGCTGGTCCTGTGCACCAAGAATGAGTTTGAGGAACCTGTGAAGGTTGAAGCGCACCAGGTCAGAGCACATTTTCTGCTGAAAACACGTTTTAAAAAGGCCCCAATTTGAAGGTTTTGTTTACTTTTTTGGTGAAAACAAGGGTTTATCCTAAAATTCACATTGTTATCACTTGACACAATGATCAAGTGGGCTCTGGTTGCTAAAGCCAACCGCTAAAGTTTGATTTCTCAATTTCATATCTGATATGGAGTGATTTCCCCTGTTTAACGGTACATGGAATACCGTAGCTGTGTGACCTTTGACCCTATTTGTGAGTGAACCACCAAGCTGTAGAGTGTTTCTTTGGTGTTTTGGGTAAGGAGAGCCTATTTTTATCAACCTAAAATTAAAAACCTTGCGAGCAATTGCTTTTACGTGTTCTATCTCTTACAGGCGTTGGTAGCCGCTATCTTTATCTCCAGAACGTTGGCTGGCTAGTCCCCCAAAAGGTTGATTTCAGTTGCAATCCTGGCTAGCTCCACCAGTTCGCCCTTGCACTGCCCGGCAACCACCCCAACGCCCACCCCTCCACTCTTCTCGAAGAAAAGTTTGCAGCTCGCAGTAGCATTGATAGTATTCCGCTCTCAGATAACTCTAGGTAACAAAAAAAAACAAAACGAAAAAACATGTTGCCTCCCATTATGTGCGAATAAGGCATATATATATATATATATATATATAGCAATGACATGCTGTGGTGGAAATCGTCAATGAAGAGAAACCCAAAACAGAGTTAACATAGGAAGAACTATGTGAAATAGCGCAGTGAAAATATTTGCAAATGGTGTAGAATAGATCTTTAGCCTCGGTAAGCCTGCATTGGAGCGTGAGCGGCTGGTGAGGCATAGCCCTACACACAGTCTATGCTTGATAGATCTCTGACACTCCACTAGCGTCAAAGTCACATGTTTTGTGGAATCTGGCCAATTCTTGGTTCCCACATAACCCTTTTTAGGTGATGTGTGATAGGAAAGTTGCCTGCATTTGAGATTTTAAAAAATATATTTTAAAGCTTGAAGTGGAGTAGAACAGTAAGTGCTTTTGGTATCCCTCTAAAACCTGCATCGTTGTAATGTACATGTATGTTTTCCCAGAGCGCCATCACCAGCCTGCAGTGGGACCCCACAGGCCAGGTTCTGGCTACTTGCGCGGCCGGGGACCAACGGCTGTGCATCTGGTCGCATCGAGGGGAGGGCCTGTTCTGTGTGGCAGACCTCGTCCACCCTGCCGCTGTTACCACTCTGGAATGGTGCCAGCTTCACGGTGTTCCTGAAGACAAGAAGCTGATGATTGCTGGGTATGGCTTTTCGTACTGTTTCCCCTCTTCATCTTGATCTTCTCTCATTTAGTTGTAGTTTGTATTACTTTTTTTTTGGCTTGATCTATAGCAGAAGCCTATTCTCTAAGAAGAATGGTGATTTTAGGTGGTTGGTTCGAGTGTTTTCAGTTTTTTGTTGTTTTTGTTTTGTTTACATGACTCTCTCAATGGCTGAGTTTAAAGAGTAGCAGTAATTTTCATGATGTTAAAAGAGAATTCCAGTAATATAATAAGTCCGTGTCTCTAGTAAACATTTCCTGTCAAAGTTAACAGAATCACATTACCTTATATTTTCCATTTGGAACACCGAGTTATTTAATTAGTTCATTTCAAGATTCAAGATTCTTTATTGTCCTAACACATGGCATATATATTTGTTTTGCAGTGCAAGAAAAGAGATAACAACATCAAAACCATCAAAAACATAGACATTCAATATTAATACATTTGATATACAAAACAATCTTTTTAAAATTACAATACTAAGTACTGGTGAAAACCTACATGATCATCCTGTGTTTCGGAAGCACTCTCTCCTTCTACAGTAAACTATTCTTCTTCATACTTAAGATTCCTAGTTCACTATTTTAGAAACAACACAAATTTTTTTATAGTAAATACACTTAAAGGCCTCCCTGATTCTCCACAAGGCAGATCACTTACTGTCAAGAGGAAAATCATGTTTGATCACAAAGCCTTACCAGTTTAGGCTTAGTTAGATTCCCCTTCAGGCCAACAGTGGAGTGGATTTCAGGCAGTTGCAGGGTAGACGAGGTTAAATGATCGTACACGTTTTTTGGTTTTGTGGAGGGAGGTAGAGGAAAGGAGTGGGTGTATTGAGCATGACTTGTAATGTTGTCTGTGTGTTTCAGTGGCAGTGAGAATGGCAAAGTGTGTGTGTCGTGTGTTGAGCATGACTTGTAATGTTGTCTGTGTGTTTCAGTGGCTGTGAGAATGGCAAAGTGTGTGTGTGGTGTATTGAGCAGCCTACCAATCTGCCCAAACCATTCCCTCACAAATCACAGAGTATGGACTCGCAGGTAAGAAGGAACCTGTCCTCCATCTTCTCCTTCATCTCCTCATTTGAAAGGTTCTTTCTCATTCTTTCTCTGTAGCGTCTCCAGCTCTCTATTCTTTCTCTGCAACTTCTTCAGTTGCTAATTGTTGTTCGTTTGTTTGTTTTGCTTTTAGTTTTGATAAATTATTTATTTATTTTATGAAAGAGTTTTGAGCAAGAATAATTAACACGTGGTACAATTTGGTCTTTAGAGTTTTGAACCGAGTTTGTATATAAAAAAAAGCGCTATATAAATATCCTTCTGTTTGTTATTAAATTGTGATCTTGGATATCAGAAACTTTGTATTTTTTCTTGGTACTGTTAAAATGTGGTGGTGTTTTTCTTGCTTATGTTAATACTGCTCTTGAAATATGGAAATTTGGAGGTAATGCTTCCTTCTGTTTGATGTGGAGATGAGAGAAAGGGAGTCAGCTTTGTGCCGTGTCCTCACTGTCATGATTTTGCAATGCTAGGACTTTGACAGCAGTCAGTTCCAAGAAAACCAGAAGCCTGTGAAGCAGAAAATCCTGCACAGCAAAATGGTGGCGACCTTCACCGGTCACATTGTGTCCTTGACCCAGCTGGCCTTTAGCCCTAATGCTCTCATGCTGGCCTCGGGCTGCGCAAAGGGCTGGCTTAACATCTGGTCACTGCAGGTGAGGAAGGGTACTGCTTTACATAGATTGGCATATATAATCCACAGTTTAAGTCTTTGCGGCTAAATGTATTATTTTTTAAAATTATTATTTATGGCATATTGTATAATGTGCTTGAGGTAACATTCTTTGTTTCTATCGACTGTATTATTGGGTATCAGTTACAATATTTCTGAAAATGTATTTAATGAATTTATTACTTTAAAATTTTTTTTTAAATTTACTTTCATTTATTTTGTAATGGCATGTGTGATAGAGATGTAGGTAGGTGTGAGTGTGTGTGTGTGTGTGTGTGTGTGTGTGTGTGTGTGTGTGTGTGTGTGTGTATGTATGGGTGTGTAAGAAAATATGCATGACCCTTTCAAATGTTAAATACTGTATTTTGACATAAGCGTAAACGTTTAACAAGTGTCATTTATTTTACATGCTTTTCTTTATTAAAATGTGACACAAATGGCTGTACCTAATTCCTTAATGGTGATAAAGGTTTTTTTGAATGGGATTGAATTGAAGTATCTGATTGTCTCCAAATTTGCAGGATGGCTGCCTACTGCAAACATACACAGGAACAGGTTGTGTGCGTGGATTGAGCTGGTTCTGTGATAGAACTCTTGCCTCCTGTTTCAGCAGGTGTAAGGTGAGCCTTGCAATGCATTTTTCCTCTTTTTTTTTTTTTTTTTGTATTTCCAGCGTTGGAAATAGTGGAGAATCAAGAGTGAGCCAAATGTCTTGTCTTGTCTGTTGGTCCGTTGGACGCTTCATCTCAAGAACCACTGAACGGATTTTGACCAAACTTCACAAGAACATTACCTAGGTTAGTGGCTTGCCTCTTGTCCCATCATATTTTGCTTTACTGCAAAGGGTAAAGTCGGTGGAGTAATTTTGTTGCTAAAAACGTTTTATTCAGTAACCCCTTGGGGTCATGAGCAATCTTGCCACTGTAGATTGTTCTAATCTATAAAGGGAAAAGTGAAAGCCCCAGTTGAAAACCTGTCTTTCCTTAATAGGCATGACCGATTCACTGCGGCAACAGTACCCCCGTTGGAGTGCCGGGGGTTTCAGTATAAATAGTACCCCCACTTTCTGGAAATTTAGTGCTTTAAATTCCCACTGTCGCTGTCTTTCTCATTTGCTCTTTCCGATTCCTGCTCTGTTCTATCAATCTGCTATACTATCGTCTTCTTCGCTAGACCAGTCTCCTACCTTTTTTCTTGAAAACTCTTCCGGGACAAGACTCCTTGTTTGTGTATGAGGTCTGTTGGATCAGCTTGGGAGTATTGGACGCTTTCTGCCGGGTGGTCACTAGGGCTTCCTATGATGTTATTATTTAGCAATATAGGCATTTTATATGTATGTGTTTTGTTGATAGTTTATAATGATGTTTGTATTCTATTTTGTTTTTGTAACCGGGGGTTCGATTAGTTGGGGTAAAGCCTCAGCCGTCCCCTGCGTGGGATGTCTTTATTGTAAAGTGACTGGCCGGTGGAGGGCAATCAGTTTTCCCACTAGGGTTGTTTCAGCAGATCTTTTATGCGGATCGGGGGTTGTCCGGTCCTGATTTGGCTCGGAAGAGTCCGCTGGACCTAAAGCAACAATCAATCGATCAATTTATTCAGTATCTGAAAATAGACTAAAGCGATTTTGTGGAGTTGTGGTATACAGGTACTTTAAATCATGTGCTATCCTTCAGTAGCCGTCCAATTGTCGGTCAGTGGGTCACCCTCAATTTAACCTTTTTGTTTAAAACACGATGTGCACATCCTCACTACAAGGAACACAGGGAGTAGTAAGGAATGTGTTTTATACAGCTGTATGTAGGGTTCGTGGTGTTGCTTGCAGGACATCATGCTGATCAATTACAGCCAGGACATGTATTTCAAGAACCGAGTCATGGCCATAGCTCGTAAACACCTCAAGCAGCAGGGCATCGTTGGACTGCACCAGGCACCGTTCTTCCGAGGTCTTCTGCAGCGTCTGCCTGTTATGCTGCAGGACCAATTTGCCCATGAGAAGGTGAGCAGATATTTTGGCTTAAAAAAAAAAAAATCTTATTTAATTTATTTATTTTGTATTTTTGGTGGTGGTGGTTAATGTTTTTTGGGGGTTGGTGGATGGGAGAGTAACTTTACTAACAAATACTGCTTTATTTTCTGTGTTCCAAAGGCATCAACTAGAAATGTATTGTAGTCTCCATCAAGTTGTTTCTTTACATGGATAAGATAAGATAAAATAACATAAGATAAGATTTGATCAGATTGCTTTTATTATCTCAAATCACATGACGGGTTCTTTATTTCAGGCTTTGTAACTCAAATCTTGACTTCATGTGAGTGGTAGAAAAAGTAACTGCCCTTCACCTTATAATAATTCATCCTCTGTCATTGTATAGTTTGTACGTTGTTGGTTTTTTTTTTGTTGAGGGAGCAAGCCATTATAGTTTACATTAAGTTGAATTTTAAAAACTGTTATGCTGTTATTACACTGGCAGAACAGCATAATAAGAAAAAATTGTGACTATTACCTAGCTAGGGAAGTTTGGATGAGATATCAAACCTATTGTTAGATCTCTTTACATTAGAGAACAATGAATGTATCTATCATTCCTCTATATCCATGTTTGATAGCACTGTTCTTTTGACCCTGGGTTATGGGTTTTGAGAACGGTTATCAAAATAAATAGGATGGTCAGACAGTTATGCCTGATTATTAAAGTATTGACTGTTTCAGCCGTCAGTACTGCTAGGAGATCAGTTGCTGCACAGCCAGTATCTGCAGTGTTTGGCTGCACTAGCTGTGGGCTTTGGCCTGGACACAGCTCTCTGCTTCTCTCCTCAACCTCTACACCATGCACAGACGACCGGTAAGTCAAGAGTTGGAAATGGATGGATAAGGTGGATTGTTTTGCCCAGATTTCCATGCGCCCACGTAATTCAGAAATACATTTCATTCTGGCTGCGGCTTGCTTGCACACGTTTTCATCTGTTTGTTTGTTCCGGTCGTGAGGATGCACAGCAAGTTACGATAACTGGAATAAAATACAAAATTGCTAGCATTCGAATTGGACAACTTTGGGATCTCATTGTAACAAGTAACGTAATAAACAAAACAAGTGTGCTTACCCAGGATGTTTTGATGGTTTGCACCTTACGGATTTTTCATGTACTCGTACGCTATGTTGTTCTACATGGGCAGGCCCATTGTCATTGGAGCGGCTTGTCCCAGAGTGGCAGTGGCTGCTGTCATACTCCACAGCGCTGAAAGCCGCCGCTGCCTTGCTGCATCGTCAGCCCTTCCCAGCGACGTTCCGCCTGCTAGCTCGCACTGCGGCAGAAGAGGTGCAGGATGATGCCTATGTGAGTAACATTTTATGTGACCTTTAAGCTTTCAGAGCTGCCAAGTGCTACGCTTTGGGCGTAGTTTGCAACGCTAGAGTTGACTTGGCTACGCTGTTACGCCCGGTCTCGATTTGCTACGCCCGGTCAAATTTTGTCTAGCGTACCACTTTTTGACAAGAAAGTGGCTGTGTAAAACTCGCACAGCAACAGCAAGTCGCTGTGTGACCGTTTTGTATCTGCCGCACGCACGCACACTGCGTCTGTGTTAGCCAATCGGAAAGCGCAGTACAAAATTACCGGAAACGCTTAACCGCCATCTTAGTTCTTCATGGTTTTAGACCGTGTCAGAGTGTGCAGATTTTTACCATTTTCATTTCAACATGTCGAAGCGACCTGCTGGAGCGAGTACAACGAATGAACCGCCCAAGTCCAAAATGCGTCATGCTTGTCAGAAATACCGAACGAAATACAGTGAAACACATCCGTGCATCACTTCTTCAAAAGTCAGTGCCCAGCACGTGTTTTGTAGCATTGTATTAAAGTGCAAAAGTAAATAAGCGGATGACCTTGTTCAGGGTTAACATTTTGTTGAAATGCTACTCCCAAACGCCATTTTGCTACTCCCAAGTTGCCTTTTTGTTACTACCGACCAACAATAGCAGTTGGCAGCTCTGAGCTTTGAGCCACTTGTCAGTCTACTTTAATGATGAGGAGGAGGGAAATGGAGATGAAAGTGTTGATTATGATGATGGGGATGACAGTGTTGATGATGGTGGGGATAGAGCAGATGGATGGATTTTTAAGTCAAAATTTCCTGTTCACATTTTAAACAACAATGCGGAGTACGCTGGTTAAACGATCATCTCTCGTGCCCCAAGGACTTTCGAGTTATGGAATAGGATAGGATAGGCAAATCCAGTACTAGTTGTTGTTGTTGTGGAGAGTTTTATTAGAATATTCACAAAACAAACGTACATCATAATGTCCTTTGCTTAACACATGGTCGCTGCAAATTATTTTCTTAGAGATTTTGGTTTGCTTTTGTTCCCACAGAACAACAGTCACTTTGACCTGAATATGGATGCCCAGATCATGACGTGGGCTGTGCAGCGACCGGAGGACTGGCAGATGGGAGGACGAGGAGAGACTTTTGTGTGGGGCAGTGGGCGGCACGGACAGATGTGCGAAGGTGGACGAGTGGCCATGAAGCCTGTCAAAGTGCCTTCTTTATCCGCTTGCCAGCAGGTAGGTACATAAATATTCAATGTTTATAGGGCCCAGCGGACTGTCAAGAGCTCAATCAGGACCACAGATAGATAGATAGATATTCAATGTTTATAGGGCCCAGCTGACTGTCAAGATCCAAATCAGGACCAGCAGGAACCAACATCACAGAAAAATGTAAACAGGTTTTGACCATTGCAAATGTTAAAAATCTCATTAAAAAGTATCGAAGCAAAATATCTTCTTCGGTCATCAACCAAATCAGCACATTCAGACATAAAATGGCGGATGGAAAAGGATTTGTCGCATGCAAAGCACCACAGTGTTTTTTCTTCTTTCAAAAGGAAACTATGGGTGACATAAGTATGCCCAATATGAAGGTGAGCCAAAACAGTGTCTTCTTTGCGAGTGGACCCAAAGCTAGGCAAAGAAGCAGACAAATCTGGAAGAATTTGAAATAATTTGTTATTGATTTGATTAGACCATTGGTCTGCCATAGCCGTTTATTGCCAGCAGGTGACTGCTAATGATTAGGTTTCTCAATTCTCTCACCTCAGAAAGAGAGAGAGCGCAGAGAATACATGCTTGTCAATCATGCATGTGGTTTTTCAGATTTTAGAATTTAGAATGTATATTCAGTCACTGGAGTATTATACTTTTGGCATTATGGGCTCTCAGCTTTTAACCCAACTAAAAACCCAGTAAAACTTTACAACTTTTAATTAGCGCTAAACTGGTTCAGATTTTTTTTGTTTCTAAAGTTGAGGCTGGCCATGCGCACTTCAAAATTGTAGAGCTATTTCTTTGTGCTGGTGCAGTATCCACTGTATCCTGAAGAAGTAGAAGAAGAGGAAGAAGAACCTGACAAGTTGACCTGCATTTGGCATATTTGTTATAGCGTTTGCCCATGTAAATCTACTGTGCAAGTCTTTCCTTCTATCTGAGGAATATACTGTAGTTAGCCTTTGTTAAAAATTAACGCGGTCTTCTCTTGCAAAAGTAGGACTGCTGCAGTGCATTGCCATCCAAGGTTTCATATCTTTAAATGCTCATTTTCGCCAGTTGTTGTTGTTGTTGTTGTTTTAGCCTGTTGTGAATGGTTAGGGTTTTGTATGCAATACTCCAGATGTTCAGCGGCCTAGTGTGTCAACAGTAACTATTGCGTTGTGAGGCAAAAAGTGTGTGTAGAACACAGGCAGTAGATGTCTCGCCCAAAAAGAGGGCACTGGAGTTTATTGATACCACCTTGGATACAATCCTTATTCACACTTTTCTGCTATCCTATGCACCAACGGGAATCCCCTCAATGAAACATATTTCCGTTTTTTTTCTCCGCGTGTTTTAGTGAGTTATTTCCAAATATTCAAGAATAATAACATGTGTCACTGGCCACCTGTATCGTACCCTCACATATTTTTATTTTTTTTGCTGCAGTTTATTATCCCTTTCTATCGCCAGTGGCGCGCCTAAACCCTACCTACCTAACATTATTTGTGAATTTTTGAAAAATATTCGGGAAAACATAACGCCCAGATGCTGGCTCGAACCCACACCTGTCAGGCGCCATTGGTTTCTGGCTTGTGGACAAGGCAAGTTAGTCCCGCCTTAGCCCACTTGGCCACAACGCTCGCCTAACATAGTCAGTTACTTCGTGTTTTGTGAAGGTTGCGACGGCGAAGCTATGGAAAACTACAAGAGTCTTCAGGTCCTGTTTCACTTTCTGTCGATGATCGACGCACCTCCGAAGTCGCCACAAATACAGGCCTCTACGATTGTTTTTTGCATCCTTTCACTGAGCATGTACTTCCTCCACCGTTTTTATACTTATCCCACTCGTTTTCTGGCTCTAACAATTGTCATTTTCGGCAATTTGCCATATTTAAAAGTCACGCATCAAGCTTTGATAAAAGCAAAACAAGCTAGACCGGAACTTGGTTTCATGCTAACCTCGTTTTAATTTATAATGGCGATACCCACGAGTTTTTATGAGAGGTGCCAGAAAGTTGTGAATAAGTTGCTGTCCTCCATGGAAAGAGGCAATGGTAGGAAAGATTTATCTCCCCTTCTCTGCTGCCAATGGGTTGCGTTTGTGGATGTGTGTCCTAGATACTAATGGCCAATTTTCCTGTGCTATCAGCTCGTCAAGTGTACCAGCTGGGCTTGCGGAACATCGTGGGACTGATTTTTTTTCAAAGCATAAGAAGACGCCTGCATGAAGTCCTAGGGGGGAAAAAACATCTTCATGCGGGGAAAAAACATCTTCATGTGGAGAAAAAAAGTATCCACAATTTGGCTGGTTGCCAACTAAACCGAAAATGTGAAAGAACCTTACTTTTTTAACATGAATTCTTTGCCAAAATATATTTCTCAATTGTAGGGTTGCATGCAGTCTAGGTGGTTTTGAGCAAAGGTTTGTTTACAAATATTTCTATGGCGTTGTGTCAATTGTTTTGTTTTTTTTGTTTGAAGGTGATCTGTGGTCAGAATTGCACGTTTGTGATTCTGGCCAACGGCAGCCTGTCGGCTTGCGGGGAAGGCAGTTACGGCCGTCTAGGACAAGGCAACTCTGACGATGTTCCTGCTCCAACCCTCATCACCAGCCTTCAAGGTAGAAAGTTTAACCTTCCTCTCAGACAAATTCAAATGGTAGATTTTCAATATGTTTTTGTGTGTGTGTGTTTTTGGTGACAGTTTTGTTTGTCACCAAAGAAACAATAAACTGCAGTGTAACACAACTTTGCTTTTAGCTGTTAGTTTACAGTATGACAGAAATGAAACACGCCAGATTAGAAAGTTCTCTGAATCACACCTATTTTGCTGAAATCCTCTTTAAGACTTATAAGCCAACTGTTCAGTATTCCTATTCTTGGCGTTTTTTAAAATTTTTTATTAGTGCGCAAGAGGATAGTATATTGGCTGTTTACTTTCACAACATCCATTTATTGAATATACTGGGTGTGTTTGTTTTTTTGTTGTTTTTTTTTAATCCCCATCTGTCATCTGTCTTTCATAAAACTATCCTTGTTCTCTAACATACTGTGATTCGGGGTATCAACTTTTCTAGGTTAAAATTACTGTTGCTGCACATTACGCCTACATATGCTGTGCACAGTTGTACATGACTTTCTTCTTCCGTCAAACATATTGGTGTCATCATTGACGAAATCCTTTCAGTGCATAACTTCATTTAGAAAACCTGTCAGTCATCCTTCTTTCATTTTGATTGGACTTACCCGAAAGTAGCTCACCACTGATGACACACAAAAGCTCTTTACCTCTTTTATCCTTTCACATCTGGACTTCTGCAACTCGCTTCTTTCGGGTTTGCCTGCATCATCCATCCACCTCCTTCAACACGTTCAACATTTTGCAGCTTGCCTGATGTTGAAAAAGAAAAGGTCTGATCACATCACCCTGCTGCTCTCCTCCCGTCACTGGCTGCCTGTCTCTCACTGAATACTGAACAAAGTTAATCTTCTCTGCTTCAAGTGCATCCACGGTTCTGCCCCTTCCTACCTTTCAGCATCCAGCTAAACACATCATCATGCATCCTCCAATCAGCCTCTGATAATCTGACTCTTTGAGTCCCTCAAACCAAACTTGGCGGATCCCGCTCTTTCTCTGCTTTTGGACCATCTGCTTGGAATCAACTCCCACTTTCTTTCCACAGCAAACCCTCAATCTCCTCCTTCAAACAGAACTTTAAAAACTCATCTCATCTGGTCTTCCTGTGCTCATTAACCATGTTTCACAACAATGGTCTGTTTCGCATGGTCTCTACCAACCCAAATATACAAGCATGTATATATACTACTCAAATTAATTGAAGGGCCACTCTCATATTTCATTTAGTTTAATTATTTTTTGCTGCTATCAATAATATCGCTTATATTGCTTATTTCAAAACTTATCCTGTACAGTAACATTCAAGACAATCTTATTCTGACAAGTAATCACATGTGTGAGTTTTGAACTTTCTGCACTGAGTTGAAAAACAAACCCAATTTTTACCAAAAAAATGACCCTAATTTACTGTTGTCTTGCTAATAAAGCAAAATTTTCAACATTATAAAGTGATTTGCACACGAAAGGCTTGCATTTTCTGAGTTCAGTTCAACAATCGGCGCTTTTTTCTGGGTGTAAATGGCAGCGCTTTTGCTGCTTTTCTAACCATGTCCCCAAGGCGACGATTGACTGATGAGGATAGAGGCAGAGCTATTGCATGGCTTCAGGAAGGGGTGGGGTGAGAGAAGTTGGCAGGCGGCTGGGAGTGTCCCACTCCGTTGTCCAAAGGCTGCGGGAGCGCTTTAACAACACTGGAAGCGTCCAAGAACCAAGAAGGTCCGGACGCCCCCGCGTTACCACTGCAAGACAAGACCATTTCATCACCCTGTCAGCTCTGAGGACGAGGTCCGCTACAGCAAACACCATCAGAAGACAGCTTCACGCAGCCAGCAATGTTAACGTCAGCGACCAGACAATTCGCAACCGTCTACACGAGGCAAACCTGCGATCAAGACGACCAGCAGTACGGCCTTTGCTCACCCCAGCTCACCGTGCAGAGCGTTTGGCCTGGGCTCGGCGTCATTTGGTGTGGACTAGGCAACATTGGTCAAGGGTGCTCTTTACAGACGAGTCTCGGTTCTCCTTGTCTTTCAACGACCGTCGAGTGAATGTTTGGAGGCGTCCACGGGAGCGTTTTGCTGATGCGACGGTGCGCGAGCATGACCGCTTTGGTGGTGGATCTGTCATGATATGGGGTGGCTTTGCATTAAACTTCATAACACCCCTGCTCCAAAATCATGGCAACTTAAACGGTATTGGCTACAGGGATGACGTCCTACAACCTAGGGTTCTCCCAGCTCTGCGGGCCATTGGGGAAGGTGCCATACTACAGGACGATAATGCCAGACCCCACCGAGTGCGTATCGTCAATGACTTCCTGCAGCAACAGCACGTCATAAGGATGGATTGGCCGGCTCAATCACCCGATGTGAACCCCATAGAACATCTGTGGATGTCTTGGGTCGACAGACACGGGCAAACCTCCCTCCAGGAGCTTACCTGGAAGTTCTGGCCCAGGTTCTCCAGCAAGAGTGGTTGGCCATCCCAGGAAACATCCTCCATAACTTGATACGGTCCATGAGACAACGATGCCAAGACTGCATTGATGCAAACGGTGGCCACACCCGATACTGACTCTATAGATTTTTGGTTTCTAAAGTTCTGATTTTGTAAATGAGGGGTATGTCCAGTTAAATTGAATTTACTTGAATTTTAAGCGACTGATGTCTAAAATCTTTTTTGTTATTGATGCAGAAATGATTGCAATAAAATATGATGAACTAATAAATTGAATTCGTGTTTCTGATTTAAAGAGAGACCCATATGTCCAAGTGGCCCTTGTATTATTTTGAGTAGTATATTTTGTTTTTCATTGTTTTTTTTTATTTGATGTATCCCCTTTTTTGACTCATATGCACAGCAACCCACCCACCCCCTCCCCCTCCCCCCCAAAAAAAATCCAGATTTTTGCAAATTTGTGCAAGAGGAGTCTTAAATAGTCCAAAAATGTCTTCTTGTTTTTTTTAAAAGTGTCCGTCTATCCATCTGTCGGTCCGCCATCCACTGTCTGTGCAAAACTTGCAAGTGGATTGGTATCTCCCAACCTATTTCAACTATCACAACCAAACTTGGTAAGATGGTATATATCCATGATACCTCAGAAATGATTTGTGAATGAATGACTTTACTTCAAGGTCACAATCACAGGGTGATGCATGATAGATATCAATGAGACACACTTTCCAAATTTCGTCAACCTCTCTCCAAGATCAAGGTCGCTGGAGCTGTCCAAAGTCAGTATAGGCATATAAAGTCCAAACTTGTTGTATTTAGAGATGATAGATTGATCTTTCATATGTCTTCCGTTTGTGGATCTTGAAGGTCAAGATCATTTTAGTCCTTGCAAAAGCATACAAAATATAGGTCATCATGCAGTGGACTGGCTCTATTTACCCATAATATGCAACAACATGGGGTTATTTGTCCAAACTTGAGAATGACAGGTCACATGAAGGTCAAGGTCATCCCAAGGTCAATGTCGCTTAAAGTCAATTTAATCCCAAGATCATTGTTTTGTGTTTTTTTGCATAATACAATGTTTTCTTTAGTTTATTTGATAGTACATGAGTGTATTTGGAGCCGGAGGTCAATGTCGAGAGCATAGAATGATCAAAGTCGGTATTACTTTACA
The DNA here is from genome assembly GCA_036898135.1 of Oncomelania hupensis. NCBI lineage: Eukaryota > Metazoa > Mollusca > Gastropoda > Littorinimorpha > Pomatiopsidae > Oncomelania > Oncomelania hupensis. The sequence continues at coordinate 150,643,884 of CM072511.1, read as the reverse complement.
TATTTATGACACTGTTTCATTTTTTTCTTCTGGGCAGTCATTTTTATGTTAAATATTGCAAGTTCCATAATGAGCATGTGAGTCATATGGACTTTGCTCTTCTAGATTTTTCATTCTTTTTATATTGTAATTTTCTTTTTTGGTGTGTGAATGCATGAGAATTGCACTTTGAACCGACCCTTTTTTTTTATAGGAATGAGTACTACTTCATATTTATGAATATCATTATTGTTATTATTTTTGCAGGCTTCGTGATCACCCAAGTGGCGACATCTACTGGCTCTGATGGCCACAGCCTGGCTCTGACAGAGAGTGGGGAAGTGTTCAGCTGGGGTGACGGCGATTACGGCAAGCTGGGCCACGGCAACTGTTACCGTCAAAAGCGGCCCAAGCAAATTGAGGCTTTGCAAGGGGAGGAAGTGGTGCAGGTATAGCAGTGTGGCAGTGTGTTTAGCTATTGCTTGTGGTGGTGTCGTTCTGTTCATTGTAGCTGGTTATCCAGATTTCAGCCGATAAATCTTACCACCTTTTCTTTCATGCCATGGGGAATGGATACCCTGTCACTTTGTACTGAATTTCAGTTAATTTTCGTTTTTTTTTTCATTTTTGATGTTGGGCAGTTACTTTAATATTGGATGGTATTTGGATGGGGGAAAGGGTGGGGGAAATAGGGGGTAGTCCTGTGAAAGTTTCACACTAATGTAGTCAATGCGACTGTGTGTATGTGTGAGAGAAAGAATGGATATAACTGCAGCCGAGTTGACCAATGTTGAGTGGCAATTGGACGGGAGATAATCCTGTGAACAAAGGTTTATGGTAAAGTTGTACACTAATGTAGTGAGCTCTAAAGTGTGGGATAACTTCTGCCAAGTGGAGCATTGTGGTTGTATGCATTTTAGCGTTTCACACTGGTTGATGGTCTTGACCCGTACAGGGCTCAGGCAGGGTAAAGAACATTTTGCGCCAGGATGCTGACACGCGTAGAGGGGTTTTTCTGCTAAGTGGGCCAGCTTAAATCTTCGCCTCTCTTTGTTTGTTTTGTTTTGTTTTTGTTTTTTTGTTTGTGGTTTAAAATGTGCTGTTGTGTTTGTGTGTTCAGGTTGCAGTGGGGTTCAAGCACAGCGCAGTAGTGACAGCGGACGGCAAGCTGTACACCTTTGGCAATGGGGACTATGGGCGCCTGGGGCACAGCTCCACCGCCAACAAGAAGGTGCCTGAGAGAATCACCAGCTTGGAGCACCACCCTATCGGCTTTGTGAGTGGTGTTTCATGAAAAACAAGTGTGAAAGAAGAACCACTGGTGTTTAAATGTCATCCGAGAGATTGCAACCTGTAATTAGGTTTTGGGCAGAGCAAGTGTATGTACCACTCTCTTACCATTGTGTACTATGGTTTCCAAAATATGTCTCGGTTGTATTTGTTCGCCATCTATTTTAGGTTTGATGGTGGCTGGACGTTGTCAGCCATCTATTTTAGGTTTGATGGTGGCTGGATGTTGTCAGCCATCTATTTTAGGTTTGCTGTTGGCTGGATGTTGTCAGCCATCTATTTTAGATTTGCTGTTGGCTGGATGTTGTCAGCCATCTATTTTAGGTTTGCTGTTGGCTGGATGTTGTCAGCCATCTATTTTAGGTTTGCTGTTGGCTGGATGTTGTCAGCCATCTATTTTAGGTTTGCTGTTGGCTGGATGTTGTCAGCCATCTATTTTAGGTTTGATGGTGGCTGGATGTTGTCAGCCATCTATTTTAGATTTGCTGTTGGCTGGATGTTGTCAGCCATCTATTTTAGGTTTGCTGTTGGCTGGATGTTGTCAGCCATCTATTTTAGGTTTGCTGTTGGCTGGATGTTGTCAGCCATCTATTTTAGATTTGCTGTTGGCTGGATGTTGTCAGCCATCTATTTTAGGTTTGCTGTTGGCTGGATGTTGTCAGCCATCTATTTTAGATTTGCTGTTGGCTGGATGTTGTCAGCCATCTATTTTAGGTTTGCTGTTGGCTGGATGTTGTCAGCCATCTATTTTAGGTTTGCTGTTGGCTGGATGTTGTCAGCCATCTATTTTAGGTTTGCTGTTGGCTGGATGTTGTCAGCCATCTATTTTAGATTTGCTGTTGGCTGGATGTTGTCAGCCATCTATTTTAGGTTTGCTGTTGGCTGGATGTTGTCAGCCATCTATTTTAGGTTTGCTGTTGGCTGGATGTTGTCAGCCATCTATTTTAGATTTGCTGTTGGCTGGATGTTGTCAGCCATCTATTTTAGGTTTGCTGTTGGCTGGATGTTGTCAGCCATCTATTTTAGGTTTGCTGTTGGCTGGATGTTGTCAGCCATCTATTTTAGATTTGCTGTTGGCTGGACGTTGTCAGCCATCTATTTTAGGTTTGTTGGTGGCTGGACGTTGTCAGTCATCTATTTTAGGTTTGATGGTGGCAGGACGTTGTCAGTCATCTATTTTAAGTTTGTTGGTGGCAGGGTAGTGTGTAGTGTGTGATCTGTGTTTTCATTTAGTTTATGTTCCCCTTTGTTTCAGTTAGTCTTAGCCATGGTAGTCACGTATTAGGTTAATAATGGGTACTAAATAAAACTAGGCTGAATAGTTGGTGATGGGATGGCTTAGTGGCGCAGGTGGTTAGGTGCCAGTTTCCTATGCTGAAGGTCATGGGTTCAAGTCCTGCAGGGGACAAACTTATGTAACGTAAGTAGAAGACTTTTGAGGTCTCCAAGGGTTTTCTTCATTTACTCTGGTTTTCAGTAAATGGTATTGGATGCAGCCAGATTAAAAAAAAAAAAAAAAAAAAGTCAGAATAAAACTTTGATTTCATTTCCATCTTCTGATGGCGATCTCCCTGCTTTTTTTTTTATATGCCGCCTTTCTGTGCAGGTTGCTTGTGGCTTGAATCACACGGTGTGCGTGTCTGCTGACGGCTCCACGGTCTGGTCGTTCGGAGATGGCGACTATGGGAAGCTAGGGTTGGGCAACACCACACCCAAGTCTGTCCCCACCCGCATCGACATGCTGCGAAACCGACAGATCAAGAAAGTGGCCTGCGGTACCCAGTTTACTCTAGCCCTCACCAAAGATGGCCGGGTTTTGTCTTGGGGACAAGGTGAGAAGAAAAATGTTGACCAACGAGGATTTAAAGTTCAATTTAATCGTGTGTTGGTTTTTTTTTAATCTTAGTGGACACACTTTCTCATTTCTTCTCTGTTCTATCAATCTACTATATTATTTTCTTCTTTGCTAGACCAGTCACCTACCTTTTTTCTTGAAAACTCTTCTGGGACAAAATTCCTCATTTGTGTGTGAGGTCTGTTGTATCGGCTTGGGAATATTGGATGCTTTCTACTAAATGGTCACTAGGGCTTCTTATGATATTATTATTTAGCAATGCAGGCATTTTATATGTATGTGTTTTGTTGATATTTTATAATGTTTGTATTCTATTTTGTTTTTGTAAACGGGGGTTCATTAAATTAGAGTATAGCCTCAGCGTCCTCTACGTGGGATGTCTTTATTGTAAAGTGACCGGCTGGTGGAGTACCTCCAGTGTTAGCAATGGGGTTGTTTCAGCAGATCTTTTATGCGGATCATGGGTGAGTCTATTTTCAGCTAAGTTGTGATCTTAATTTTGTGGTAACTATATCTTGCGTAAGTGAAAAAACTACACCTATGTCACTGTGATTCATTGAATGAAAAGCCTGCGGTTAATGCTTTTGAGAGTTTTGTTAAACTCCTGATTTTTAAAATTAATAGTACTGAAAAGTTATTTTACGGGTTGGCACAAATATATATATACTATGCTAGCATGCAAGGGGTTATGCACTCTTCTTTCAGAGCGTCTGATCGGGCAGCCTGACTTCCAGTCTCACAACCACTGCAAGCCCCAAGAGATCCCAGAGCTGGCAGGCTATCTCATCGAGGACATCAGCGTGGGGCCCGAGCACAGCTTAGCCCTGGGCAGCGGAGGAGAGGTATGGGGCTGGGGCCAAAACAGCGACGGCCAGCTAGGCTTGGGCCACATGAACTCCCCAGTCAAAGAACCCACCCGGATCATGTCATTGGATGGAGTTCATATACGACAGGTGAGTGATTCATTATTTAATGATCTCTTCCACCCTGATTAAAAATCTGAACATATGCCTGATGATGCTTCTATTGTGACAGTGTGAGTGGCATGATTTTTATAATTAATGTCCAATCCGTACGGGATTAGTGGGTATGTGCCCCTGTGACCTTATATTTCCTTTTAGTGCAGGCCTATGTGCTTGGTGATTTTTATATTCTTTTATGAACATATTTATCTAAAAGTCTTACGTTGTTGTATATTGATGCGATTCTTGCTTGCCAGCTGTGATTTTTATGTTGCAATACCTTCTATTATGATTGTGACACTGAACGCAGATCATGTGATATGTATTTGTTATCCCCACGCAACTTCTTATGATTACAGTTTTAAATGGTTAATTCAGTAATGTCTTCTTGATATACTTTTATCCTGTTTTACTGTTTACTGTTGGTATACTGTCCTTTATCGTCTTGTAACATTTATATGTGGCACACTTGTGAATTTCTCTGTGATTGAGATAATAAAGTGATCGTATTTGTATTCGTATTCACCCTCACTCCCTACCAGTGATATTAAGCAGAGACTGATCACTGTGTGTGATTGTTAGCGTTTTTAAGGTGGTTTAAGGATTGTGAGTTGTTGTGGTAGATGCAGGATTGTGAGGTGTGTTTGTATTAAACCAGATTTATCGATATCAGATATTAATCAATACAGATCGATGATCTTCACATTTACACTGATTCAAGCACTGAATAGAATAGACCCAAAGTTTTCCAGCGTGTTGTAAAAGGCATCACTGGGCGAAAATCTTCTATACAGAAGTCACCAGCCAAGGCGGTGGAACCTCATGTTACTATAGGTTCAATGACCACAGGCTCAGGACCAAGGCGAGCCACACTGTACTCATGGATTTCGGCTGTGGCCAACAGCCTGGAGAGGATTGGGCCCCGCCAGGTCTTTCTTGCCCAAGGCACACCGTATGATGAAAATAACTGCTGTCTCCATACTGGATTGGTTGTCGCCTGGTTCACCAAGGACCTCACCTTTCATTGGCCACCAGGACGGAGGTGATAAGTGGGTTACTGATGGACAACTTAGCAAGATCCACACGAGAGACAACATCATCATAGGAACCTGCAATGTCAGGACCCTAACTGCAAAGGAAAAATTTGAAGAACCGGCCCATGAGCCGGACCACTATTGATGAAACATCTAAGGTATCAGCGAACTGCACTGGAAAGGCTCAGGTAAAACAATGACAGACAAAGGCCACAAGCTTTATTTCAGCGGTAGAGATGACATGCACGAACACGGCGTTGGATTCTTGGTCCATAAAGACATTCTGGCCACTGTCATGGGTCTCCAGAAGACTCCTTACCATCCATCTGAGAACAGCCCCTTTTAACATCACCATCATCGAGGGCTATGCCCCAACATCAGACTGTGACAACAGCGAAGTCGAGGATTTCTATGAACATCTACAGGCTGTCCTTGACCAAGTGCCGAGGAAGGACTTAGTCACAACTGGGGAGACATATGTGGACCTCATTGCAACGAGACAATTGAAAGAGGTCTGATACTTTTGGAGTTTGCCAGATACAACAATCTGATACTGGCAAACACTCTTGGTTCCCACAAAAAATCCAGACAATGGACCTGACACAGTCCCGGTGTGGAGCATCAAAACCAGATTGACTACATCATGATCAAGGAAGGCTTCAGATCAAGCGTCAACATTGGCAAGATATGCACCTTTCCAGGAGCAAACATCGGAAGTGACCATGATTTCGTGATGATGTCTTTCCGGCTCCACTCGAACGAAGAGAGTAAACACAACAAAGTGCTTCAGGCTGAAGTTCTACCTGAACAAACTGCAAGACCCGGAGGGGGCAGAAATATTTCAAGCCACAATTGGAGGGAAATTTGCATCAGTGCTCATTTTGGGAGCTGGTGAAGTAGGTGTCAACACCATGACCACCATCTTCAACTCAGCAATGACAGTTGCCGCCACTGAGATCCTTGGCAAGCACCACCCAAAGAAGAAACTGTGGATCACACTTGAACTTTTGAACCTATGTGACAGACGATAAGAAAGGAAAAGGAATACCTTTTGCGTTTCCTCTTTGATGATGATGAGTGTAGAGCATCCAGTATTATTTTTGATTATGATGGCCAGCTAAAGTTATACAAAATTATTCTTACCTGTTATTTTTTGTGGTCTTACGTTATAAGTACTACAGGGCTGATGAAGGTCCTTTCTTCAAAAGGAGAATTCAGCTACAGTAGTATCATACTCTTGATCCTTCAGTATATTAGTGTTCTGCTTCTTTTTCCAAACAGATCTCAGCAGGACGGACCCACTGTGCTGCATGGACAGCCCCTCCTCCTCCCGTTCGCATTCCTGGCAGTCCCCTGCCTCTGCAGCTTGGCACCCCCACCTCCGTGCCTCCCCAGTTCTCTGTGCTACAGAGCTGCCCCTTGGATCTGGTCAGAGGCCGTTTGGCCGTTCTTCATCACTTCTCCGACCTCATCTATGCCTCTTGGCGTCTGCTCAACTTGCTGCCCAAGAAAGTAGGTTTGATAAAGTGAATAGTCATGTTGAGGGTGTGGATGTTAATAATAATAATAATAATTATAATTATAATCATTATAATAATAAAAAGCTTTTTATATAGCTCGACTCCCCAATAAAAGTAACATATGTTCATCATGAAATAGTACATGAGGTTTTAGCATGGTTTTTAATGTAGTCCAAAGGGTTCATTGGTTTTAAGAATAACTATTTATTATATAGGATATCCTATAGAAACCAATTCAAATTTGAATTTTTAAATCACAGACTAAAGTACTGGTCTGCTTAACTCACTTACATACAATTTTTGGGCAAGGTTACATAATCCATGAATCTATCACAGGGTGAGTTCTTTGTAGCATTGATATTGATTGTAAATGAAGTTTAAAAAAGAAAAAAATGACTTTTTTTTGGTCCTAGCAGCAATTCTTTGTGGGAAAATGATTTGACAGGAGCTTTGCAGCAAAACTCTTTTATCAGCTGTGAAAGGCAAACAAAGTCAATATATTAGCAGCGCATAATAGCTGGTACCCAGGATATTTAACAAGTTCATGACCCATATCATGCAAAAAACCTCATTGTTCGGTTTCATTTTCTGTACAGGACAGTTGTGGAGTGGAGTGTGGAGTCCCAGGGTTGGTGGAAGGCCAGCTACGCAGCTTGCTATCACCTCGGGTTTACACTCTGCCTTTGGTGCGTTCCATTGGCAAGACCATGGTGCAGGGCAAGAACTGTGGGCCGCAGATTGTGGTGCAGAGACTATCCACAAGGTGGGGATTTCAGGATAGCCTGTGGCGATCTTTGAGAATGGAAGTGCTGTTGTGGTCAAAAAGAGAACAAGCCGCTCTAGCTGTGTCGTGAGCTGTGATCAAATAAATCATCCATGGCCTAAGCTTCTGCACAGCGAAATAGTCTCATAATATAATAACAAGTCTGCGTGATAAGTATAGCATGAATTGTTTTCGATGTTTTACATTTTGTGTTTGTTTTAATGAGCCAAATTGGGATGGACCTTAATGTACCTGTGGAGAGACATTTGGATGGGAGAAATTCCCATTCAGTTCAACCTTTTTGACTCACAGGCATAGGGAGAGTGGGGGGGTGGGGGGGTCTGTCCATCCGTCTGACTGTCTGTCCGCCATCCACTGTCTGCCATCTGGATGCGCAAAACTTGCAAGGGGATTAATATCTCAGAACCTATTTCAACCAAAGTTGATAAAATGGCATATATCCATGAGACCTTATAAATGATCAGTGAATGAATGACTACTTGAATTCTGCAGAGTAAAATGAGGACTTAAAATCAGTGGCAGCAGCAGCCGTAGTCGCCCTGGATCATTGGGGGATGGGGATGTGGAGAGTTTTCGTCCCTTTAGTCTGGCTGCAACTGCTGCTAGGAGGTGCATCGTGTCCATTTTGTCATCATCTGTCCAGCTCTTTATTTTGTCATGGACTGGACTGCTTTATATTATATAACTTCTCACTGTGGTTCAGGGGTCGCAAGTGTAAACCAGTGTACCTGCAGATTGCTCAGCAAGTGGTGCAGCTCAAGGCAGAAGACCTGCGCCTGCCGTCCAGGGCTTGGAAGGTCAAGCTGGTCGGGGAAGGAGCAGACGACGCTGGTGGGGTTTTTGATGACACCATAACCGAAATGTGTCTGGTCAGTTTTGGTTTTTTTCGTCATTGTTATTTGAATGTATTTGGACGTTCTTAAAAAGCGCTTTTCCTGCTGCCTTAGATTTGTCGTCTAACAGAAAACTGAGCTCAATCCTGGACGACCGGAAGTGGGGTGGGGAAGGGACATAGTGCTTGCAGGGTGTGTTGGTGTAGCCCACCCCTCTATAGGACATGAGCATCAGGATCTCTAAAGTCTGTGCGATAGAATGCAAGTGTACACAGACTAGACCTCCGTTTTTGCTCTCCTCTGAAGGAGCTGATGATGTGGTGAATCTGATCATTTCCCGCTGAGCGACAGAATACCGATACTTCACATTGGCGAAATTGATTCAGTGTTGTAAGGTCCAATGATCTCAACTGCGCTTAGCAAACACCAACAATGAACGTTGATTGTGCATGCTAGTCACATTCCCAGACAGCGCACCAGCATTTTCTTGCAAAACTAAAACCAACTTTGGCACCAAACTATGGTAGACTTTTTCACCAAACTAGGGAATACTTTTGCACCATCCTATGGAAGACTTTTGCATCAAACTATGCTATAGACTTTTTCATCAAGCTATGGAAGATGTACTACTTGGCAGGTGGTGTTAAGCCTCAGCAACTTTAAGGTAGCGGGTCGAAGTTGATTTGTGCATCATAGAGGAATATAAATATACTTGTGTATTTTCGTGTTGCTTCTGGGATTTGGTCTGTTGTTTTTGTGCCATTGTTGACTGTGTGTTGTTTTTTGTGGTTTTTTTTTTTTACTAAATTTTCCCTTGCTTGTGTGTTCTTTTCTTGTCACACTCATTGACTTTTGACTCACATGAATAGCAATGTGAGTCTATGTATTCACCCCCCAAAAAAGAATTTTCCAGATTTTTGCACATCTATGCGAGATGGAGATGATTCATAAAAAATCTAAAAAGGACTTTTAAAACAAAAAAAGTGTTTCCATCTGTCCCGTCTGCCATCTGGACATGCAAAGCTTGCAAGTGGATTAATATTTCAGAACCTATTTCAATTGTCACAACCAAACTTAATAAGATGGTGTATACCCATGAGACCTCATAAATGATCAGTGAATGAATTACTTTCCTTAAAGGTCAAGGTCACAGGGTCAACAAATGTTAGTCAAAAAATGACACTTTTTCCACAAAATTTCACTTTTTTTCCTAAGTTATTAATATTGAACTTATGATTATTTGATACATGATAGTTATTAATGAAACTTACATCCTTTGCACATTTGGTCAACTTCACTCCAAGGTCAAGGTCACTGGCGCTGTCCAAAGTCACTATAATAATAGGTACTTTGAAGTGACCTTGACCCTAACCTCTGAGAGATAAAAGTTCAAACTTGTTGTATTTAGAGATGATAGATTGATTTTTATATATGTTCTGTTTTTGCATTTGATCTTGAAGGCCAAAGTCATTTTAGGCCTTGCAAAAACATTTTAAAAAAAGGTCATCATACAGTGGAATGGCTCTATTTAACCCATAGTATGCAACAACATTGGGTTATTTGATAATACATGAGCATGAGAGGTCATGTGAAGGTCAAGGTCATTCCAAGGTCAATGTCAGTGAAGGTCAAGGGCATCCAAAGATCTTTGTTGTTGGCATAATACAACTATTAATTACACATACTGTACCATGACTCAACAAGTGCAATGTTTTGGCGTTGCTAGGTGATAGTGCCCTTTTAGCGGAAGCTGGCAAAATCAAATCAAACATAGAGTTGCTTCCCCTGCACCAAACCGTCCCGTGCCCCACGTGCCACAATACGCGTCTAAGCGCTCACGGCAAAGGACAGCACCCCTCAATTCTTATTTGGCACTTGGTTAGAGTGGTTGTGCCTACTGTAGCTCTCTTTTTGCTGGCTTACTGCGTTCGCCCGGTAGTTCGTTGTTGCTGCTGCCGGCGGAGTTGAAGGTTTTCTCCATTTTGTCTGGTTTATTATCCTGTTATCCTATTACCGCAGCGGTTCGTCGTGTTCCTCCCCGTCGCTGCGTGTCTCTACTTTGTCGACCGTTCACGCTAGATAGGTCGGTTTACGGTCCCTTCTGTTGCTGTTAGCGCAGCTCCCGCTACGTCCGGGATTTCTTCGTCCCCTCTTCTGCCGTCTTCACTACCGCTTGGCTTCGCTGTTTGTCCACTCCTACGCCCCCTTCTTCGTTGTCTTCTGCCTTTCAGGTCAGTAGAAGTGGTGGTGAAGAGGTGGGGAGTGGTGGTAGTGAGGTGAGGGGTGGCTCCTTGGTCTTGCCAGAAGTGACCTTGGGGCCGTTTCTGGTCAAGGTTTCGACCAGAAACATATAAGTGGTCGCCCTAGTTTAGGACCACATAATATTTCCAGCAGGGACGCTCCGGCACGGCCGGGCCAGCTACTTGCTGAAGCCGTTCCCTTCTGTTTCCTACGGGATTCAGACCGGGTCGGGACTTCTGGCTTATATAAGTGGTCGCCCTAGTTTAGGACCACATTACAATGTCCGGCGGGGACGCCCCGGCACGGCCGGATAAGCTCCCTGCCGAAGCCTTCCCTTCTGTTTCCTGCGGGATTCAGACCAGGTCGGGCCTTCGGGCTAATGTCAAGCTTGGTTCACGTAAAGCACTGTACGCAGTGTTACGTCCAGCTGCGACAAGGGGTGTGGCTTCCGGTTCGTCCGGTTTGTCCCTCATCTCCCCAGTCCAGCCCCCATTGCACTCCACTTCCGCTTGCGGTCGTGGGGCGGGGGCTCTGGTTTCCGGTACGGGGGGTACGGTACACCCGTCACCCTCTTCCTTTTCCGGTTTGGATTCTCCCCCTCATCCTCCTTTGTACTCCACTTCCGCTTGCGGTCGTGGGGCGGGGGCTCTGGTTTCCGGTACTGGGGGTACGGTACACCCGTCACCCTCTTCCTTTTCCGGTTTGGATTCTTCCTCTCATCCTCCTTTGTACTCCACTTCCGCTTGCGGTCGTGGGGCGGGGGCTCCGGTTTCCGGATCGGGGGGTACGGTTTGCCCGTGGCCCCCTTCCGTTTCCGGTTTGGGTCAAGCTTTCCCTGTTCACCCTTCGACCTCTGTCACTTCCGGTTTCGGTTGTGGGTCGGGGGTACTGGTTTCCGGTGCTGTTGGTTCGATTTTTTCGTTACCTTCCTCCGGATTACATGCGAACGCCGCTTTGCCTTTGTGCGCGCCGCCTTCTGGTGGGGGTGGGGCACTCTTGGTTCCTCCTACCCTAGTTCCTGATTTCTCGGGTGCTGGGGCGTTCTATCCAGCCCTTAACCCTGAGGCTCTTTTTAGAGAGGCGGTTCAACACGCTGCGGCTTTTTGTCCTCAGGTGGTGGAGGAGGTTTCGGTGCCCCTACCACACCTCCATTCCTTCCTAGGCGGGACTCTTGCTTCTGCCGAGTCTGATGAGGCTTGCCTTGTATTCAGGGAGTCTCCTAGTGTTAAACGTTTTGTGGATTGGGCCTTTTCTACGGCTAGAGGACTTATAGAGGGCGAGGCCCCTTCCTCTTCATTTGAGGAAGTCCCTCGGTTCCCTAGAGCTTCCGCTGTGGGCTCTTTTTTGAGTTTGTCTTCATTGACCGGTGTTCCCGGGAAGTTCCTCTCTCGGTCGTTTCTTCCGAAGTCATCGCTCCCGGTTTCCCAGGATGATCTTGCTCTTTTGGGGGGCCTCAAGCCTTTGCCTCCTTCGTCGATCCCTGTTCCAGTCGGTGGTCTGGCGCAGATAGAGGAGGCTATTGTTAGGTCCCTTGAGTATACTTCTCTCGCTGACGCACTTTCTGCTGCGCTGTCTTCTGCTTTTCTTTCTGGGCACGTTTTCTGCGACGAGGGTTCGTTGATTTCGGTGAGGTCCTTGTTGCAGGCCCTCTGTACCTCCTTCGTTCTGGGTTGCGAATCGCAGGCTATTGCCTATGTCAACCTGCTTCTTGCGCGTCGTGACGCTTTTCTTCAGTCAGCGTCTCCGTTGCCTCCGCTCTTGTCCTCCTCGCTTCGGGTGGGACCCTTGGTACCCGACTCTCTGTTTGGTCCTTATGTTCGCACAGCTGTTCGCGAGGAGTCGGACCGGTCCCAGTCGGTTGGTTTCGCCTTCTGGGCTCGGGACACCCCTTCGGCCCCGCCTTTCTTTCCTGACAGGTGTCGAGGTCGCTCGGTCCGTGGTCTCTCTCCTCGGGGTGGGCCGTGTGGTACTTCCTCTTCCCGTGGCAGGGTTGAGGTAGGCCGTAGGCGTTTACGCAGTGGCGCGTTTTCCACCAGTCCTATCCCTGCCTGTCCACCCCTAGGTGTTCTACCCCTCCGGGCAGGTGGCTTGGCTCGTCAGTTTCATGCTTGGCTCGGCCTCCCCTCTGCTAGCAGTTGGGTTCTAGAGGTGATTCGGTCGGGGTTCAAACTTCAGTGGGGTTCCTCTCGGCCCCCTCTTCGTCGCTCCCCGCCTTTGTTTCGCCCCCTGTCTCCTCCTGAGGCTCAGGCGATTCTCGATGCGGAGGTCATAGCCCTTCTCCAGAAGGGCGCTATAGAGGAGGTCCTTTGCCCTCACTCCCCGGGGTTTTACGGCCGCCTCTTCGTTGTCCCGAAGGCATCCGGCGGTTGGCGCCCGGTGCTCGATCTTTCCTCGTTGAACAAGTTTCTTCGCCGCATTCGTTTCCGCATGGAAACTCCCGCTGCGGTGCGTATGTCTCTGCGCCCGGGGGATTGGGCTACCTCTATCGATCTTTCTGACGCCTATTTCCATGTGTCTATTCATCCTCTTCACAGGCGTTGGATGCGTTTCATCTGGAGAGATCGGGTTTTTCATTTCAAAGCCCTTCCCTTTGGTTTGTCTCTCAGTCCTTGGGTTTTCACAAGGATTGTCAAAGAACTCGCTGCCGTAGTCCGCGGACTCGGGGTGCGGTTCTCTGCTTATCTTGATGACTGGTTGGTCAAGGCTAGTTCTCACGATCTCTGTCTTGGGCACACCAGGCTCGTTCTCCTTTGGGCTCGGCGCTTGGGGTTCTCTATGAACCCTCTCAAGTCTGAGTTGTCTCCATCTCAGGTTTTCAACTACCTGGGAATGTCGTTCGACACTCGCGATTGGTCGGTCCGCCCTTTGGCTCGTCGGGTGCAGAAGCTTCAGTCCCTTCTGCTACTTTTGGAGAGTCAGGATTTCGTGTCAGCCAGATTTATGGCCTCTCTTTTGGGGTCGTTTGAGTCTATGGTTCCTCTGGTTCCCCTCGCGGGAGTTCGCAAGCGGCCGATTCAACGTTGTCTTTCTTCCCGTTGGAGTCAGTCCAGCGATTCCTGGGACGCTCTTTTTCCGGTCACGGCGGACCTTCGCGCTTCTCTGCTTCCTTGGCGGAATGTTGAGTGGCTTTCTTCGGGGGTGCCTATCTCCCCTCCGCTTCCGGTGGCCGAAATCTTCACGGATGCGTCTTTGGTCGGTTGGGGTGCGCATACTGGCAGCCTTTCAGCCCACGGTTTTTGGTCTCAGGACCAGCTGTCTTGGCATATCAGTCGCCTGGAGATGGAAGCCGTTTGCCTGGCTCTTCATCGTTTTCTTCCCTCCCTGCCTCGGGGCCTCTTGCTCGTTCGCTCCGACAGTACCACTGTGGTTTCTCTCATCAACCACTTCGGGGGTACCCATTCCCTACAGTCCCGGTCCTCTTCTCCAGCCTGTTCACGGTAAGTTTGTTTCAGATAAAGTTGCTTCCCTCCGTCCTTTTCGTGCTAATCTGCACTTGTTGAGTCATGGTACAGTATGTGTAATTAATATTAAAATTTTATCTCTAAATTTATTATTAATAAGCATACTTACCATGACTCAATTTAATATCCCTCCCACCTCCCCGCAGTTCCAAATAAGAAATGAGGGGTGCTGTCCTTTGCCGTGAGCACTTAGACGCGTATTGTGGCACGTGGGGCACGGGACGGTTTGGTGCAGGGGAAGCAACTCTATGTTTGATTTGATTTTGCCAGCTTCCGCTAAAAGGGCACTATCACCTAGCAACGCCAAAACATTGCACTTGTTGAGTCATGGTAAGTATGCTTATTAATAATAAATTTAGAGATAAAATTTTAATTTTGCTGTAGTTTATTTGATATTACACGAGTGTAATATGTATTAGGGTCATCTCAAAGTCAAGAGCATAAAAAGGTCAAAGACAGTATTACTTTGCATTTTAAGGCCACTTTTTTTTTTCCTGGACATCATTTTCATGTTAAACATAATTTGTAAGTTTCATAAGGAGCATGTGAGTTAAATGGGCTTTGCCGTTCTAGTCTTTTTTTTGTCTTTTTTTTTTGTCAGTAGTTTCACTCACTGCTTTCTTTGTTTCTAGGAACTGGAATCAGGTGTGGTTCCTCTGCTGATACCCACTCCAAACTCCAAGAATGAGTCAGGAAATAACAGAGACAGGTAATGTTTCCTTCTTCTGTTGTAAGATATCACTTTGTATGTGAACAGTGTTTGTTGGTGGCTCAGCAGAGTTGTAATTACTATAAGCCGCACCCTGCTGTTTTGAGAAGTTTCTTAGTACTTGGACCAGGGCCTTGGAACGTTAAAATGGGCTGAGAAACAAAACATCATGTCTTATGTGTACCACGTCTCTGTATAAAGTTAGGTTTTGCTTGTGATGTGTAAAAACCTATTTTGACAAATATAACCCAGCCAACTGGGGACATTGAAAAAATATTGACACTAAACACATCAGGTAATAGGATTGTTATTGCTCTCACTGCCACCACAAACCTCACCCCCACCCTCCTCCTCGACCCTCCTACCCCACCCAGTCACCCTCACACCCCTTTCCCCCCTCTCTCCTCCTACCCATCCCTTTGCTTTGAAACATTAGGTCCAGTTTTAAAGTTAACGCTGTGAAAAAGAGATCCCTAATGCTTTTGGACGAAAGGTGGCTGGCTTTGTATGAGTCATAAGTAATTGATAATAGTGCAGACATTGAGTACTGTCTCTAGTTTCCTGCTGAACGATCATGCAAACAATGTACTGTCTGTAGGTTCCTGCTGAACGATCATGCAAACAATGTACTGTCTGTAGGTTCCTGCTGGACGATCATGCAAACAATGTACTGTACTGTCTCTAGTTTCCTGCTGAACGATCATGCAAACAATGTACTGTCTGTAGGTTCCTGCTGGACGATCATGCAAACAATGTGTACTGTACTGTCTCTAGTTTCCTGCTGAACGATCATGCAAACAATGTACTGTCTGTAGGTTCCTGCTGAACGATCATGCAAACAATGTACTGTCTGTAGGTTCCTGCTGGACGATCATGCAAACAATGTGTACTGTTTGTAGGTTCTTGCTGGACGATCATGCAAACAATGTGTACTGTTTGTAGGTTCTTGCTGGACAATCATGCAAACAATGTACTGTCTGTAGGTTCCTGCTGAACAATCATGCAAACAATGTACTGTCTGTAGGTTTCTGCTGGACAATCATGCAAACAATGTACTGTCTGTAGGTTCCTGCTGGACAATCATGCAAACAATGTGTACTGTCTGTAGGTTCCTGCTGGACAATCATGCAAACAATGTACTGTCTGTAGGTTCCTGCTGGACAATCATGCAAACAATGTGTACTGTCTGTAGGTTCCTGCTGGACAATCATGCAAACAATGTGTACTGTCTGTAGGTTCCTGCTGAACAATCATGCAAACAATGTGTACTGTCTGTAGGTTCCTGCTGGACAATCATGCAAACAATGTGTACTGTCTGTAGGTTCCTGCTGAACAATCATGCAAACAGTGTACTGTCTGTAGGTTCCTGCTGGACAATCATGCAAACAATGTACTGTCTGTAGGTTCCTGCTGAACAATCATGCAAACAATGTGTACTGTCTGTAGGTTCCTGCTGGACAATCATGCAAACAATGTACTGTCTGTAGGTTCCTGCTGGACAATCATGCAAACAATGTGTAGTCTGTAGGTTCCTGCTGAACAATCATGCAAACAGTGTACTGTCTGTAGGTTCATGCTGAACAATCATGCAAACAATGTACTGTCTGTAGGTTCCTGCTGGACAATCATGCAAACAATGTGTACTGTCTCTAGGTTCCCGCTGAACGATCATGCAAACAGTGTACTGTCTGTAGGTTCCTGCTGAACAATCATGCAAACAATGTACTGTCTGTAGGTTCCTGCTGGACAATCATGCAAACAATGTACTGTCTGTAGGTTCCTGCTGAACAATCATGCAAACAATGTACTGTCTGTAGATTCCTGCTGGACAATCATGCAAACAATGTACTGTCTGTAGATTCCTGCTGGACAATCATGCAAACAATGTGTACTGTCTGTAGATTCCTGCTGAACAATCATGCAAACAATGTACTGTCTGTAGATTCCTGCTGAACAATCATGCAAACAATGTGTACTGTCTGTAGGTTCCTGCTGAACAATCATGCAAACAATGTACTGTCTGTAGATTCCTGCTGAACAATCATGCAAACAATGTGTACTGTCTGTAGGTTCCTGCTGAACAATCATGCAAACAATGTACTGTCTGTAGGTTCCTGCTGAACAATCATGCAAACAATGTGTACTGTCTGTAGATTCCTGCTGAACAATCATGCAAACAATGTACTGTCTGTAGATTCCTGCTGAACAATCATGCAAACAATGTGTACTGTCTGTAGGTTCCTGCTGAACAATCATGCAAACAATGTGTAGTCTGTAGGTTCCTGCTGAACAATCATGCAAACAATGTACTGTCTGTAGGTTCCTGCTGGACAATCATGCAAACAATGTGTACTGTCTGTAGGTTCCTGCTGGACAATCATGCAAACACTGTGTACTGTCTGTAGGTTCCTGCTGAACAATCATGCAAACACTGTGTACTGTCTGTAGGTTCCTGCTGAACAATCATGCAAACAATGTACTGTCTGTAGGTTCCTGCTGGACAATCATGCAAACAATGTACTGTCTGTAGGTTCCTGCTGAACAATCATGCAAACAATGTACTGTCTGTAGGTTCCTGCTGGACAATCATGCAAACAATGTACTGTCTGTAGGTTCCTGCTGAACAATCATGCAAACAATGTGTAGTCTGTAGGTTCCTGCTGAACAATCATGCAAACAATGTGTAGTCTGTAGGTTCCTGCTGAACAATCATGCAAACAATGTACTGTCTGTAGGTTCCTGCTGAACAATCATGCAAACACTGTGTACTGTCTGTAGGTTCCTGCTGGACAATCATGCAAACAATGTGTACTGTACTGTCTGTAGGTTCCTGCTGAACAATCATGCAAACAATGTGTACTGTCTGTAGGTTCCTGCTGAACAATCATGCAAACAATGTGTAGTCTGTAGGTTCCTGCTGAACAATCATGCAAACACTGTGTACTGTCTGTAGGTTCCTGCTGGACAATCATGCAAACAATGTGTACTGTCTGTAGGTTCCTGCTGGACAATCATGCAAACACTGTGTACTGTCTGTAGGTTCCTGCTGGACAATCATGCAAACAATGTGTACTGTACTGTCTGTAGGTTCCTGCTGAACAATCATGCAAACAATGTGTACTGTACTGTCTGTAGGTTCCTGCTGAACAATCATGCAAACAATGTGTAGTCTGTAGGTTCCTGCTGAACAATCATGCAAACAATGTGTAGTCTGTAGGTTCCTGCTGAACAATCATGCAAACAATGTACTGTCTGTAGGTTCCTGCTGAACAATCATGCAAACACTGTGTACTGTCTGTAGGTTCCTGCTGGACAATCATGCAAACAATGTGTACTGTACTGTCTGTAGGTTCCTGCTGAACAATCATGCAAACAATGTGTACTGTCTGTAGGTTCCTGCTGAACAATCATGCAAACAATGTGTAGTCTGTAGGTTCCTGCTGGACAATCATGCAAACAATGTGTACTGTACTGTCTGTAGGTTCCTGCTGAACAATCATGCAAACAATGTACTGTCTGTAGGTTCCTGCTGGACAATCATGCAAACAATGTACTGTCTGTAGGTTCCTGCTGGACAATCATGCAAACAATGTACTGTCTGTAGGTTCCTGCTGAACAATCATGCAAACAATGTGTACTCTCTGTAGATTCCTGCTGAACCCTTCCTTGACGGAGGAGGCCCATGCGCCGCTGTGGAAGTTTCTGGGCATCCTGTTTGGCGTGGCCATCCGTACCAAGAAGCCTCTGGACCTCCACCTGGCCCCATGCGTCTGGAAGCTCATCGCAGGCATGCAGCTCAAAGTGGATGACCTAGAAGAGGTACTCTTTTCTTCTTCTTTTTTTTTTCTCTCTCTCTCTCTCAGTTAAGGGTTATGTCTTTATCAGGGTTGCCCAGTTGTAAGAAGCAAGAGGTATTCTTTCTGTCCCATCCAACCGCTCCTCCCTACCCTCTATAAGAAATATTTGAGCTTACAGACGCATGGGGCATTTTGCTTGGTGAATAAATAGTCTTATGTCTTAATGTGTTTAGGAATTTTGACTTCTAAGATCACTAAATTGTGAAAAGACTTTAAATAGAGTGAGTTTTGACATCTAATATCACTTAATTGTGAAGACTTTAAGTAGATTGAATGAGTTTTGACATCTAATATCACTTAATTGTGAAGACTTTAAGTAGATTGAGTGAGTTTTGACATCTAATATCACTTACTTGTGAAAAGACTTTAAATAGATTGAGTGAGTTTTGACATCCAATATCACTTAATTGTGAAAAGACTTTAAATAGATTGAGTGAGTTTTAACATCCAATATCACTTAATTGTGAAAAGACTTTAAATAGATTGAGTGAGTTTTGACATCTAATATCACTTAATTCTGAAAAGACTTTAAATAGATTGAGTGAGTTTTGACAGTATTTTCTTGTTTTAACATGTGACACTAATCCTTTTTATTTTATACCCTTTCTCAAGTGTATTTAACGTTTTTGATACTTTTTTCCATCGACTTATGATGCACATAGTTTAGTTCTTAATCCTTAATGCTCATGCACTAGGACATTGAACCATGCTCTTTACCATTGACGTTTATACAGTTATTTTTTATTTCTTTGTCATGTACTCCTACGCTTTGCGCAATATAACACTTGTCACATTGTTTGGCAAAATTGAGAGGCTGGTGGGTGTATTATTTCTAGAAAGGTAATGCATTCCCCCTCTTCACTAGTGAATCGGCGCCTCAAATTCACATCTGGATTGTGCAGCTTGAGGCTTTTGAAGTGGTACTTCTGTCGCTATCTCAGCATCATTGGGTAGCAGGACCCACCTACAGAGGTGCCAACCAGTACGGAATGACCGTATTTAATTCCGGCGAAGTGAATTAAATATGGAAATACGGTAGCTTTTATAAAAATACGGAGGACAAGTTGCCGATCGTTTATCTTTGCCATCGGTGCTTCTGTACCGGTTTCTGGTCTCATAATAGTACTCCTGCACTCACTGAACGTCGCTGTGTTCAACAAGCTGATTTTCATGGTGATTTTAGAATAAAACAAGTATGGTGTTCAACAAGCTGATTTTCATGGTGATTTTAGAGGACTGAAAATAGCCTGCTGTTTCAGAGGGAAGCCTATCGTTACTTTATAGTGTCAAATGCTGGGTTTTGCGAGAAACAAAATACTGACAAGTGTTAAAAAATACTGACAAACGGGTCCGGAAATACTGACAAGAAGTTTTGGGGGTTGGCACCTCTGCACCTATAATTATTTTCATAACTGCGATTTATACCTGCAGTCTTGCGCATCATTTTATCGCTATTTCCTATCATTTAGGCTTGAGCAATAGGCTTGACTATGTCGGTTTGCTTTGTACAGGTGGATCACATCTACATACAGAGTCTGCGCGGCATCAAGGACCTTCATGAAAACGGCATCAACGAAACCAACTTCCATGAGGTAATCAACTTTGTTAGGGTATATTAATTAGTCTATACCGGCTGCAATTTATTCATGTGATTGACAGTTTGTATGCAGGATTTTGCGTTTTCTTTGAGCCAGCCTTCTATACGTTTGAATTAGGCAGAACTATTTTTGATAAATTTCTTGGCAACCAGAAAATTATGAAACCTTACAAATAGCATCAACTTCCATATGCTTGAATTTTTGGGTCAGCTGCTTGTAATTTGTTTAATGTCGCCCCTTTATGAAAGGCTTATGGCTGCTCATTATTTATCTCGTGACCTTTTTACAAGGAAAATCGTGAATGGAATAAAGCAAAGTTTTAGCGTTGTTCCAGTGCTTAGTTGTTCTGGCGTTATTCTGTTTCTTTTATTATTTATTTGTTTTCTCATAGCAAAAATCAATTGATCGGTTTGGTTCTTCAAGCTCTCGTGGCTGGTAAACTGTAACCTGCTTGTACATTCTTCTTTCCATTTCATCCATCAAGCAAAGAGCCTGTCTGACTGAGGCTGACTCTTTGTATTGTTTATGAAATAATATTGCTTTAGAAATGTGTCTTTTGGCTGCACAACCACAAATAAACTTTAAAAAAAACCCTGTACGTTTGTCAGATTTTGTTGTTTTTGTCCGTCAATCTTTTTTTGTGGTTGGCTAACTCTGTAATAACTTGCGAGTTTCCTGTTCAGTTCATCCCCATCGACAGTTTTGAGGGCCAGTCATCAGCAGGACTGATGGTAGACGTGTTGGCTGGAGGCAAAAACATTCCATTACACTTCAACAATCGTATCCAGTATGTGGACACTGTACTGCAGTATCGCCTACATGAGTGGGATAAGCAGGTATATAAACTCAACAAACTTTTTCTTGCGATCCTTAATGAGTAAAATGTGCAGTTTAGGCCCTCATTCATTCCATCATCGACAGAGTTAAAACTTGGGTTAAGGGAGGCACGGTGGCCTAATGGTAGAGCTTTGGCTTGTGGATCTGAAGGTCCCGGGTTCGAGCCCAGGCCGGGGCATTGTGTTGTGTCCTTGGGAAAGACACTTTACTCCCGTTTCCTACTCCTTCGGATGAGAGTATAAACCGAGGTCTAGTCTGTGTCGCATACATTCCATCATAACGGACTTTAAAGATCCTGACGCTCATGTCCTAGACGGGTGAGTGCCGGTGACAAGAACACACCCAGCATGCACTTAGGTCCTTCTCCCCCATCCCTGGCTGCCCAAGATTGTGCTCAGTTGTACGGGCGTCAGACCATGCGCCCAAAGGCTGCGGGTGGGCGTCTCGGGCAGCTTGAGTAAGATCCTGTATCGGCCAGCGCCTTAAGCAGCTCTTGAGCTGGTAAAGCGCTATATAAGAACGATTAAATAAATAATAAATAAGATTAAAACTAGGTTAGTATTCACCGACTCTTTTGGGTGCAAGAATAGCTTTAGCATCGAAGATCATGTTCATCTTGTAGAACTAGTCGGTGTATTGAAATTTGGATATAAGTTGTGAGATTTGAAATGCTGTTATTATTTAAGAAAAGAAAATCTGCTGATTCTGAGATTGGAATAAGTGGTCTTTGAAATTAAGTAAGATGTACGAATATTTTACTAACCACATTTATTGGATTTGAGTTCGGCATTGTGACAATAGCACAATACTCGATTTACTTTCTTATCGTTGTAAAATTAACGAATGTGGAAAGATGAAAATCTACTCAAGCGTTAGCTAACTCTTAAATATACTTTTATAAAAACAAGAGCCTATGATGCATACCTCAAAGCTGTGTAAGTTATCTTCGAACAGTCAAGAGTCTCCACAGTACCCTTAACTATAACGCGGTAATGCGCGCCTTGCCTCTAATCCTGATGCGCAGTAAAACGTGCCTTGTTAGCGCACTTTTTAATGATGAAATCATAGGAAGTAGGAACTCTCCAGTGCATGAGAGAAGGTTTAATGTATTTTCTGCTATCGCTTTCGCAAGTTTCGTGTGGTTTTGTGGACGTTTTTAACAATTTTGTTGAAGATTTGATTTTGGGGACTTTTTGCCCATGATGGCAAGTGATAGTTCTGACAGTGACAGTGAGTTTGATAATCTTATCGATCAGCTCGCGTAGACTAGTTCGCAGGACTGAACAGACCTTGCGAGGAAACAAAGGCACTGAACTCATGGGCCTGAACGGCCTTGCGAGTGACAAAGGGTTAAAAAACAATATTGACAAGCCCATAATAGGCAGAAACTCAAAATAATATAGTTACTGCATAGCACAGTCAACAAACAACACTTTCCGAAATTTCAAGCTGATCAATGCGTAAACAAGGTAGATTTTATTATTTTAGTACAACCACCCATTTTCTGGCACTTTTCTGGAATTCCTTACAGGACTGAGGGTCTGTAAGTAGTAAGAGCACTACGGAATGCTAAGAGTTAAGAAGAAGAATAAAAAGTAGATGAACCTACCCTGTTGTGTCATCAGTTTTCATGGAATCATTATTTACGTTTCTTTGGTGTCAGGTGGTATGGATCCGGGAAGGCATGTCATGGATCGTGCCTGTGCCTCTGCTAACACTGCTGACAGCTCAGTCCTTGGAACAGATGGTGTGTGGGACTGCTGAAGTCTCCATCGACATTCTCCGCAAGGTAGTCAGGTAGGCAATGGCTAGCTTTTGAGTGTGTTGGTAGTTATTTAAAATGCTGTGTACGTTTTACAGTACAAGGGAGGAGGGAGGCATCTTACAATTCAATTCAATTCAATTCAATTCAAGATTTATTTGCCAAGTGAAATACATACAGTTATAGTATACATAACACAAAGAATGCTTTAGATCAGCGGCACGCATGCACAAGATACATAAAAAACAAATGAAGCATAGATCTAGTGCGACCTATGTAACCACCAGTATAGACTAGACATCAGACCCACGCCTGACTAGAACACTCATGTAGTACATAGAAATACAAACATCAACAGACACAACCGAATTACAGATAACAAAACAGGTGCATGATTTTAATGTACATCATCAGACGCAGCAAATATACAGATGACCAAAATAGATTCGCACGCAGAAGCACCCTCCAGCAATTCATGACTAATATGACTATACAAGTGCACACAATAAGGAGCAGCATAAGTAATTCTTTATTTGATTTAAGTGTCTGATAGACCACAGGAAGAAGCCATTCAGTGAGCGTGCGGTTTTGCTGGGGAGGGAACGGAGTCTACGGCCTGGGGGGAGCATCTGGAAGAGCACGTGGGCGGGGTGTTAGCACCAGCATTAGGCAACTCTTAAATGTTTTCTGTATATATCAGGCACTGAAAAGGTTGATGAGTAGATAAATCCTTTTAACCTAGCCATCCAAAATATTCCCAAGTGTTTTCCACAGTTTTTGTATAATAACATTTATATTCCGGGTGTGGGGGTATTTTGGGGTTTACAGAAGAGGTTTATGACACCTATTTCAAGGGGTTAATTTTTTATTTTGGGGGATGGGGGTAGGGGGGTAAAAATTATTTTCAACTTTTGAACTTTTGTATGCACATAGTTGTTCATAATCTACTGTCTGTGCAGGTACCGTGGGATGGAGGACCACCACATTCTGATCAAATGGTTCTGGGCCATCCTGGAAGACTTCACCAACGAAGAGCGCATCCAGTTCCTCAGGTTTATTTCAGGCCGCACGCGCCTACCCTCCAACCCTGCTGACATCAGCCAGCGCTTCCAGATTATGACTTCAGAAAGGGTAAGATTGTGACGGTGATGATCATTTGCAGCATTACTAAATGGTGTTCATAATAGTATAGAACTGTCTTCTTTGTGTGTGTGTGTGAACTATCTATTCAGGTTGTGTATTGGCAGCTTAGCATAATTTTTTTAAGTATAGCTAGTGGCCTGTTTACTATCTACTAACCCGTTTTCAATGTTGGTGTGTGTGTGTTTGTGTGTACAGGGCATAGACTCGCTGCCCACCTCCCAGACATGTTTCTTCCAGCTGCGCCTGCCTATGTACAGCAGCATGGAGGTGATGGCCGACCGTCTGCGCTACGCCATCAACCACTGTCGCTCCATCGACATGGACAACTACATGCTTACACGCAACGCTGAGGGACCTGTCGACTCGGATGCAGAAATCATGGAATAGTATAGCCACAGATGCCATAGCGATAAGAGACTGTAGGCTGATGAGGAGATCTTGGAGTGGTGGTGGTGATGGTGGTGGTAGTGGTGGTGGTGAAGGTTGTACTAAAGAAAAATATGTTGCTCTGGGGTGAAAATAATGACCTTGGAGAAGTCAGAGACGCTAACAAAAACACTTCAGCCCGATCTAGAAATCTCAAGAGTTGTGATCACTGATGTCAACAAGAAAATGTTGCTTTTAAAATGCCTGTAGTGGAACAAGTCAAATACTGAGATGACATTATTGTTCTCTAACCTAAACATCTTAGCAGTGAGTTCATCTTTGATGCAAAACTATGAATTTGGGTGGAGGTTGATAAAAGCTATGGATTTGTAAGTAAAAAGAAGAACGAGATCAAGTCTGCGATTCCTTCATTGCAGAAACAGTGTGTTTTGTGGAGTTGAAGTTGAAGAGCAAAGACTTACACAAACTCCAATACCAACTTTTTCCCCTTATAAAATGTGGTTTTATGTTTGGTTGATTGCTGTTACTCTCTCCCTCCCTCCCCCCTTCCCTTCTCTCCTCCCCCTTGCAAGTGTTGGGATGAGGACAGCAACCACCCCCTTCCACCCCCCCCTCCCCCCCCCCCCCCCCCAAAAAAAAAATCCGATCATGGATGATGTACGGAAGTTGCATGGAATCCACAGGTCATTAAAAACATGAGGAAAGCATTATCTGTGCAGGGTATGTTTTTCTTTGTGTGGCGTTAAATACTGACATGCATATCACTGTAGGCTTGGGCTGGGTTTTTTTGAGATTAAGAACTGTTTTTATGTGGGAAAGGATTCTTTTTTTTCAGCTTGTATATTTTATGTTATTGTATTTATGTATTTATTTTATACTTTTTTTTTTTAAAACTTACCTGGAAATGCTTTGATGTAGTCATAAATCAGACCAAAAGTCAGTCAGTCGGGATTTTTTTTTTAAAATGAATTTCAATGTCTCACTCATGTGTGCGAAATATTGTAATGTTTGAAAGAATCGTTGTATATAACCATAATTTTTCGTGTGACCTTCTCTAGTATCTTTGGCGTTGTTTTTGTTTGTATAAAGCTGCTGAATAAAAACTATATATTTATATCAATTAAGAAATCAGCGTTTTAATTTATTTTCGGTTATATTAGAAAGTGTTGAAATGATGACAGTCACAAAGGTGACTTTCTAGTCATTTTGAACAGTATTCCAACTGACTCCAAATAAAAGATTGGATAAACATTAGGGTGCTCTTTCATAGCTTGGCAAGAGAAGCGGAATAATTTGTCTCTGGAGAAGAAGATCACGTCAAATACAATGATATGATATAGTGCCATTCTCCATGCCCTAGTCCATGCTCATTTTCGGGACAGTATAGAATAGCAGCAAATTTGCTTCTTGGTAGTGGCTGTGTGTTTCAGTTGCAGCACTTGCCTTTATTAACCCAACATAATTTAAAGACGGCTCAACCGCCACTGCTTTGCTACAACATCCTTGGTTTTTTTTCTTTGCTTCCAAGTTGCCTTTCTTTTTTAATAATTAATTGTTTAGGACAGGGGTCCCCATTTGAAGTTGGCTCCCAACTGTAGTCACATACCTTTTCAGTCAGTGAGACAGATGGATTACCAAACGTTTTCTACCAGCGTTTGTATGTGATCGACCTACCTTTTTTTCTGTGTGGTTTTGAGTCGTGTTGTAATATATCTTAATATATTTAAAACAGAAAATCAACTTTCATTAACTGAAACAAATCTAGACACAAAAAAAATAAATATCAGTCATATGGGCAGTCATGAACGAGTGCTGTAGACTGAAACTTTGAGATAAAATAAAACTGTCCACAGTTGGGAAGGTGGGGTGAAGGTGGAGAGGGGGGGGGGGGGGGATCTTTACCCTATCACAACACTACAGAAACTCTTGCCGTGCGTGTGCTTGTACCTATCTGGACGGTGCCTGTTTTGTGTTGTATGAGAGATTTATGGGTTTGTGATTTGAAAGTTGTTCAGCTTTAGACTTGCGTTCGGTGTAACATTTTGTTGCGTAATAAAACGAGCGTGTGTTCTGGAATGGCGGTATGGGAAAGTATAACCTTTTTGTTATTTGGGGATGTTTTGTTTGTTTTTTTTAAATGACGGGAAGGTGTTACGTGTTCTTTGGAACTGGCTGGTAAAATAAGGGTAAGGGGTTTTGTTTTACATCCCTTTGCCTCTAGCTTGCGAAGGTATGCATGGCTGATGTGAAGTGGAGATGGCTAATATAGGTTGTTGCTTATCATTGTCAGTGCTCTATCACATTGAGCTGTCTATTTGCAGTTTATTAGTTGAACAATGGATGGTAGGGGCCCGGAATGTTTAGACGGCATATGGCTTATTTCATTCGATGTCTTTTGTTTGCACTGAAGCAGTTCTATAGTATACTGTTATTATTGTACGTTGTTTTGAATTTTAGTTATTTTGTTTTGGTTGGTTGTGGATGCGTGTGGGTGATTGTGCACTGGTCTTCAGCCTAGCCGGCTCTAAATGAATGATCGGATTGAGAGTGTAAATGAGCAGCTTGCGCCAACTATGATTTTGTTTTGTGCTATAGAATTATTATTACTACATTATGATTATTTTATTATTCTGATGTATTATTAATATTATGTCATTTTTTCTTGGTGTGTTAAACTTTTCTTTCTTCATGTTTTTCTCTTGCGTGCATGTGTGATCAAGAAATGTAGGTTTTATTGTGTGTGTTCTTGTGTTCAGAATAAATAAACATGTCCTGGGAACAGAAACATTTCCCTTGTGTGTGTGTGGGTAGTTACGTATTTGAACTGTCTGTTGTTCACGTGATTATTTACCTTCTTTTATTTCTTAAAAGGTGTTATGTATTTATTGCTTTGTTTCTTTGTCCTACTCATATTTGAACACATGTATGTATATCTGTTGTGCACAGCTTGTGTCTGGATGCAATTATGAGTACATAATGAATTGTTTCACGTCTTGATTAAAGCTTTTCATGGAACGAAACTAAAATGATTGTTGATTATTTTACTGGTGTGCGTGTAGCAATGCGAGTCTATGTATTCACACACTTACCCACTTCCACCACCCAACCCATCCCCCAATTTTGTTCTCTCCATATTTTGGCAATCTATGTGAAATAAGACCTAAATAGTCCATTAATTATATATTTTTGTAATTTTTTTTTAAATTTCCATCCTTCCACCAACCATCTGTCTGTGCAAAATTTTACAAGTGAGGTGTGGGTAGGCTTACATGTAAAAGATGCCAGTGTTGTTGACTATTTTATAGCTTCATCGTCTGTTTTCCACTTTTATTTTTCATTTTTTTGTGGGTGATTCGGATAGGTAGATCAAAAAATAAGTCAGTATTCTATCCCACACTGCAGCCGATACACGTGCCGGTGATAGTATACACGTAAATGTTGAGCCAGTGAAGCTGAGCTCATCTTCTAAGCTAGTCTGGAAAAAGGAATTAGCATCTGCCTTCTTGGATAATGTGGATCAGAATAGTATGGACACTGTTAAGCTGGGTTTAGATAGACAGTTAGATAACGTATGAAGTGCAAGTCAAATAGACATTAATAGTATTACTAACAATATTTCTAGTATTATGGTTGATGCTGCAAAAATATCTAGTATGATTAGTAATAAAAATAGCAGTAAGGGACCATCTAAGGCACATTTACCGTGTTGTAGACAGGCTAGAGCGTTGCTAAAAAAAAGCTAAAAGTAGATATGTAGCTAGCAGAGATGTAGTTGATATTCAGCAGAGAAAAGCAGCTTTTAAAAGCGATAAATGTTGTGTTGGTCGTAAATACTGTTCATATAGAATTCGTAAAGAAATCTCAGGACCCAAAAGAATATTGTAAAGTATTAAACAATTCAAAGGTAAGCAATAACTCTTTCTTAGACTTTCTTTTCTTGTGTGCCATCCCATCAAGCTTTTGAACACCACTTTGAAAATGCATGTAAAATCCCAGATGTAGATTTTCTCTCTAGCCCTGATGACCTGAATGTTAACGTCAAGAATCTACGTAATGAAAAATTTAATACAGATATCACTATTGAGGAAGTTAAGAAATAAATACAGAAACTTAAAAATAATAAGTTTTTTTTAATTATGATAACATTCTAAATGAATTTTTCAAGATATCTTCTAGTAAATTACTTAATATCGTAGCATCCTTGTTTAACCTTAATTTGCAATCTGGTGTTATACCTGACCGGTCTGTAGGTTTTATCCGTCCCTTATATAAAGGTAAATGCAATACTGCCAACGTTGATAATTATAGATCATCAGGCCTTGCAAAGACTATTCTGCAAGGCACAGTGCAAGGAGGTTGAAGAAGAGGGAGACCGAGAAAGAGGTGGGAGGACAACATTCGAGAATGGACTGGTTTGACACTGAGCGAAGCCATCAGGGCTGCTGAGGACAGAGAAAGATGGAGTATGCTGGTTAAACGATCATCTGTGGTGCCCCTACGACCTTCGGGTTACGGGACAGGATAGGATAGGACTATTATTTAAGCTGTTTTGGAAAGTTGTTCTCTAATATCATATATGAAAGAATATGTGCTTTAAAAAAAATGTAACGACTTTCTTGGCCAGGAGCAGGTGGGATTTAGGAAAAATTTATCCACTGTCGACCATTTCTTTGCTCTTTATTCTTAATTGGCATTTACCTTCAATGCAGAAAGAAATTATTCTGTACTTTTATGGATTATAAAAAGACTTAACAGTATTCAAAGAAATTTGTTATGGGAACAACTCTTAAGCTCTGACATCTCTGCTATAAAACTGTAATAAAAGATATGTACTCTAAAGCTAAATCCTGTATAAAAACTGGCCAAGGCCTATCAGTTTTTTACTTCCAATATTGGCGCTCGCCGGAGTGAGAATTTGTAATATATCCTGCTTTCATTATTTTTAAACGACCTTAAATTATTTCTTGATCAAAATGTTAGTGGTCTAAATCTGCCTAAATCCTTAGCTGATGATATTAACTTTACTGATATTGCCCATTATGTTCACCTTTTCCTTTTGCTCTACGCCGATGATACAGCTATTTTAGCTGAGTCCGCCGAAGACATGCAATAAGCGCTGGATGTGCTATGTAACTATTGTGCAAAGTTGGGGCTGAGCATCAGTGTTGCTAACACAAAAGTTTGTTTTTTTTTCATGTGGGAAAGTACATAACTTACATGAATTCTCATTTAATGGTGAGAAGATTGAAATAGTTAGGGAATATAAATATTTAGGAGTTATTTTCAATTTTCCCACTAGGGTTGTTTCAGCAGATCTTTTATGCGGATCGGGGGTTGTCCGGTCCTGATTTGGCTCGGAAGAGTCCGCTGGACCTAAAGCAACAATCAATCAATCAATCAATCAAAAAAAGCATCCCAGGGTAACTCTGCCAATAGAGTCATGTTCTCAATGCTAAACAAGTGTAGAAAATTGGAACTACCTATCGTTTTACAAATAGACATGTTTAACAAATGCACACTACCTATAATTTGGTATGGTAGTGAAGTTTGGGGTTTTGAAAACGTAACTGTGTGTGACAAATTACACCTTAAATTCCTCAGGCTTTTGTTAAATATGAAACCTAACACAACTACTTGTATGATTTTTGGTGATGTCGCTCTATTCCCTGTGTCACTATATGTCAAATGTAGAATGCTTAGCTATTAGTACAAACCTTGTAATGAATTCTTCATAAACAGATCATGTAAAATCTCAGTGCTTATGTTAGTTGTTGTTGTTTGTAGATTATAGTCACACGACCGATTTATACTGACACCAGCGGGCCAGTTGTTGGTAAAGGGGAAAATAATATGATCACACGTTGACCAATCCGGGATTCGAACCAGCGACCTTTCGGTTACTAGCAAGACGCTCTTACCAACTGAGCTACCCGGCCCCTCAAATGTTAGTCTATGCCAGGTTCTTTATATACTCGGTACAAATCACCATGGCTGGAAAAGATGCATTCAACACTAGACGATATTGGTATATCTCATGTATGTTTAGATATTAGAGGTTCACAGTGCTTTGTCCTCAGTAGATCAATTTAAATGTTTAATTAAACAGACATTAGAAGGCTATTTGGTTCAGTCTTGGCTGCATGATGTGTTTAATAATAAGATATGTGTAACCTATAGGATGTTTAAACATGATTTTTGCTTTGAAAAATATCTTACATTTTTATCGAACAATATGCAGAAAAATTTCATAAAATGTAAATTAATGTTGTAATAAATTTCCAGTGCAGGATCTATGATACTCCTATGTTTTGAGAGAAGAGAGAATCTGCACGTTATGTAATTTAAACGAAATTGGCGATGAGTTTCACTATATCGTTTCTTGTAATATTCTGTTAATAAATGGCAACCGCCAAGTCTTGCTTCCAAACTATGCACCACCCAAATGTACATAAACTGAACACACATTTTCCTTACAAGAGAAAACATTTATTTCGACTTACTGAAATTATATTTTAACAGTTCAAATAATTTGATTGGAATGAATAACTTCTTTTTTGTATATTTATATTATTCCTTCACTTTTATAATTACGAGGTGTGTGTTTGTGCCTGTCAGGATTGCTATATTATTGGTATTGCGTGCATATTGTTTTGAATGCATGGAATAATGTGAACACAGCTTTTTGATCTCGCTTTAAGTGTTGTTGTGGCCGCTTGGTCTAAGGCGGGACTAACTTTCCTTGTCCACAGGCTAGAAACCAATGGCCCCTGACAGGCGTGGGATCAATCCAGCATCTGGGCTATGTTTCTCAGAATATTATTTGCTTTTGACTCGGGCAATGTCTCATGGGTTTTCTCAGGGTACTCCAGTTTGCTCCCCCAGTACAGTGTCAAAACACAACTAATATTAAATAGGTTGGGTTTGAGCGCGCCACAGGCTGCGACCACACTTTCCCCAGGGGAGGCGGCCCAGAATTTCCCAATAAAAAGGGACAATAAAGTGTCAAAAATCAACAAGAACAACAAAACATTAAAATCAGTCTATGAGCTCTAAATAAACTTGTAAACTTGTGAAATCGTTTTTCATCTGTCACAACCAAGCTTGGTAAGAAGGTGTATATCTATGAGGCCCCCCGTTGGGGTACCGGGGGTTTTCAGTATAAATAGTATCCCCACTTTCTGGAAATTTAGTGCTTTAAATTCCCACTGTCGCTGTCTTTCTCATTTGCTCTCTCATTCCTGCTCTGTTCTATCAATCTGCTATACTATCGTCTTCTTCGCTGGACCAGTTTCCTACCTTTTTTCTTGAAAACTCTTCCGGGACAAGACTCCTTGTTTTTGTATGAGGTCTGTTGGATCAGCTTGGGAATATTGGACGCTTTCTGCCAGGTGGTCACTATGGCTTCCTATGATGTTATTATTTAGCAATGTAGGCATTTTATATGTATGTGTTTTGTTGATAATTTATAATGATGTTTTTATTTTATTTTGTTTTTGTAAACGGGGGTTCGATAAGTTGGGGTGAAGCCTCAGCCGTCCCCTGCGTGGGATGTCTTTATTGTAAAGTGACTGGCTGGTGGAGGGCATTCAGTTTTCCCACTAGGGTTGTTTCAGCAGATCTTTTATGCGGATTGGGGGTTGTCCGGTCCTGATTTGGCTCAGAAGAGTCCGCTGGACCTAAAGCAACAATTATGTAATGTAATGTAATGTAATATCTATGAGGCATCAAACATGGTCAGTGAATAAATTAGTAAGCATGCTACATTGGGTTATTTGATCATACATGAGCATCAGAGATCAAGTGAAGGTCAAGGTCATCGCAAGGTCAGTTTTAGGTGTGCATATTACAACATTTGCTTTTGTATATTTGATCATACATTAGTGTCCATTTGAGCCAGAAGTCAAGGTCATCTCAATGTCAAGATCATTACAAGATCAAAGTCAGTTTTACTTTGCGTTTTAAATGACACCGTTTCAGTTTTTCTGGTCACTAATTTCCTGTAGAATATTGCACATTCGAAAAGGAGCATGTGAGTCATATGTGCTTTCACCTTCTATTTTCGGTTTTCTCCTATAGGCTATTACTTTGTCAAACATTCACATAATAATGATAACTAGAAGGGCACAGACCATATGACTTCAATGCTTCTTTATGGAACTTGCAATATTTAACATGACAATGAGTGCCCAGTAAAAACAAATAAAAAATTAAAACGGTGGCATTAAAATGTCAAGTAATATCGATTTTGATCTTTCTATGCTCTTGATCTTGAGAAGACATTGACCTCTGGCTCCAAATACGTTCATGTACTATCAAATAAACTACAGCAAAGATTGTACTGTGCAAAAAAAAAAAAAAAACACTGACTTTGGGATAATCTTCAATGATCTAGACCTTGGGATGACCTTGACCTTCACCTGACCTCTCATGCATGTATGATCAAACCCTCCTGTACAATGACCCATTTGTGTATGTTTTTGCAAAGCCTAAAATGACCTGGACCTTGATTGGCAACACAAAAACTGAACCTATATGAACGATCACTCTATCGTCTCTAAATACAAGAAGTATGGACTCTAAATCTCTCACAGTTTAGGGTCGAGGTCACTTCAAAGTACCGATACTAATCGACTTTGGACAGCTCCAGTTATCTTGACCTTGGAGTGAGGTTGACCAAATTTGCAAAGTGTGTGTGTCTCATTGATATGTATCATGCATCAAAGAATCAGTGAAATTTTGTTAAGGAAGACAGACGAACTGATGGACAAAATGTTATTGTTATTTTTTGGCCGATTTAGGGCTCATTTCGCACAGATTTGCGAAAATCTGGAGAAAAAAGGTTTGGGGTGTACATACTGTATAATGTACATTGCATACTGCGCATGCAACCAGCAAGACAAAAGTCATTTGGGGCGCAGGTTTTCATGCATAGCCTTCACACACACACAGACGTACATTCACATCATCCTAAAACTTTTAATGCCAACATCATAAGAAATACAAAATTTTGTTTTAAATTTCATATTTATTTCAAAATATAAAATAAACATTAAAACCTGCTAAACTCATTTGTAATAATTAGTACATTCTCATCCTGTCTCACATAAGTGAGCAAAATGAAACATATACATTGAAGCATCAAAACAATAATTAAATATATAACTTAACTCATGTGATAAAAATAATGAACACTTTCAAAACAAAACAAAGCCAATGACACTCAATTTAAAAGTGATGAAATAGTGGATCAATCTGATACTTGTATAAGCTAAATGGTACTAATACAAATGTAAAATGTCAGAACAATTAACCCAAGTATGCAGTATTTGTGAACGCTCTTAAAACAAGATAACAAATTGAAAAATGCATCGCTATGTTAATATGTCGTCCCAAAAGTGTGAACTAAATTGGTAATGTATCGATCACTAATGCAATAGATACTTTTACAAAATTATATAGCTCTAAAAAAAAATTGAATTTTTTTCTGTCTTCTTACCTTAAAACAAGATATATATCTATGAACTACCTTTGTCATGATTATTAAAAAAAAATTTAGCAATGCTTGTCCAATCATTTTCTATGCTAGAAAAGGGGACTAACCATTTGATGGTGGGAGGAGGGGGGGTACGGGGGGGGGGGGGGGGTCTGTATAAATAGTATCCCCACTTTGTGCAAATTTAAGGCTTTAAATTACCAGTTTCTGTCATTCTCATTTGTTCTTTCTCGTTCCTAATCTGTTCTGTCAATCTACTATATTCTTTGCTAGACTATCCACCTACCTTTTTTCTTGAAAACTCTCCCAAATCTCCTTTTTTTGTGTGTGTGTATGGGCTCTGTTGTGTAAGCTTGGGGACATTGGACGCTTTCTGCCAAATGGTCACTAGAGCTTTCTATGGTATTATTATTTAGCAATGTGGGCATTTTATATGTATTTGTTTTGTTAATATTTTATAAGGATGTTTCTATTCTATTTTGTTTTTGTAAAGGGGGGTTCCATAAATTAGAGCAAAGCCTCAGCGTCCCCTGCATGGGATGCCTTCATTGTAAAGTGACTGGCTGGTCTCTGTTACCATTAGGGTTGTTTCAGCAGATCTTTTATCAAGGGTGAGCCCTCTTTCAACCAAGTTGTGGTCCTTATTCGGCTGGACCCTATTAGCAATGATTAACGAACTAACTAAGGAGGCTTTTGTGATAATTTTTCCCCAGTGCAATGTATGGCACATCCCTCTCTCACCTCTCTTTTTCTCTGTCTTTCTTTCTCTTTGTCTCTGTCTGTCTCTCTCCCTCCCTCTTTCTTTCTTTCTCTTTATTTAAAATAAAACAACATTTGTTTTGTGTTATCCACTTATTCTATTGTTTTGGGGTGGACAAAATATTGTTTAAAAAACAACAAGCCAATTAGAACTGGGAAGTAATATAAGGGGCCAATGCTTTACACTCCTATTATATAAAACGATAATTCCTTTCAATAAACTGAAAAATACTACTGCTACTTAGCTAGAAAAGCAAAGCCAATAAGATTCACATGCTTCTTACAAAACTGGTAATGTTCTACATTAGTATCCAGAAAAATAAAAATAAAAAAGGAGACATCATAGTACACATAATGACTTTGATCTTGCGATGATCTTCAAGACTGTGAGTTTACCTTCACCTCCAGATTCAAATGTACTTTCATATATGATAAAATAACCCTGTGGGTTCGGACACTGAATAGAATACACCCAACGTTTCTCGGAATGTCGTAAGAGGTGACTATCAAGGATGATGTCAGAACGGCATCACATGGGCGAATGTCTTCTACACAGAAGTCACCGGCCAGGAGGGAAAAACCTCACGTTACTACAGGTTCAATGAACACGTGCTGGTGGATTTTGGCTGTGGCCAACAGTCTGGAAAGGATTGGGCCCTGCCAGGTCTTTCTTGCCCAAGACACACACCGTATGATGAAAAGAACCACTCACTCCATGCCGGATCGGTGGTCGCCCGGGTCACCAAGGACCGCACCTTCCGTTGGTCACCAGGACGTAGGTGATAAGTGTGCTACTGATGGAGAGTTTAGCAGGATCCACAAGAGAGACAAAATCGTCATAGGAACCTGGAATTTCAGGACCCTAGCTGCGGAGGGAAAATTAGAAGAACTGGCCCACGAGCTGGACCACTATTGATGGAACATTTTAGGAAAGGCCAAGGTGAAACAACAACCGACAAAGGCCACAAGCTTAATTTCAGCGGTAGAGATGACAGGCACGAACACGGCTTTGGATTCTTAGTCTACAAAGACATTCTAGCCACTGTCATGGGTTGCCGCCCAGTCTGTAGTAGACTCATTACCATCTGTCTGAGAGCAGCACCTTTCAGCATCACCATCATCCAGGCCTATGCCCCAACATCAGACTATGATGACGGCGAAATCGAGGATTTCAATGAAATGAACATCTACAGGATGTCCTTGACCAAGTGCCAAAGAAGGACATAGTCATAGTGCAAGGCGTCTGGAATGCCAAGGTTAGCCAAGATACGCATCACAACTGGGGAGACATATGTGGACCCCATTGCAACAACGAGACAAATGACAGGGGTCTGAGACTCTTGGAGTTTGCCAGATACTATCTGATACTGGCAAACAAGCTTGGTCTCCACCAAAAATAAAACAAACAATGGACCTGGCACAGTCCCACTGGGTAGCATCACAACCAGATTGACTACATCATGGTCGAGACACGCTTCAGATCAAGCATCAACATTGGCAGGACTTTTCCAGGAGCAGACATTAGAAGTGACCACGATCTCCACTTGAAGAGAGTAAACACAGCAAAGTGCACTAGACTGAAGTTCGACCTGGACAAACTGCCAAGCCACAATTGGAGGGAAGTTTGCACCACTGGCCATTTTGAGAGCTGGTGAAGTAGATGTCAACACAATGACCACCACTTTCAACTCAGATGTGACAGATAGGGCGACTGAGATCCTTGACAAGCACCGTCCAAAGAAGAAACCGTAGATCACTCCTGAGCTTTTGGATCTGTGTGATAAACGAAGAGAGATGAAAAAGAAAAAGCTCACAGGGAGCTGATGCTTACCGAAAAATCAACAATGACATCCGAAAAGGCATGCGCACATGCCTTGGAGAACTGGATAGAAGATCGCAATGCCAGGATAGTTCCTTGTTCTCTGTCTGAACAAGAACAGTAAGAAAGCCTACCACACTGTGAAGCCGCTGGTAGGCTTTCTCACTGTTGTTCTTGTGTTAAACAGCCCAAAGTCTTCACGATCCAAAGCCAGTCTGGCATATGCCTTACACAAGAACAAGAAGTCTTGGATAGATGGACAGAGTACTACTCTGACCTTTACAACCACACACCAAATGGAGACCCATCAGTTCTAGCATGTCCCAAGTACAGAGAAGAGGAAGAAATCCTCCGAATTCTCAGAGAAGAAGTTGAGGCAGCAGTGCAATCACTGAAGAAGGGGAAGTCAGCGGGAGTGAACAACATATCCGCGGAATTGCTACAAGCAGGAGGAGAAGCGATGATTGATGCCCTCACCATTATCTGTAACAAGATCTGGCAGGGTGGGGAGTGGCCTACATAATCGCTTGTCATCACTCTTCCCAAAAAGGGTAACCTTCAGGAAGTTTGAAAATTACCGCACCACAACCTCATCAGCCATCCCAGCAAGGTCTTCCTGAAAATAATACTAAACCGGTTCAAGATAGCTTTTGACTGAGTCTGGCATGCAGCTCTGTGGGCAACCATGAGAGTGTGCAACATCAGCTCTAAAATTATTGAAGTCATCAAGAGCCTGTATGACAAGGCTACCAGTGCAGTCCTTCACAACAGCGCCATCGGAAACTGGTTCAGAACAACAATCTGTATGCGTCAAAGATTCCTCTCTAACACTCTTCAACATCTTCCTAGAGCGCTTTATATCAGATGCCCTTGCAGATCACAAAGGAACAGTCAGCATAGTGAAGGAGCAATCTCCAACCTTGGTTTTGAGGATGACATTGATGGATTGGCTGGAGAGGAACAAGAACTTGAACAGCTGGTACATAAACTTGACATTACCTTCAGAGCCTATGGAATGGAAATATGTGTAGAGAAGACCAAAATGATGACCAACAATACCAATGGCATCAACATGGACATCAAAGTCCAAGGTCAATCCCTCAACACAGTGCATAGCTTCAAATATTTAGGAGCCATTATATCAGGCTGCAATGGGTCCGGACACGAAGTCCTTTCCAGGATCGCACAAACAACTGCTGCCTTGACAAGGTTGAAGCCCATTTGGAAAGACAGGACCATCAGTCTACATTCCAAGGTAAGGCTGCTGCGCTCCCTTGTCATCTCCATCTTCCTATAAGCTTGCGAAACATGGACCCTCACAGCAGATCTACAACGAAGAATACAAAGCATGGAGATGAGCTGCTACATAAGACTTCTGTGCATTTCATATACCCAGCACATCACCAACACCGGTCCTGATTTGGCTCGGAAGAGTCCGCTGGACCTAAAGCAACAATAAATCAATCAATCAATCAACATCACCAACAACGAAGTCGGATGACTTTTGCATGGTTGGTGTGTGTCTCATTTATGTCTATCATGCCTCAAACAATAATTAGTTCAATATCATTAACTTTTGGGGAAAAAATTAAAGTTTGAAGTGAAGCCATTTGTCGCGGTGCGACGTGAAATAAATAAGTAGGGCAGAGATTAAGGGAAATACGTAGAGGGACTCGGATTGCTAGTATCCTAGTACAGTGTGTGTGTGTGTGTGTGTGTAGAGGGAGCGGTTCCATAGCTGCCAAACCGGCCAGAACCAGTTGGTGAGCTCTCAAAAGTTTGAAATGCGAAGTCGCAATGTGACAGGGGTAAGAACGAGGCAGAACAGAGGGAGAAAGCCTTGGAGAAGGTTGTTTCTAAGTGTAAAGCTGTATTCTCTGAAGGTGATAGAGGACGTAGGTAAACCAGAAAAGTGTTTAATACGTGACAGTAAGAAGGGACAGGAAGTGTGTTATAAAGTATAATAACTTGTAGTCCTTCTTTTGTCGGAAGTGGTAGTACCAGGGAAGCTTATTGCTGGGACCTGTCAACGAATAATTAGTTGTCAGTAAGATAAGCTGAGAATAGTGTTTGCCAGTGTCATTGACGCCAGTTAGGTGTGAGTTTATGCGACGGCATAATATGCAGTGACAGCTGGACTCATTATTGGGTAGCTACTACTAGCGCAGGATAGGCCTGTGCCGGTGACTTGCCACACGTTGGAAGTCAGTTCTATCTACCTTTTGTCACTTGGCCAGTGATTCTCTGTTTCTCAGTCAAGAGCCGAATTGGGTGAGTAATGCCTGAATATTTGGTGGTCCTGTATTGTGCGCGCATGCTTGTGAGAGTGCATTACCTGTGTGAGGGTGGACGGCGTGGTTGTGTAAACAGGGAACGTATGTTGCGTGAATGCTGGTGTACAGGGAGAGTTGTATGCTAGCGGGTGGAAGGTGGAGTATGAGAGGGAGACCTGTCATGGTTGCCTCCAGTGAATTCTGGTTATGTTTAGGCCTTGAATTAGTATGATAAATGGTATTATGATATGCTTACATGCATTATGAATAGCCAGATGGCATGTAATCTCTTTTTCAGGGTTTTTCTTATTGTTGCATATATATTGTTTATTGTGCGTGGAGATTGACAGAATTGACGGAGAGAGGACACTCTAGGGGAGTGTGGAGAAGAGGGGGGAGGGGGTGATCGTCGAGGGGGATGGTAGGGATGGTGAGGACGAGGGGGGATGAGACATTGTACTGTAGCCTGTCATAAATGGTTGCAGGCTCGCGGTGTCACCTTACATCATCGCCTTGAGGATCTCTGTTTCTCACCGATCTTCATATCATTCTTCTCTTCTTTCATCGTGAGGGCGGCCATCATGCCGGACTTCTTCTACGACGTCATGGAATGCTGCTGGCCTGGTCTTCTCCGGATGTCAACAAAGCCACGTGATGCAACGCAGATGACAGTGATGTTGTATAACCATAGGAGCTGACTTCACTAGGACTTCTGGCAGTTAGTCTGCTATTGTATCAGCGGAAGTCTCATCTGGGAATTCAGGCCAGTACCGTCCTTTCATACCATCCCCATTCATTCCCCTCCCTCCTTCTTATTATTGAACAGTTTATTCTATAATACATTGAGAACTTGGTGTAGTTTCTGTGCAGAGAACATTCAGTAGGGTTTGTGGAACTCTGGACATTATTATTTTCCAGTAACTGTGTTACAGAGACTCTGGGACTTATATGCAAGAATTCTATTCTAGATGATGTGTTATTATAATTATTATCATGGGTATGCAAGTGGGTATGCATGTTGTATGAATAAAGTGTGACAGTGATTGTGATCATCCTCTTCTGTTATCATTTTGTGGTTTGTGTTTGTGGTTGTCTCTTCTCGTCTCAACAACTATAGGTGACCGCCAGCGGACATTTTGATTGAGAGTGCGACAGTTATATGTTTGTACGATAGCGAGAGTGATTGTGGTCCGCTGTTGCGCGTCAAATGGTGGAGATGCAGGGTACCTAGTGTGGTGTAGACCAGCTAGCCCCATAGTTACCTAGTTGTTGAGTGTCTTGTCCTGTGTGTGTCTGTTTACATCTCATCGTGTGTGGTTGCCTGTGCTGATCCTTAGTGTGCTTGTGTGGGTGATTGAATGCGCGCCGGTGGGTGGTTGGAGGGAGTCCGGGAAGCTGTACGGCGAAGGGACCCAGGACCACCAAGTGTTCGGGCGTACGACATTACTTACACTTTCGTGCTTCGTGATTAGTAGACAAGCGACTGATGAGTTGCGCCACTGCGATTTAGTATAGTTGTTTAGAGTAGGTTGTTAGGGTGTAGATTTAGAGTTAGGATAGATTAGAGTATAAGATAGGCAAAAACTTTGGTCAGTATTTTTATTATCATGTCTTATCAAGGAGATTTAAGCCCGGTCGCTGCACATACACGCAGTCGTGAGCAGGCAAGATCAGAGAGGAAATCTCGAAGAGACTTGAGTGGGAGAAGGAGGA
Source organism: Oncomelania hupensis (assembly GCA_036898135.1). NCBI lineage: Eukaryota > Metazoa > Mollusca > Gastropoda > Littorinimorpha > Pomatiopsidae > Oncomelania > Oncomelania hupensis. The sequence continues at coordinate 150,603,575 of CM072511.1, read as the reverse complement.
TGGCTGAAGTGTATAGAACCCCTTCACCCTCGGTGGGGGTTTATCCTGATGTTCCTAGCCAAGTCTATGGTTCTCTCTATCAAGTAACCAGTACCACAGAGTCGATCACTAGAAGTGAGGCGTACATGGATACAGAACTAAAGGTCATAGCATCTGGAGAGTACACATTTAGCAAAATGGGCTATGGGGGTGGTACTACAGACGCAGGAGGTTATGGCGGATTTGGTGTGTCACGAGTAGGCCAAGATGCCCCGGTAAGCAAGGGGGAGGATGTGGGACTAGAGAAATACCTAAGGATAGGCAAGGATCTTGATCTGAAGGGCAAAGATCTTATTGAGTTCGCTAGGGAAGAGAGCGAGAAAGATAGACTTTTTGAAAGAGAGGAGCGAGAAAGAGTGAGACAACTTGAGCTAGAATTAGCCAGAATTAGGGTTCAAGAACCTAAAGCCAACACCGACACCCAGTTCGAGTCAATGGGATTTAGACTTCCATTTTTGGAAGATAAAGATGATTTGGAATCCTACCTAGCTCAATTTGAAAGATTCGCAAAAATTCAAAATTGGAGGAAAGATTCATGGGCTGTCAGGATGGGTACTCTGTTGAAGGGAAAAGCTCGACAGGTGTATGTAGGTCTGACTGATGAGGAAGCAGCAAACTATGATGTTCTGAAAGAAGCATTGTTGATCTGTTTCAAACTTACAGCAGAGTCTTACAGGAAAAAGTTTCGCACGACACGTCGTGATGGGAACGAGACCTACAGACAGCTGGTTGCCAGGTCCAGGTTATACCTGTCAAGATGGTTGAGCTTAGCAGGTAAGACTGCTACCTTTGATGATTTGCAAGACTTAGTTCTCATGGAGCAACTAATGGATAATTTCCTGCAGACTTATCCACATTCATCAGAGAGAGGAAACCAGGAAATGTAGAAGAGGCTGCAACTCTCGCTCAGCAATACACCGATGCTCGGGCGGCCATTACAGTGTCCGGCAGGAGACCTCAGCAGGAAAGGGGAAGTCAGCAGTCAGCGAGGGATAATTTGAAGACATCCAATGTCACGTCACGTAGAGACCAGACGGCGTCCAAACTCTGCTACAAGTGCAAACAGCCAGGACATTTTCAGAGAAATTGTCCTACATTGCGGAGGTCAGGGGGAGGAGTAAGCAACGTGACAGAGGCTAGTGCTATGCCGCAAGTGAACGAGTTCAGATGTGAAGTCAAAGTGAATGGAATTTCGACATCAGCTTTGCGTGACACAGGCGCTGAAATCCTATGTGTCAGACAGGAACTGAAGAGATAGCAATAATGGGCTCTGAACCCCAAAGCTCATAGAGTTACTAAAGGAGGCCTTTTATTGCAATTTATGGCTGTTTTATGAGCTTTTTAAAAAGCGCTCCAAAACACTCTGAGAATCCGCAATTTGTTAAATATAATACATATTCGTATATCTTGCGTCTTTGGTTAAAACAAAAAAAATTACAACCCTTCTACATTATGGTTGTATAACATTACACATTAATATCTGCTGGAATGATCTTTTGTTTAACAAGATAGTCCCGAGTAAATAACGATAATGAAAAGATACCAACCAGTTTACCAGCATCTGAAAGATCCATTTTTCCCAATTCAATAGGTTTCATTTTTAAAAGAGATTTTGCAATCATAGCATAAGCTGTATTTAAGCCTACTAAGACAACACTATGGTATCCAAGATTAACAATTGTTTGTTCATATGGTACACTCATTTTTATATATAATAAAAAAAATAATAATAAATTATTACTGCATTGAAAACACATCTAATGATGGCTTCAATGATGGAGATAATTCAATTTCTTTTTCTACAAGTGGTTTTGAGGGTTTCTGTTTCTTTTTTCCTTGGCGGTATTTATATATTATGTACCCACTTGCACCCACTACACCGGCTATACATAAATAATATATGTTATTTGAAGATTGTACTGGTTGTATTGGTTGTATTGGTTCTTCTTTATTTGTTGTTAATGTTTGTTGCATTATTGTTTCTTCTTTTGGTGATTCCTTTTTTGTTAATATGTTTGCTTTTGTTTGTCTGTTCCATCTATGTAACTTGTTAAATTCTGCTAACTTCTTTCCAGCTGCAATTCTTCCTGGGCTCTTTTGTTTAGTGACTGTCACTGGGTTCTGTTGATTCTCTGAATTCTTCACCTCCGTCTCCTTCTCCATCTCTGGATTGGAAGAGTCCATTTTTAATAGCAGAGAAATTTATGTGTTGAAAAGTAATTAGCCCAGCTGAAAATGGTGCCAACAAGCTTCCAAACTTATAATATAGATTTCTTGATACCTCACTAATCCCATTGACAATAACTGGATCTTGAACCAAATCATCAAATAAATCATTCTCACAATCTAAAGTAACAAAGGTCGACACAGCTTTCGTATATAACTTTACAATCGAACGCCCCAGACTTTTAACCATTAAAGCACCGAGAACTTTATCATATTTATTATGTAATATAATGATCTCTTCAGGCCTCAGTCTTTGTACTTGTTCAGGTGTTAAGTCAACACCGAGATAATACTTTGATTTTCCGGAAGCTACTAATGCAACCAGCCTGTCTTTTTTCTCGTTGTCAACACCAGTACCTGTGACATTAATAGCTTCTTGCATTAACAAGTCATCACAATTCATTTTAAGTACAAATAAAATAAAAAACTAAATTAAAAAATGGCTGGTGCTGCAATGGTGCTTGGTTATGCTGCTGTAAATGCCCTAGCCTTTTCAGGATCAAATTATTTGTTTTCAAAACTGGACAGTAAAGAAGAATCAAAACGGCATAACTTAGCAATGGAAAAATTACAACAAGATCAGGCTGAATACGAGAAAAACAGACTAATGCAGCTTGATTTTGTTAATAAAAGATTGAAAGAAGAAGGCCATGCTGATAAAACATTCGAAGACGTTGATGAAGCTTTGCACCAATATTATTTATTAACTGGCACGACACTACCTTCATTAAAGCAACCAGTGTTATCCGATTACTACACACCTAACATTGCACCTACAATGTCAGAGACCGGAGAATTAATTTTAATTGTGTTTGGAATAACAGTAGTTTATTACCTCGTTAAACAAAAATATAAATCTAAATAAAATATGACTTCGCGTTTGTCTAGATTATATTATTCTCAATCCGGATATTGGAAAGGGATGACGGCAGTTAATAAACTAGTAGAAAAGACTGGCTTGTCAGAAAACGTAGTTAAACAATGGTTATCGAAGCAAGCTGTATCGCAAATCTATCTTCCACCCCCGAAGAAAATAATAAGACCAAAATTTGAAAACTCCAGACCAAATGACACGCATCAAATAGATTTGTTATATCTTCCCCATGACAAAATATATAGAAAGAAATACAGGTATGCCCTTACTGTTATTGATATAGCTACCAGGTTTAAAGACGCTCATGCTCTTAGGACTAAAAATTCTGCTGAGGTCGCTCAAGCCTTAAATGCGATTTATTCAAGAGGGCCTCTAAGGTTCCCTAGACTTATTCAATGCGATGAAGGGTCTGAATTCAAAGGAGCTGTTAACCAGCTTTTGTTAAAACATAATGTAACTGTTAGAAGAGGAGTTGTTGGATTGCACAGATCACAGGGTATTGTAGAAAACTTTAATCGGCAACTGGCAGAAAGATTATTCACTTATCAGTATTCAAAGGAACTCTTTACTGAAACCCCGAATACAGAATGGGTTGTTAGGCTGCCTCGAGTTTTAAGGGAAATGAATTCAGAACCAGCCAGAGTTACAGGATTAAAACCAGTTGAGGCTATTAAAAAGAAACAGATTGTTGTTACCGTTTCAAAGCCTGGTCAGCCGGATCTAACTTTGATGAACAAAACTGTTAGATACCTTTATCAGCCTGGAGAAGTTGCTAATGACACTAGAAGGCGAGCTACAGACCCAATTTGGTCATTAAGCATTTATGAAGTTGACAGAGCATTATCTACTGATCCGCCTGTATATTATTTAAGACCGAGAAGCGATCGTAGAACACCACAAAGAAACTTTGTAAAAGAAGAACTTCAGATTGTTCCACCAGACACAGTGCCATTAAGATAAATGAACTATAATCATCACCACTATTACTTACCTTCAACCTTTTTTTTTTTGACTTAGTGACTTACATCTAACTTAATTAAGTCGACTTTTAAAAAAACTTATAACTTACAATAATTAAATTATAAAAGAACTTACTTACTTACATCTGACTTAATTAAGTCGACTTTAAAAAAAAAACTTATAACTTACAATAATTAAATTATAAAAGAACTTACTTACTTACATAAGTATTGTATAGCCAGTTGGTTGGTCAGTTTTTAATAATAATTTTAAGTGCTTGCCTTTTTTTAGCTGTTCTTTTAATTTAGTTCTTTCCTCTTTTGATTCAATTATGTCATTTTCTTTTAAACAGTTATCAAAGCTGTCTCGATCTTTGCAATAAAACAGGCACACGAATTTTACTTGTTCTCTAAAATCCTTTAATATTGAATTAAATTTCTGCGTGATTAACCAGACACTAATTTTCACATGGCGTCCACTGAAAGCCAGCTTGCTCAATATGTTCCGTTTTAATACAATATCTTTTTCTGCACTGCAATCATCGATTAAGAATAACGTATTACCCTCATTCTCAAACAGGTTATAAAAATACGTTAAATACTCATTGAGCTTGCCATTGGTATTTACAACAAAGATATTTTCATCTGTCCAGACATACTTACGATCTAAGTAGGTTTTATTATATTGAATAGTTGGGCAAAAAATTACTATATAATCAAAGTGTCCTGCGTAATATTTTTCTAACAAATCCAGAACAAAGACAGTCTTTCCGCATGATGTCATGCCAACAATCATTCCGCAATGAGGATCACGTGGTAACAAAGACGCCATTTTTTAATATACTAAATCTTTTAATCTTCCATTTTCAATGTTTAGCTGAGCGTCCATAATAATATACATGTATACTGTAACTGATTCTGACCTTGCACTTGCTTCCCTATGCAATTCAATTGTTATACCATCTGTTCCGTTTTCAATTCTTCTTCCAGATCCATGAAGTTCATTGGTGGGTATGGTTCGAAAGTCTAACCACAACGCAAACTTATTCACGAGATAATCTTGCAGTCTTGTGTCATGCAAATGAAGATCTTTAGAAATCAAATCCACAGTGTCAGTCCGTAATCTACCTCCACCCAAGATTTTCCTAATCTCATCAAACTGTTGAAATCCCATCATTCCATTAGCGAATAATTGATTAGGCTTACCTTCAATCACAACAGATACTTTTGAAATATTAGGGTTGATAAAATTCTCGCTGTCACGATTGTAATTAGATTCTTTCACAAACAACAACAGTACACCTTTAAAACTTCGAGCAGGTGAATTTATGTTGATGGTCCATAGTGCATCTAATAAATCTTTATTAAATTGTCTGTAGCGAACGATCCTATCATAATAAATTGCTAGTTTGTCATATTGGCCCCTGATCATCCTACTAAGTTCAGCGTGAGTGACCACTTCGTATTCAAGCGTGATGTCTGTAATTGTATACCTAGCATCATTGTCAGAGCTAATTACTACTTGAGAATAATCATTGAAAATAATTTCGTAAGAAAGCCTGTCGTTAAATGAACCTTGATGAAATGGCAGATGACTGTGTAGCAGTTCAAAATCGAGTGGAAAATAAAACCTGTTTTTGTATACAGCAGCTAATGCATTTTCACCTTTGTTAGAAACGACAGCATCGCCAGCTTTGATTCGAAGTTTGGCCACATTGGCGGCTTGAATCCCCTGACCAACTAAATCTTCCCTTTCATATTTACTCAGCCACAGATCTGTTAACAAAACAAAACACCGGCGTCATCGATACTTTGGATTTCTCGCCCATCAAGTTTAATAACCATTCTTTTAATTATAGCTCTGCCTAGATTGTTGACTATGGTTCTGTTAGGATCATCGTCAGAATTCAGACTAATTTTAAATCCCAATTTAGGACTGCCCGGAACTATTACATCATCAGGACCTAAATTTGGAAATCTTATGGTTAGTAGCTGATTAGGCTCTATGCTGCTTGGATTGTTTGTAATGATTATTGTGCTTTTCTCACCTTTAATGCCTAAAGGTGTCCTCAATCGACGTGTAGGGTCTAACAAGTTTCCGTAGCTTTGCATTTTTAATGCGATAAAAAAAAATTATATTTAAAAATGGCAACAGGTGGTGAAGCTCTTGATGAAGTGTTTAAACCAAATGAGCCTAATGAAGACCTCAACGTTGACACAACCAGCAGACTTCTTTCTATGGTAGGAGACGACATGAGCCAAACAAGGCTAAGTATAGGAGAAGAATTACGTCAAGTAACTGAAACCCAAAAAGCCAGAAAAATCAATAAATTTTACAATTACATCGGGCGCGAGTTACCTGATTATGTTAGTCCCAGCGACTTCGAACTAGACAAAAATAATCACTTGTTTATAAACACTAATGTATCCGGTAAAAAAGTGAGAGTACAGTTAACTATGTTAAAGAATCCTGATAAATTTTATGCGTGGTCTACTTTGAAAACTAAACTCCCAGTGACTGTAATACGATCATTGGGGCTTTCCGATAATAGAGTGCCAGCGTTGCATCGCCAAGCAGTAGCTTCACTTCAACGAATAGATGCATCGTTAAGTTCAGAAATAGAACTACAAGACTTAACTAACTTAACTAGTTCTGCATTAGAAGTAAATAAAGAGTTAACAACCTTACAAACAAATGAGGACACCAATATTGATCAGGTTATGGAAACTATCAATGACACGCCATTATTGCCACTGCGTGAACTTCAGGGCTTAGATAAAGCTTTACAATCTGTGAGAGGGGAGACAATGATGAATTTAGCCAAGCTCGGCGAGCTCGACAAACATATAGAAAAACAAAAAAATAAACTAGCAGAAGCTGATGACGCGAACTTAAGCATTGAGGTAAAAAAGATGATTCAAAAGCGGCTCGCAGACCTTTACACAGAACGCGCGGCGAGGCTAGAAGCCTTATCCATAAACAGAGAAAAATTAATAACTAATTTCGCCAGGATAAAAGAAACGGTGCATAAAATTTTACACGAAGACACTACACTTGCAGAAAGAATTCAAACACTGTTCAGAGAGCAAGGTGTTACAATATTTAGCATTCTTACAGCTGTTGGGATGACAATAAGCACACTAGTCTTAGCACTGACTAGAACCGTAGGCATCAGTGCCGGTGGACCTGGCGTACCTGGTGGACCTGGCGGCAGTCCGGTTAAAGACTGGATTAAAAAGACGTTACAAAGCATAGCTAACTTATTGAAACGCTTAGGTGACAAACTTGTAGACGCACTTCCAGGAATATTAGGTTCTGTATTTTCATGGATATTTAATACTGCTTCTAAAGTTGTGGTTTGGGCGTCTGAGCATCTGTGGTCTTTGTTTATAATAATATTACTCTGGTTACTTAAAATAGTAAATCCCAATTAACCCAGCAAACAATAAACCCCCTGTAAGCGCTAGACGTGAAACCCCATGATCAATTACCGGCATTTGCAGTTCCGGCAAGCTTGGTAGGCTTGGTAGGCTTGGAAGCGGTGGCGAACTTAAAGGTTCATTATTAGGCCTAGCAGTAAATACCGTATTTGCTGTATTCACTGTATTCGCAGTATTCACTGTATTTATTGTAGGATTGTAGCCTATATGAAACTGAGGGTCGGCAATCACTATATTGTTGTTGTAGTTTGATATAGTTCCTATTCTAAGCTGAAGGTCTGAAGGCAACATATACAGTCCTAAACCTATTACGTAATCTACTTTCGATCTAGCATACTTTAAAGTGTCCTGATATCTTTTAATACTCGCGGGCAAATCTACTGCCGAATTAATAGAATCTTCAATGTTGGCTAGAAACTGCTTTTGTGCATCGAAGCTAGTTCCTTCCCCAATGATATTACTTCGTGTTTGTGCTTGAGACCCCAGAATGCACCACGCATACGTACGAATAGATTCATTCAGCCTTTCCACCCCACTTTGAGTAAATCCGTTTGATGTGTCCAATATAAAAGTGCTGTATGCTGTACTTTGTTTTTGTCTGATATACAGTAAAGGAACCTGGCTGTTGTGGTTAAATGATGTAAATCCAGGTACGTAAGGCCCCATGTATAAATTACCTACAGCGTATCTAAATAAAGTTCCCATCCCATGATTGAGGTCTAGTTTTTGTCTGAAGTCTGTTTTAGTATCAATTCCGAATTCATTGCACAACCTTTGATACGCTTTCTTGTCAAAGCCATTGTTAAAGGGATTAAAGTTTTTGTCAGTAGGTAACGGAGCCTGAAGTTCAGACAACACCCGCCTCACTTGATAATACAAATGGAACAGATAAATAGACTTCAACATGGGATCTGGGTGATTAAGGTGATGAACGTAAGAAACTCCGCAACCAGTTGTAGCGCATGACACGGCAAAATTAATTTGATTCTGAAAGAACTGCATACCCCCATTGTTTAGCCATTGGTTAGCTAAAAAGTCGCTCGTAATGTCTGGGTTGAGGTAATGATCAAAAATATTATGGGGGATAGTTTCGAAATGGACGTTGGCTGCCACAGCTATTGTCAGCTTGGTTAGGTCGACTGCTTTTTCGTAATAATAAGGCCCTGTAGTATACTTTGCAGCTTTGTTATATTTATAAGGCGCGTACATTTTTATTATATTTAAAAAAAATATGTTTGTAACTTTCGAATCTGTAAAATCAGGTGTGCCCATTGAACTTCAGCATCCTATTGACAACAAAAACAGGGACCTTAACGTAATCCTTCACGAAATATTCTACACGGTTAAATGGTTAAATATTAGTCATGAACTAAACAACAACTGGATAATGATTAATAAAAAAAGGCACTTTATTCATGCCGGCTATTATGACTTCTGCAGACTTACTGAAGAATTGTTTAAACCTCATTCGATTGAAGCAAAAATGAACCCTGCAAACTTAATAGTAACTTTAACTTTCCATAAAACCCTGCATAAAGACATTACCAGCGTCACACTTGCGCCAAAGCTGGCAGAAATATTAGGTTTCCGTGGCAATGAATTATCTTTATCTGACAGCTCCAGCACTGTCGGCAGTTCTATAAGATTTATTGGATCAAACCCTATGAATTTGTTAATTAATAATAGATTGTTTGTGTACCTTCATCAACTGAAGACATCGGAAAACTTAGTAAACGGAACTCCTAGTACATTGCTAAGGATAATCTCAACTCAGAGAGAATCTTACTGCGATCCAGTTTCATTGAAATTTCTACCTCAAAAACGCCACTTAAGTCAGGACTATCATACTAGTTTCTGCTTCAAAATAACTAACCAAAACAACGAAATTGTAGACTTTGAAGATCTTACAATTATTCTTGAGATAAAATAAAGTTTAATTTTAAAATACAATGTCAATCGGCCCTCAAATTCCGGTAACCTGTCCTACCATTGAACTGAAAGACTTAGCAGACACAATTGACTTTGATGCGAATGCTATTGTTGGGTCTATTTACGGTTTCGAATTTACACAAAATGGATATTATAAACGAGCGCTAGTGCCGGCAGTACCTGAAGCAGTGCCGCCGTCAGTATTGCCAGAAAAACCATCTATCGATCAGCTAAAGGATTTTAATGCCGGTAAAGTAGATCCCGATTTTAAGTTTGCTATTACTAAACGAGAAAATATCTGGTCTTTAACACCTATAGACACAGAATTAGATTGGCTTATTAAATTCAAGTGCGAAAGCCCTTACACTTTTATGGGACCAGACAATAAATTTAAGAAAATTATTAACGCGGGGCCTATGTTAGTTAGTCTAGTGCCGGATGAAAACAACCGGGAAACCATAGAAGTCAAAGCCTACAAAAAAAGCAACTATGTTTTACATAAGCGTGAAACCGCAGGGAAAAATGTCAGAGTTGTTCTGCAGCCTCCTTTACAGATAGGTAGTGCAGCCATGATAGCACTGGACATAATTGCTCACAGGCCTACGCAGAGAAATGTTAATGTAATTCCGCAAGTGTCTCTAAGTTGGGCTGATTTAGATGAGAATCCCAGACGAATTACAGTATTTATGAAGAAAAGAGAAAGCGAAGATCAGTATTCCGTATTTACTTCATCACCCAAGATAACTTTTGTCCCTGTTCCAAATCCTTTTGACAGAATAGCGCAAATTAGCCTAGACAACGTAGATCTGTTAGCATTTTATTTCAGCGATCAGATATTTTCTGATAGTCAAATAGAATATTTTGCTAATAAACTAAAATCAAGTTAATTATTGTTAACCCTTTTTTTAACACTAAAAATATGACGACAAAATTGTATCCTGCTATAGTAGAAGCAGTAGTGGATGAACAACCAATGCAACCCAGTGCTCCAACATTAGACTTAAATAATGTTCAAACGTTCAGGCTGGAAGAAATAAGAAAAGTTAGGACTCAAATTGAATCAGATATCCAAAAGTACTCTAGATGCAGACGAAGGTATTCCGGCGCTTATAGCACAATAAATTACGTGTCTACTGGTCTAAATGTTATTAATGCAGCGGAAGCTGCTGCCAGCGTGGGATTATTGGTGACTGGAATTGGTATACCAATTAGTATTGGATTAGGGGTTGCTGCCGGATTATCTTCAGTAATGTCAGTTTTACTTGGTGTAATTAATACTAAAGTATCTAAGAAATTAGAAAAACACGACCTCATTTCTAGCCTGGCGATAGCTAAACTTACTAGCATGAACTTAATAATTTCTAAAGCTCTAGAAGACACTCAGATTCAGGACCAAGAGTTTGTAATTATCCAGCGAGATTTTGAAGAATATAAAAAATTGAAGCATGACATACAATCTAAATCTAGGTCTGCACCTGTTAATGTTGAAGAAATTAAAAAAAAATTAATAGAAGAAGGGAGACTACTGGGACGGAAAGAGCAGCTAGATGCTTTGAAGAAAAAGCTCAGTGCTTCAGAATAAATACAGTTAACATTTATTCAAGCCTTCCAGGCCTTCCACCTTACTCATAGTCGCAGTCGTAGTCGTAGTCGCAGTCGCAGTCGCAGTTTCTACCTGTAATTTATAGTGGCCTAGAGCGTATGCGAACTCCTTAGTTACTCTTATTCTCTTTGTGTCATTAGCGCATAATGTTTTTTTGGTCGTCACAGCAGTGGACACTATATGGTTTTTAGACTTTATAGTTGTGTTAGGGTATGGTTTAACTTCTTTCCCATCTAAGGCTTCCAGGTAGTTTTCATGCCTGATATCTCTGTTTTTTATTGCAGCTTTTTGGGTGCCTTTCGCTTTTGAAGATTCCCCCGATTCGTGTTTAATACTGTACTGCTTAGATCGCAGTCCTGCGTATTCTTCAATAAGTTTCCCGTTCATTTCATCTTTCATCAAACCTATTTTCTTTTGGTTTGCTTTGCTGTACAAAGGGTGAGTTTCAGGGTAGTCACTAGTATCGTAATGTTGTAGTTCCGATTCTAAGTCTTTATAAATGTCTTCAGTAGGGATGTCTAGTATAAGGGAGTCTGTGTCTGTGTATAAAACTCTGGCCTCCGGGTATTTAGGTTTAAAGTAATCGTAGTAAAATTCGAACATTAATAATTTAGAAAGGTCGAGAATAGTCATCCCCATAAACACTGGTTTGTCTAGATTAACTTGCGTGGTTTTCATGGTAACTGCATACAGGGAGTCATGAAACTCTTTGTAACCAAGGTATTGAGGTTTAGATGTTAATTTAATCGCTTGATTGGGTGATGTAATTAGCCTGACGTCTTTTCGCTTGTATGGGTTCTCCATAGTTTTACCAAAACAGCTGTTATTCAGCAGCTTAAAGAAATCTTTTTCAAACGTAGATTGCGCTTGTTTTCTGAGCTCTGTGTTTTTATTGATGTACCCAGCCAAGACGTTTGTTTGTTTAAAGAATAAAAGCTTGTGAATCGCTGTGCACTTCATGCCGTGTCTGATGTAGAACTGCAGGTTTCTGTAGTGACAGACGTAATTAGATTTATTATAGAGGTTGGGAATAAGTTTAAGTTGCTTGTCTGTACCATGCAATCTTTCTGGTGCTAATGGGTAATCATTATGTAGGTCGTGTAAAGCATTGGGATACTCTAGGTCAACTTCGACAATAAACCCTATAGTATGATCTTTAGGGTGATTTAAAATACTGTTTAACCAAGTAAAGTTTGCGGGGTTTGGATTAACAAGTAATTTGAAATCTGAAACCGGCAAAAGCTCACTCATTGCCCAGCCGTATAAATTGTTGGCGTCAAAGTACATTATATAATTAGATTTCTGCGAGGGGTCATAGTGCTTCAGGTATTTATTGTTGGCTTTGCAATAATTATGAGCTGCCACGCTTATTCCTCCACGAATGCCCGACTCAATCATTGTCATCATTACCTGGTCAGTTATGAGATCGATTTTAGAACCGCTAAGTTTTAAGAAAGCATCCCAACTCATTCCTGGCGAAGAAATATAATGAGAAGGGTCGAGGGAGTAATGATGTAAACTCGTTTCTCTGTATTTTTCAAACACATCAGCCAACAAACAGACGTCAGCTTTCAAATATATGTCGTGGTAGTCACCAAGGTTTTTACAACCGAGTGCATTCCAGACGTTCTGGGCGTGTTCATAATCGGTAGCAGTTATGAAACTTTTATTGAGTGAAGAATAGAAATTTTCTTTAGGTGGCAATTCCAATTCTTCAAACACTTCCCAAGAATCCATGTATTCATAAGGATACACACCTTTTCGAATAAGTGTAACGTCTGGAAAATATTTGCTAGTGATAGGATAGCTGGGTAAGTTCTTAGCTAGTGTTTCTAAACTGGAAGACAAATGTTGAAAGCTGTCGTAAAACTTTAATTTATTCAGAGTGAAAGTTTTATATTTTTCTTCTGTCTCGGCAATACATGACACTTTGTATGCTTTCGTCACTGCCTGCATGATTAAATGGGAGTCGTAATTTCGAAGATTGTGAATGAAAATAGGCAGAGAGAAATGTTTGATTCCATATTCCAAGTTGCATTTCTGATGAGCTGCACCTCTAAATGCCCCTGTTATGTGACAATGATCTCTCACTCTTTGGGACTTTGTGTCCTTTGTGTCCTTCGGGTCAAACTCTTTATTACAAATGTGGCAATGTGTAGCTGCTTTAAAATTATGGGAGTCAGATTCAGTAAATATCATTGGCACCGGATTATCTAGCTGCAGTAAACACAATTTGTATATTTTGTTCATCTCATCTAAGAACTTCCTAGCTGCGTCTGGCCCTCTGTAAATTACCGGCTCTGTATGTTGTCCGTCGGCTCTAACAACTACATACCCGAAACTGCAGACTTCGTGAAGGTGTGTAAGGAATGAATTAGGCGTACAAAATCCTTGCGGGCCTTGAAATTTTAAAATCAATGATTCGAAGTCAGCATATAAGGTTGTTTGAATTGTTTGTTGATGTTCTTAAAATATACTTGAGAACCTGGCTTCGGTAACACAAGACGGGTTTGAATATCTGTCATGCTTTTGCATATTTTACTATGCTTGTCAGCTCCTTGGAGATTATATACTCTGGTTAAACAGCGCCTGCACAAATATTGTTTGCCGCCATGTTTTGAAGTGTGTCCTAATAATCTAGAAATGTTTTGTATTAGAGTATAATGTTGCATGCTAGGGTCTTGCGGGTCTGTTATTAGTAAAAGATCGACGTGATGATTGTGGTCTGAAAACGATGGGGCATTAGGAGAGATTCTTAAAGGCATAAGTTTTGATTCAGGGTCCCAAACATATACATTGACTGTTGTAGGAGAGTTTTGGTATTCAAATTTGTCAATGGTGTCAAGGCTAACAGGGAAATTAATGTCTTTAAGATTTAAGTTTGTTACTTTATCTTTGTACAGCGCCACCCTTTCGGGATGTTCTTTCGACTGAATAGGATATAATTTAGCCAGAACACACCACATAAAACATTTGTCGTCCGTGTTCTTAATATTCAATACAGCCTTCTTGTCAAGAATTTCTTTGGGAAGAGGGATATAAGATTTTCCTTTGATTGGATTATACTTTGCAATGTTCAGTTCTAATGATTCTAAAGTTCCTTCTGCCCATCCAGACCCTTTCATAGTTGCTCGCTCTATACTGCCTTGTAACTGATTGATCAAGACCTGGTTATAAGCATTGTCTAGGTCTGAAGATTTTAACACTTCAATTTGACTTGAAGAAACCCACACAGTCACCGTTTCATCAATACTGCCGGGTTTAATAAAGGTTACCTGAGCGAGGATGCGTATTTTAACAAGGGATTTGAAATTAAAACTGTTGAGTACAAATGGCCAATTATTATAGACAGATTTAATAACATTTTGACTGTCGAGAATAGGGAGTTGTAATGTCTGAAAGATGTCTTTAAACAAAGGAGATTGCGAAAGACTTTTTGTGTCCGTCATTTTTATACTGATAACAAAACTTAAAATAAAAAAATAATTAATTAAATAATTTAAAAAACTATAATTTAAGCTTAAAACTACATTAATTAACTAGCAAAACATTTACAATCATGTTATTGGTTCATTTTATGGACTTTATAGATCTTACAAATAAAATTTCCCCACAATCTCTCAAAGTAAAATGTATATGGTAGTAAAAGGGTTTTATTATAATTTCCACATTCAACAATTCTATTAAAATGTTTTTCAAATTCTATTTCGCATGCAAATTTGAATTCTTTATTAATTTGGTGTTGTTTAGTATAGTTATTATACATAAAGATGTATTTTGTAGGTAAACCTGTGAAAAAGGTGGTCCAATATTCATCATTCAATATTGCAAACATTGGTGAAAGGTCCTCTAATATACTTGGCAAGCTCCTTACTGTGTCCGTCATTTTTAGACATTTTTATTTTCTTAATTAGAAAATCTTAATGGCTCTGTGTCTGGTGGAACAATCTGAAGTTCTTCTTTTACAAAGTTTCTTTGTGGTGTTCTACGATCGCTTCTCGGTCTTAAATAATATACGGGCGGATCAGTAGATAATGCTCTGTCAACTTCATAAACGCTTAATGACCAAATTGGGTCTGTAGCTCGTCTTCTTGTGTCATTAGCAACTTCTCCAGGCTGATAAAGGTATCTAACAGTTTTGTTCATCAAAGTTAGATCCGGCTGACCAGGCTTTGAAACGGTAACAACAATCTGTTTCTTTTTAATAGCCTCAACTGGTTTTAATCCTGTAACTTTGGTTGGTTCTGAATTCATTTCCCTTAAAACTCGAGGCAGCCTAATAACCCATTCTGTATTAGGGGTTTCAGTAAAGAGTTCCTTTGAATACTGATAAGTAAATAACCTTTCTGCCAGTTGCCGATTAAAGTTTTCTACAATACCCTGTGATCTGTGCAATCCAACAACTCCTCTTCTAACAGTTACATTATGTTTTAACAAAAGCTGGTTAACAGCTCCTTTGAATTCAGACCCTTCATCGCATTGAATAAGTCTAGGGAACCTTAGAGGCCCTCTTGAATAAATCGCATTTAAGGCTTGAGCGACCTCAGCAGAATTTTTAGTCTTAAGAGCATGCGCGTCTTTAAACCTGGTAGCTATATCAATAACAGTAAGGGCATACCTGTATTTCTTTCTATGTATTTTGTCATGGGGAAGATATAACAAATCTATTTGGTGTGTGTCATTTGGTCTGGAGTTTTCAAATTTTGGTCTTATTATTTTCTTCGGGGGTGGAAGATAGATTTGCCATACAGCTTGCTTCGATAACCATTGTTTAACTACGTTTTCTGACAAGCCAGTCTTTTCTACTAGTTTATTAACTGCCGTCATCCCTTTCCAATATCCGGATTGAGAATAATATAATCTAGACAAACGCGAAGTCATATTTTATTTAGATTTATATTTTTGTTTAACGAGGTAATAAACTACTGTTATTCCAAACACAATTAAAATTAATTCTCCGGTCTCTGACATTGTAGGTGCAATGTTAGGTGTGTAGTAATCGGATAACACTGGTTGCTTTAATGAAGGTAGTGTCGTGCCAGTGAATAAATAATATTGGTGCAAAGCTTCATCAACGTCTTCGAATGTTTTATCAGCATGACCTTCTTCTTTCAATCTTTTATTAACAAAATCAAGCTGCATTAGTCTGTTTTTCTCGTATTCGGCCTGATCTTGTTGTAATTTTTCCATTGCTAAGTTATGCCGTTTTGATTCTTCTTTACTGTCCTGTTTTGAAAACAAATAATTTGATCCTGAAAAGGCTAAGGCGTTGACAGCAGCAGAACCGAGCACCATTGCAGCACCAGCCATTTTTTAATTTAGTTTTTTTTATTTTATCTGTATTTAAAATGAATTGTGATGACTTGTTAACGCAAGAAGCTATTAATGTCACAGGTACAGGCGTTGACAACGAGAAAAAAGACAGGCTGGTTGCATTAGTAGCTTCCGGAAAGTCAAAGTATTATCTCGGTGTTGACTTAACACCTGAACAAGTACAAAGACTGAGGCCTGAAGAGATCATTATATTACATAATAAATATGATAAAGTTCTTGGTGCTTTAATGGTTAAAAGTTTAGGGCGTTCTATTGTGAAGTTATATACCAAAGCTGTGTTGACCTTTGTTACTTTAGATTGTGAGAATGATTTATTTGATGATTTGATTCAAGATCCTGTTATTGTTAATGGGATTAGTGAGGTATCAAGAAATCTATATTATAAGTTTGGAAGCTTGTTGGCACCATTTTCAGCCGGGTTAATTACTTTTCAACACATAAATTTCTCTGCTATTAAAAATGGACTCTTCCAATCCGGAGATGGAGATGGCGAAGGAGACCGAGGTGAAGAATTCGGAGAACCAACAGAACCCAGTGACAGTCACTAAACAAAAGAGCCTAGGAAGAATTGCAGCTGGAAAGAAGTTAGCAGAATTTAACAAGTTACATAGATGGAACAGACAAACAAAAGCAAACATATTAAGAAAAAAGGAATCACCAAAAGAAGAAACAATAACGCAACAAACATTAACAACAAACAAAGAAGAAACAATACAACCAATACAACCAGTACAACCAGTACAATCTTCAAATAAGATATATTATTTATGTATAGCCGGTGTAGTAGGTGCAAGTGGGTACATAATATATAAATACCGCCAAGGAAAAAAGAAACAGAAACCCCCAAAACCACTTGTAGAGAAAGAAATTGAATCGTCTCCATCATTGAAGCCATCATTAGATTTGTTTTCAATGCAGTAATAATTTATTATTCTTTTTTTATTATATATAAAAATGAGTGTACCATATGAAAATACAATTGTAAATCTTGGATACCATAGTGTTGTCTTAGTGGGCCTAAATATAACTTACGCTATGATTGCAAAATCTCTTTTAAAAATGAAACCTATTGAATTGGGAAAGATGGATCTTTCAGATGTTGGTAAACTGGTTGGTATCTTTTCATTATCGTTATCTACTCGGGACTATCTTGTTAAACAAAAGATTATTCCAGCGGACATTAATGTTTAATGTGTTGGTAAGAATAAAAGAATGTTTTTTTTTGCTTTCAATTAAAGACGTAAGAAATACGGATATATTTGTACTATTGTAGCAAATGACATATTTCCAGAGTGTTATGAAGTGCGTTTAAAACCTCTTAAAAACGGCATATTATGTAATAAAATGGGGTCCGTACAACAGGTGGGGCAAAACCAGCATAACTACTATCTCTACTGATAAAGAATGGTTTGACCGGATGGCAAAGAGACGTTTTCCTTGCATCATCGAACCATGTGGAACGAGTTTGGACAGCATGGGTAGATTTAGAATCTCCATATTTCACCGGAGAAGTGGAAGCAGCTCTGATCCCAGGTTTGATGGTTGGGGTGCTGATACCCAACTGCGTCAAAAACATCTCAGGAGAGAAGTTTGATGTTCCAGTGTTTCCAGTGCAACGACACTACAGGTGTGCTGCTCAGGTCCAAACCCGGGCTCAGGAAAAAGCTGAAAAGGAATTACCTGGAAAGTTGGTAGTGTCAGAACCCACGCAACTGAACATGACACCACGGAAACTGCAAGAGCTCCAGAACGCAGACGACTCATTGGCCAGAGTTCGCCACTTTGCTGATGAGAAGTTACCTCACATACAACATCGGACTGGTAGGGTAGCTTTTGTCCGGAAAAGAGGATGTGTGTACAGAGAGTACTCAGGACGTGATGGAGTGGATTACACACAATAGGTGGTGCCCAAAAGTTTAAGGAAAGAAGTCATGCGACTTGCACATGATCCTCCCATGAGTGGCCATCTTGGTACCAAAAAGACCCAGGACAGAATATGGAACCAGTTTTATTGGCCAGGGATGTGTCAAGACATTCGCCAGTACTGCCGAACGTGTGATACCTGTCAGCGTACTACACCTAAGGGCAACGTGCGAAGAATACCCATTGGATCTATGCCCATTGTGAAAGAGCCATTTCAGAGGGTTGGAATTGACTTGATAGGCCCCATCAAACCATCTTCTGAAAGAGGGCATCGATATATACCGGTGGTGGTGGATTTCGCAACAAGATACCCTGAGGCGGTACCTCTCAGAAGAATAGACACATACACTGTAGCCGAAGCTCTTTTTGAGATGTGGACGAGAGTGGGCGTACCAGAGGAAATCCTTACGGACAATGGAACACAGTTCGTCGGCGAGGTGATGAAGGAGATCAACAGGACTCTGACCATCAAAGGATTGCGTACAACACCATACCACGCCCAATGCAACGGCTTGGTAGAACGTTTCAATGGGACACTGAAGAGCATGTTGAGGAAATTATGTCAGGAGCAACCTCGAGAGTGGGATAGATTCATTCCAGCGTTGCTGTTCGCCTACAGGGAGGTTCCGCAAGAATCGTTGGGGTTTTCCCCATTTGAACTACTTTATGGCAGAACAGTTCGTGGGCCAATGCAGATTCTGCGACAGCTCTGGACAAGGGAAGATCAGACTCCTGAACGTAGAACGATCGCGGAGTATGTGGTGAACTTACGCAACAGGATAGAAGCAACGTGTGAGTTGGCTCACCAAAACCTGCGGCAAGCCACTACGCGTCATGCGAAGAACTTCAATGCCAAAGCAGTCGATCGGCAATTCAAAGTGGGCGAGCAGGTGTTATTGTTACTACCTACAAAGAAGAACAAGATGGAAGTAGCATGGCAAGGACCGTATGAGATTTTACAGCGAGTTGGTCAGTGCGATTACCGCATTCTGCGGAACAGGAAGAGGTGTTTATATCACGCCAACCTACTCAAGCTGTACCATCCAAGGACGGTGTCGATCCCAACAGTTGGAGTGGTGATTCAAGAGGAACAGGAAGAACCATTGGAAGCATCAGGTTATGGTCAGGAGGTACCACTGATCCCATTGCGTGCAACCGAAGGACCAGGAGATGTAGATATCAGCCCGGATCTGGATAGCGTAAAAAGGGCTCAACTACAAAAACTGTGTGGAGAATTTGGAAAGGTACTCGCCGATCTTCCTCAGAGGACAGCAAAACAAGTGGTCTGGACAGGGGAGTGCCAGAAGGCGTTTGACCAACTTAAACGGTTGTTGACTAATGAGCCTGTAGTCAAACTCCCAGACTTTGAGAAAACCTTCATCTTGAGAACCGATGCCTCGGATCAAGGGATAGGAGCCGCGTTGCTGCAGGAGAGTGAAGATGGACTACACCCCGTGGGGTATGCCAGCAAGAAACTGCTGCCGGCCGAAAAGAAGTATTCGACCATTGAAAAGGAATGTTTGGCGGTGGTTTGGGGAGTCAAGCGGTTCGAGCCATATCTGTTCGGACGACACTTCATCATCGAGACGGACCATCATCCTCTTCAGTATTTGCAGAGAACCCAGCCAGCAAATTCTAGACTGACAAGATGGGCGCTGCAACTGCAAGTTTACTCATTTGAAGTGAGAGCGATCGCAGGAGCAAAGAACTTGGAAGCAGATTATCTGAGTAGATCCATGGAATGAGAAATGAATTTGAACTCAGCAGGCTTCGTCTTGAGGGGGAGGTTTGTCGCGGTGCGACGTGAAATAAATAAGTAGGGCAGAGATTAAGGGAAATACGTAGAGGGACTCGGATTGCTAGTATCCTAGTACAGTGTGTGTGTGTGTGTGTGTGTGTAGAGGGAGCGGTTCCATAGCTGCCAAACCGGCCAGAACCAGTTGGTGAGCTCTCAAAAGTTTGAAATGCGAAGTCGCAATGTGACAGGGGTAAGAACGAGGCAGAACAGAGGGAGAAAGCCTTGGAGAAGGTTGTTTCTAAGTGTAAAGCTGTATTCTCTGAAGGTGATAGAGGACGTAGGTAAACCAGAAAAGTGTTTAATACGTGACAGTAAGAAGGGACAGGAAGTGTGTTATAAAGTATAATAACTTGTAGTCCTTCTTTTGTCGGAAGTGGTAGTACCAGGGAAGCTTATTGCTGGGACCTGTCAACGAATAATTAGTTGTCAGTAAGATAAGCTGAGAATAGTGTTTGCCAGTGTCATTGACGCCAGTTAGGTGTGAGTTTATGCGACGGCATAATATGCAGTGACAGCTGGACTCATTATTGGGTAGCTACTACTAGCGCAGGATAGGCCTGTGCCGGTGACTTGCCACACGTTGGAAGTCAGTTCTATCTACCTTTTGTCACTTGGCCAGTGATTCTCTGTTTCTCAGTCAAGAGCCGAATTGGGTGAGTAATGCCTGAATATTTGGTGGTCCTGTATTGTGCGCGCATGCTTGTGAGAGTGCATTACCTGTGTGAGGGTGGACGGCGTGGTTGTGTAAACAGGGAACGTATGTTGCGTGAATGCTGGTGTACAGGGAGAGTTGTATGCTAGCGGGTGGAAGGTGGAGTATGAGAGGGAGACCTGTCATGGTTGCCTCCAGTGAATTCTGGTTATGTTTAGGCCTTGAATTAGTATGATAAATGGTATTATGATATGCTTACATGCATTATGAATAGCCAGATGGCATGTAATCTCTTTTTCAGGGTTTTTCTTATTGTTGCATATATATTGTTTATTGTGCGTGGAGATTGACAGAATTGACGGAGAGAGGACACTCTAGGGGAGTGTGGAGAAGAGGGGGGAGGGGGTGATCGTCGAGGGGGATGGTAGGGATGGTGAGGACGAGGGGGGATGAGACATTGTACTGTAGCCTGTCATAAATGGTTGCAGGCTCGCGGTGTCACCTTACATCATCGCCTTGAGGATCTCTGTTTCTCACCGATCTTCATATCATTCTTCTCTTCTTTCATCGTGAGGGCGGCCATCATGCCGGACTTCTTCTACGACGTCATGGAATGCTGCTGGCCTGGTCTTCTCCGGATGTCAACAAAGCCACGTGATGCAACGCAGATGACAGTGGTGTTGTATAACCATAGGAGCTGACTTCACTAGGACTTCTGGCAGTTAGTCTGCTATTGTATCAGCGGAAGTCTCATCTGGGAATTCAGGCCAGTACCGTCCTTTCATACCATCCCCATTCATTCCCCTCCCTCCTTCTTATTATTGAACAGTTTATTCTATAATACATTGAGAACTTGGTGTAGTTTCTGTGCAGAGAACATTCAGTAGGGTTTGTGGAACTCTGGACATTATTATTTTCCAGTAACTGTGTTACAGAGACTCTGGGACTTATATGCAAGAATTCTATTCTAGATGATGTGTTATTATAATTATTATCATGGGTATGCAAGTGGGTATGCATGTTGTATGAATAAAGTGTGACAGTGATTGTGATCATCCTCTTCTGTTATCATTTTGTGGTTTGTGTTTGTGGTTGTCTCTTCTCGTCTCAACAACTATAGGTGACCGCCAGCGGACATTTTGATTGAGAGTGCGACAGTTATATGTTTGTACGATAGCGAGAGTGATTGTGGTCCGCTGTTGCGCGTCACCATTAATGCACTGATCATTTCTAGGTCTTACTAAGTTTGGTTGTGATAGATGAAATAGGTTCCGAATACTTAGCCACTTTAAAGTTGTGCGCAGACGGACGGAGAGACAGATGGACTGACAAAATTGTTGTTTGAAATCAATATCATTTTTGGTCTATTTATTACTCATCCCGCACAGATTTGGATCATTTTCACAAATCAGGAGGAACAAAATTTGGGGTGAGTACATAGACTCGCGTTGCTGCATGCATGCGAGTCAAAAAACACAAACAGATGACACCAATCATCAATTTTTATTCATCAGATTAACTTAGGTTATACTGATAAAGAAGAAAGAAATGTGACAATAAATAATAATGTCAACTTGCAATTCACATTGCTATACATGTGGTGATATGTAATAATTAAACTATTAGTTGTTGATATTGCATAACTCAAGAATCTAGTTTCTGCTACTCTTTAACTGTAGTAAACAAAACAACAACTTGAACAAAGACTCTTGCTAAGAAATATCTACTGAATTATGAACAAATGTTCGGAAATAAAATCCCAGAAATTAAACGGTAAAGATTCCATGATTTAAATGTTCTCAAGTATAATATAACCTAACGCTGACAAAAAATATAATTGCTAAATTATAACTTGCCAACTATAACTAAGTATTTGTAACAGGACTTAAAATCGTATGTTCAATAATTAATTTCTGTCGCAAAAAACAAACAAACAAACAAAAAAAAACTGGCTTTTGTGGCCAGCAAGTCAAATGTAAAATATATATATATATAATAGATTTAGACTCCGTCAGAATAACCGAAGCGTATTGCGGCAACTTAATAAAACGCCTGTGGCAGTATGTGCTAAGTTTCTAGAGCATTACTGCAGTGCAAAGTGAAGACGCAATGAAAGTATAAAGTATGACTTGCCTACAACGGCAAGACATCATGCCACAACAGTTCGTGTGCGGCTACTTTCTCGCCTTAGCCCTTGCTTCGGAATTGGAAGTTCTCCAGTCTTGCTGAGTGCGTTGGTTGTGCTGTGTGCGGTGGGGATGATGTGTGTGGTGGGGCTGCTGCTGTGCGTGAAGCTACTTTGCGAGGTGATCTGTGTAATGCTGCTATGGTACAGCGGGTCCAGGGACTTAATTCGTTTCTGGATATTCAGCAACGGTCCGCTGTGCTCGGGGACGTCGTTTTTGATGGCCACCAGCCGCTTCAGTCCTACGCCGTGAACAGCCTCTATTGAAGGATCTAAGCCGAATTCTTGTTGCACCTGCCGCACAGAACAAAAGGGATATGCTCATTGCTATAATGCGTGGTTACTTCCGAGGCCGCATACGATGCATACGAAGCGTCTTATTACAATGGGCTTATTTCCCGATGCTGCTGCATACAACAACAACAACAAAATACACACACACACACACACACACACACACAAAACTAGAAATGCAAAGCCCATATGACTCACCAGCTCCTTAAGGGAACTTTTTCACAATAGTGTACATGAAAATTATTAATAATTCATGAAACGTTTACATTAAAACACAAAGTAATAATGACTTTGACCTTGCGATGACCTTAAACTCCGGCTTCACAAGAATACTCATGTATGATCAAATAAACTACGGCAGAAGTCTTACAGTCTTACTATCTTAAAAACAACAGTGACCTTCCGTGACCATGACCTTGTGAGGACCATGTCCTTCACCTCTCTAAAGCTCATGAATGATTGAATAACCCAGGATTGATGCATAACATTTATTTAATCGTTCTTATATAGCGCTTTTCCAGCTCAAGAGCTGCTCAAGGCGCTGGCCGATACAGGATCTAACTCAGGATCTTTAAAGTCCGTTATGATGGAATGGGTGCGACACAGACTAGACCTCGGTTTATACTCTCATCCGAAGGAGTAGGAAACGGGAGTAAAGTATCTTTCCCAAGGACAATGCACCGGCCTGGGCTCGAACCCGGGACCTTCAGATCCACAAGCCAAAGCTCTACCATTAGGCCACAGTGCCTCCCATCATAACATAGTTCAAATATACAACCATTTCACTATACAATGACACATGTTGACGTTTTCGTATAGCCTAAAATGACCTTGACGTTCAAGATCAGCATAACTAGAAGGGCAAAGCCCATATGACTCTCGTGCTCCTTATGGGACTCGCAATATTTAACATGAAAATAAGTACCCAGAAAAAACAATATGAAATGGTGGCATAAAAATGACAAGTAATACCGACTTTAATCTTTCTATGCTCTTGACCTGGAGTTGACCTTGACCTCCGTCTCCAAATACTCTCATGTACTATCAAATAAACTACAACAAAAGTTGTATTATCCCAAAATAACGGTAACCTTGGGATGACCTTGACCTTTTGTGGCTTTGCTTTGGGATGACCTTGACCTTCACGAGACCTCTCATGCATGTCTGATCAAATAATCCAAATGTTGTTGCTTACTATGGGGTAAATAAAAAGTCATTCCACTGTACGATGACCTATTTTTGTGTATGTTATTGCAAGATCTAAATTGGCCTTGACCTTCAAGATCAACGCAAAATCGGAACAAATGTGAAAGATCAATTTATTATCTCTAAAAACAAAAAGTGTGGACTTTATATTTCTCATAGTTTAGGATCAAGGATATTTCAAAATACCTATACTAATCGACTTTGGACAGCTCCAATGACCTTGACCTTTGAATGCGGTTGACCAAATTTGTATCGTATGTGTGTCTCATTGATATCTATCGTGCATTAAAAAAATCATAGATTCAATATTAATAACCTTGAAAAAAAAGTGAAATTTTGTGAAAATTTGTCATTTTTTTTACTAACATTTGTAGTCCTTGTGACCTTGATCTTGAAATGAAGTAATTAATTCCCTAATCATTTACGAGGTCTCGTGGGTATACATCATCTTACCATCTTTGGTTATGATAGTTGAAATAGATTCTGAGATATTAATCCACTTGCACGTTTTGCACAGCCAGACAGTCGGACAGAGGGACATTTTGGTTTTAATGTCATAATTATTAGACTATTTAAGACTCATCTCGCACAGATTTGTAAACACCTAATTTTTTTATAAAGGTGGGGGGAGAAGGAGGGGGATGGGGAAGGGAGTGGTGAGTACATAGACTCACATTGCTATGTATGTGAGTCTGTGACGGTGGGTCTATTATTGCTGGGCTCTGCACAATGGAATGCTATTATCCATTCGTCTTTCGTCTGTGGGGATCGGCTAGTTAAATCACCATATGACTAATCTTAATACATTTATATGTTTAGCCCGGTCTGTGTGCGGATAGGGTTATAGAGGTAGGGAAAAACGTGTAAAAGATTCAATGACACACTAGCTCTTGCACATCTATGAAACATAGGTAGTCCAGCCACTTGTTAACAGTAAATATCACACATTTATTTCCTCTACTCTATATCTAATTCTTATCTCTACTCTAACTTAAATGTCCACATTCACTTCGGGTTGTTCGCTCCTTGATGGGTCTATGCTGCTACTGTTCTCACTATTTGTTACTGTCTCATCATTGAGCTATTTGTTCTGGTTGGCCTACTGTTCGTTTTCAGGAGAGTGGACTACCGCACAGCAGTCCTTCTAGATCAGTGTTTGTGCACGTTTTCTGTGTCACTTAGCTGAATCGTTGAGGTGTGGTGATGGTGTCTCCTCCTTGTTTGTTGACTATTGGGCTATCGGAGCTCAGTGCTCGATGCTCTACTGCAGGCCACGTGTCAGGGTTGACTCTCAATGGGGTCTATCTCCTGCCGCGGACCAAGCCTGCTCGTCTGCAAAACATAAGACGAGTTTCTGCAATGCCATGTTAACAAAGGGTTTGCAAAGCGTCTCACTGATGGCAGAAACAGCCCTCAGTGATCGCATCCACTTATACAAATAAGAGACGATCATCTTCTAAGTCCGTGGTCCACTGGAATCTCCAACATAATTCCTATACATATGCATCATGGCTAACATAAACACAGGGAGAAGTAATTAATAATATACACATTATCCGGTACAGCCACTGGTCTGCAATAATACAAATAGGAGGAACAACAGTTGGTCAGTGGGGCTACCTCATGGTGTCGAAACCGGTCGCGTGTGTCAACCACGTGGTCAAGCAAAGTTTTACTAACATTCACAATTACAACCCATGACAAGACTTCACAAGCATAATCCAATAATCATATCAACAATCGCGGTGAGATTGATAATTTACCTTTTTGACAATGTCAGGCTATGGCTATACTGCGATAAATGAATTTCACCAGTCACCTGTGTAGTCTTCTTGTGAGAGAGATCTTTCCGCGTGTGCATCCTTCTCGTGTGAGGGTTAGACAAAGACTGATCTATCTTCAAGTTGTGATCACCACCTTTAGCGCCCTCTAGCGGGGGTTGCGGATATAGGTCAGCTGGATGAGGTCACTGCCTACCTTGTGAAGAGTTAGCCTACACATGCTTAGCACAACACTTAACTGCTGTCGTCTGCTAGACCTCGACTAAGTTACAAGGCTAAAGCAGGATGAACTATCTGAGGCGTGAAGCCTTAGTGCTGGGTCCAAACTAGCCTGTTGTGACAGAGTCAAAAACGGCACATATATGAGATATCAATCTATGATCTCTACATACAAATGTGGACTTTGTGTCTCTCATAGTTTAAAATGAAGACCACTTCAAAATTACCCATTTGAACCGACTCTGGACAGCTCCAGTGACCTTGACCTTGGAATAAGGTTAACCTAGCTTGCATGATCGGTGTGTCATGCAAACAATAGAAAGTCTACGATCAACTTTTATTCTGATAGATGAAATAGGTTCCAAGTAATTAATCACGTTAAAGTTATGCACAGCCGGACAAACAGCGGACGGACGGGCAATTTTGTTGTTGTGGATATCATTTTTGGACTATGTAGGACGCATCTCGCCCAGATTTGCAAAAATCTGGAAAACTTTGATTCTGGGCATTTATGTGGTCTCATACTCATAGGTATAAACGGTGGCATTAAAATGCAAAGTAATACCGACTTTGATCTTTATATATATATATATATATATATATATATACACACACCATTAAACTGTACTCACCTTTAGCATAGTCCACAGCTGGTCCATGCCCGCATGGCCAATGTGGTTCCTGGCTAGGTTGAGGCTGATTAGACGACGGTTACCCATCGTCCAGAACTGCCCATCTTCACGCAGGCCCCCGGGCGCCGTCAGGGTGCTGTGCAGTTCATTCCACTGTAGCTGCGTGTACTCACTGGATACTCCGTCGTCCACAACCATTTCGCCATAGTTAACACCCTTCTTGATGTTGCCTTCTTTGCTCCCTACTCGCTGGTGGGTGGAAACTTTAGGGGTTCGCCTCACATCCAATTCTTTCTTCGTCAGGCTGCCTTTGTCTTTTGCTTTCTTCCCTTTCTCTTTGTCAGACTGGGATTTTATTTCGTGCCCACTCTTCTTGCCGGTTTTGCTTTCGTGAGGGACGTTCTGGGACGTGGAGGAAACGGCATGTTCGTGACCTGCGTGGATGGAGCCAGAACGACCCCGCGTTCCATAGGGCGACAGCTTGTTACCAGCTGTCAGGAGCGGGCTCCTAAGCTGCCCAGTGTATTGAAGATGCAATTCTGCCTTCCGTCGCTCCTTCATCTATACAAGGATGAGAATTGAATCTACAGCAAAATATATATAGTCAATATATGTAATAAATTCACTGAAAATGACAAGCACCGTACAACAACCATTAAGAGTTAAGGAGCCAGGACTAAAACAAGCCAAGGGAGGCAAATTGCATTAATTACCAAGAAGAGTCGCCGGCACTTTGAATCTCCCTTACCCCCTCCTTCTGTTCACCACAGGTCTCCCACATCCACCCCCATCCCACCCCATTCCACCCGCCAGGCCCTTTTCTTGGATCCCTATTGAATCTCATTCGTCCCCTCCCCCCTCTCTCCTCTCGCATGAAAGATCTCAACCTTTGATCGTGGATGCTATAACCGGAAGGATGAGGAGAAGAAGAACAACAACAACAACTAAAATAACAATAACAAGTGGTCCTGATTCGGCTCTTGGCAGTTAAAGCGTCTTAAATCCTGTTTTGAAGTTCTTCATTTTCATAATACATCTATTTTTGCCAATTACTCCCTCAATCACAATCTTTCCTTAAATAAAAACATTTCATAAGTGGTCTATTATCGCCTACGTAAATACGTTTTTAAACACATAGCTTGGCAAGTGGCAAGTCAGTGGTCTTGTATCGCCTGCCTAGCATGCTTATTTATGCGCCACTGCCCAAGTTACCCACTCAAAGGGTTCGGGTAGCACAGTTGGTAGAGCGGCTTACTAGTAAAGGTCCATGGTTCGAATCCCGGATTGACCAAATTTTTTTTCTCCTTGCCAACAACTGTTTTCTCTTGTTTCAGAATAATGAGAACAATACGTTCCGGTATGGTGTGACTATAATCTACAATTATTAAGCTACATCACCCTCACTCCCCAACCACACCCACCACCACCCTCATTACCACCACCCCCACTATCCACCATTCCCCCACCACTTTCACACAAACACCACCCCATCCACATCACCCCCACCCTCCCTTACCCCCACAGGAAGTAGGTTATTATGTCAAGCTCCCCAAAATGGGTCACGCTACCCAAAGCAGGGCATGCTGGCAAAAACAGGACATGCTAGCAAAAACGGGGCAAAATAACCCAAATTTTATTTTACATGTCAAGGTTGCCTGCAAAACCTTGATTAGCAATGCGATTCATACAATCAGATCACAACAGACATCACTTTGTCAAATGTGGCCTGAGGCAAGCACGATAAAAAGCGCAACCACGTTTTCAACAAGCGCAATGTTTTTGCCAGCGTGGCAGTGTTTTTTATAGTGCTTTCGGCAGATCTTTTATGCGGATCAGGGGTGAATCCTCTTTCACTTCTCTTGTCCTGATTTGGCTCGGAAGAGTCTGCTGCTGGACCTAAAGCAATAACTATGTAATATAATGTTATCGTTCTAAAGTCTCTCCACAACGCAAACTTATTTACAAGATAATCTTCCAGTCTTGTGTCATGCAAATGGAGATCTTTAGAAATTAAATCAAATGTATCAGTCTTTAAACTACCCCCACCTAAAATCTTCCTAATTTCCTCAAACTGGTGAAAAGGCAGCATTCGATTCGTGAATAATTGATTAGGCTTGCCTTAAATCATGATCAGTGGTGAAGAAACAGAAACTCCGATGATATGGCCACGTCACCAGAGCATCAGGCCTTGCTAAGACCGTCCTGCAAGGCACGGTGCAAGGTGGCAGAAGAAGAAGGAGACAAAAAGAGGCAGGAGAACAATATTCGAGAATGCACTGGCCTGACACTGAACGAAGTCATGAATATTGATGAGCACAGAGAAGGATGGAGTACGTTGGTTAAACGATAATCTGTGGTGCCCCAACGACCTTCCAGTTACGGGATAGGATAGGATAGGAAATCACGATCGATGCCTTTGTTATATTCGGATTTACAAACGCCTCACTGTCACGGTTGTGTACAAACAGCATCAGTAACACCTTTAAAACTTCTAGCAATGGAATTCATGTTGATGTTCCATAAGGCATCTTTAAAGTCTTTGTTAAACTGTCTATAATGCACGATCCTGTCATAATAAATTGCTAGTTCGTCGTATTGATTTCTTATCATCCTACTGAGTTCAGAGTACGTGACTATTTCATATTCAAGTGCACTATCTGAAACAGTATAGCTAACAGTTTTGTCAGAACTAATTATTACTTGCCAGTAATTATTGAAAATAATTTGATAAAACAACCCCGATGGAATGGCAAATGACTATATATAACGGTTAAAATATTTTTGGAAAATAAAACCTGTTTCTGTATGCCGCAGCTAATACAATTTAGGTTTTTTTGTTCATCAGAAGCATCACCAGCTTTAATATGAAGTTTTGCCACATTTGGGGTTTGAATCCCCTGACCAATTAAATCTTCCCTTTCATTTTTATTCAACCACAAATCTGTGTAACAAAACAAAACACCAGCGTCGTCAATACTTTTGAATTTCTCGACTACCAAGTTTAGTAACCATTCGTTTAACTATATATATCTCTGCGAGATTGTTAACTAAAGTTCTGTTAGGGTCAGTGATAGAATTCAGATTAATTTTTTTAAAAAAATTAAGGGCTTCTGGAACTATTACGTCCTCATGGCGGAGATTAGGAAATCTAACTCGGAAATCTAACAGTCAATAATTGATTAGGCTCTATGCTACTTGGATTGTTGGTTATAATTACAGTACTCCTATCTCCTTTAATGCCTAAAGGTATTCTCAACCGACGTGTAGGGTCTAACAAGCTCCCGTAGTTCTGCATTTTTAAGTAACTAAAAAAAATTAAATAAAACAATGGCTGAAGGAGGTGAACTCCATGATGAAGTGTTTAAACTAATGAAGATGGAGACCTTGACACAACTAGTAGACATCTTTCAATGGTAGGAGATGACATGAGCCAACACAATCGATCGAGTATTGGAGAAGAATTGCGACACGTAATACGATCACAAAAAGTCAACAAAATACATACGTTTTACAATCATATTAAACGGCAGTTGCCTGATTATGTGTCGCCGAGCGCCTTTGAGCTAGACAAAAATAATTAATTGTTCATAAACACAACAGAGCCGTCCACAGGTAAAAACATTAGAATACAATTAACCATGCCCAAGAATCCAGATAAAATTTATGTATGGTCTACTGTGAAAATGAGACTTCCAGAGACTTTTGTAAGATTATTAGGGCTCCCTGAATCTAACTTACTAGGCAAGCAGTTGCTTCCTTACAACAAATAGAATCAGTTCTTCCACAATCAACTGAAATAGGTCTTCATGACACGTCGGACTCTGCGTTACAAGTAAATATAGAAGTAAAAACTTGTTACAATATTTAGCATTCTTATAGCGGTTGGGATAACTATAAGTACACTAGTCTTAGCTTTAACAATGGGTCCCGACAGGATGTCCTCTCCAGGATCGCACAAACTGCTGCCATGACAAGGATGGAGCCCATTTGGAAAGACATGACCATCAGTGTCTGCATTCCAAGGTAAGGCTGCTGCGCTCCCTTGTCATCTCCATCTTCCTATATGTTGCGAAACATGGACCCTCACAACAGATCTACAACGAAGAATACAAAGCATGGAGATGAGATGCTACAGAAGACTTCTGGGCATTTCCTATACCCAGCACATCACCAACAACGAAGTCCGATAGACCATCATGCAAGCCATTGGACATTACGATGACATGCTCACAGTGGTAAAGACACGTAAACACCGATGATATGGCCACGTCACCAGAGCATCAGGCCTTGCAAAAACCATCCTGCAAGGCACGGTGCAAGGACGCAGAAGACGAGGGAGACAGAAAAAGAGGTGGGAGGACAACATAAGAGAATGGACTGGCTAGACACTGAGCGAAGTACCGAACTCATGTTCTGCCCTGACGTCCCAGGAGTGAGGTACAAGGGCGAGCAGTCAGAGGCTGCGCTACGTTCCCTCACTCTGGAGCTGCTGGACCTGAAGTATCCCAGGCCCATGTGGATCCACGCATACACGGATGGATCCTCTGATGCAGCCGTCAGCAACGGAGGCAGCGGACTACACCTGCGCTTCACCGATGGAAGCACCCTCTCCAGATCCCTGCCTGCTGGAGCCCGGTCCACCAACTACAGGGCTGAGCTCACTGCTCTTCATGAGGCTGCCCGGCTCCTTGCTGCAGAAACGCCCGCCTCAAATATCGTCTTCCTGTCTGACTGCCGCTCCATCATCGAGAGCCTGCAGTCGCCCAGTGAACAGCTGGAAAGAGACACACAGCGCCTGTTGATTGCCCTCTCGCAATACACGAAGGTAGCAGTCCAGTGGATACCTGCTCACTGTGGTCTGTCAGGAAACGAGGAGGCGGACAGGCTGGCTAAGTCGGGCAGCAAAATGGAGCAGCCACACCCCCCAGTCTCTTATAAGGAAGCCAAGACTCTGGTCAAGCGGCACTTCCAGGCAACCTGGACCACCCAGCATGACCCTCCATCTGACGACCAGATGGCACACCTCCAGCGCCATGAACAGACCACGATTTTCCGGCTACGAACTGGTCACTGCCGCCTGCGTTACCACATGCATCGCCTGGGCCTGTCACACACCCCTGACTGCCCGTGTGGAACAGACCTCCAGACCCCAGAGCACATCCTGCAGTCCTGCCCCCAGTACCAGAATGCCAGGACAAAACTCTGGCCTGCAGGACAGACGCTGGACGTAAAACTCTGGGGCTCTAAGCAAGACCTCGAAACCACTGCCCGCTTCATAAGTTTGACAAACCTGGACATCTGAGGCCCCATTTGGAGGAACGCAGAAGAAGAAGAAGACTGAGCGAAGTCATGAGGGCTGCTGAGAACAGAGAAAAATGGAGTACGCTGGTTAAACGATCATCTGTGGTGCCCCAACGACCTTCGAGTTACGGGATAGGATAGACTTCAAGAAAGTGTTAAACCGAGACTGGCATACAGCTATTAAAAATAATCATGATGATAATAACAACAACAACACCAACAACAACGACAACAATAACAATAATAATAATTATTATTATTATTATTATAATAATAATAATAATAATAATAATAATAATAATAATAATAATAATAATAATAATAACAATAATAACAATAATAATAATAATAATAATAATAACAATTACAATAATAATTATTATTATTATTATTAACACTAACACCACCATTATCATCGCTATTATTATTATAACAAGAATATCATAATGATAATAATAATAACAACAACAACAACAGCAACAACAACATATCTATATATATAAATTGCTTAGCCGGAAGTCCATCTTCGCCTCTACTATAAAGTTTGTCCGGTATGGACGCTGATCTGGGCAGGTGCTGGGCGCTGCGGATCGGCCTGCTGTGTGCTCAAAACCAGCGAAATCGTTATAGCAAACATTTCCTTACCGAACGTTTTACCGTTTCTGAGCTAAATAAATAAACAAAATGTCCACAAACTGCAATAGCCTCATTCCGCGCGCTTCCATTAAAAATCAAATTGAGGTTTCAGCATGTTTTCCCATATAGACCAAAAAATTGATGGCTTTTCTAGGAATCCTTGGTAGCTTACTTAGTAAAACATTCGCCTACCGTGCAGGAAGACCCAAGTTCAAATCTCATGCGGGACATTTTTTTTTTTTTACACTACAATATGGATCTTTTTCTTTTTAATTTAGGCTTTTTACCTTTAATTTATTATTATTATTATTATTATTATTATTATTATTATTATTATTATTATTATTATTATTATTATTATATCTTATATCAAATTTTCTTTTAAAACCTTGGTGTTTTTTATGATTTCTATTTGTATTATTCTATATTCACTATTATTTTTATTATTATTATTATTATTATTATTATTATTATTATTATTATTATTATTATTATTATTACCAAGGATCGGGATGGGGTGGTACGTGTGGGTAAAAGGGGGCTACGGGTAGGTTTAAAGGGGCATGGGTAGGCATAACGGGGATACGGGTATATATAAGGGGGTATGGTGATGGTCGATTCCTTTCATCCATACCTGCGAAACGATCAACGGGGAAGTATCAAGGAGGGTACAGGTAGGTTACAAGGGGGGTACGGAAGGTATCAAGGGGGTATGGGGAGGTACCAAGTGGGTTCGGGGAGGTATTAAGGGGGTATGGTGAGGCATCATGGGGGGGACGGGGAGATATCAGGGGGGGGGGTATGGGGAAGTATCAAGGGGGATATGGGGAGGTATCATCGTCCAAATGAAACTCGCAGACAACAGTTGTCTCTCTGTGTACATTTTAAACAGCAACCTGTGTACCCTGGCTTGCCAGGGTACAAAACCACTAGTAGATATATATATATATATATATATATATATATATATATATATATATATATATATATATATATACGAGGGTGGTCCAATAAGTACTTAGCCGACAAAAGAAAAACGGAAATTTTGAAAAAGTAGCGATTTATTTTTAAATATAGTCTCCTTTTAGTTCGATACACTTGACCCAGCGATGCTCCAACTTATTTAACCCGTCTGAAAAATACGTTTTCTCGAGGTCTGCAAAGTAGGCCTCCGTGGCGGCGATGACCTCCTCATTCGACTCAAATTTCTGCCCGGCGAGTGACTTTTTCAAGTTTGGAAGAAAAAAAAAGAAGTCGCACGGGGCCAAATCTGTAGAATACGATGGATGGGGCAGCAGTTCGTAGCCCAATTCGACCAATTTGGCTGTGGCGAGGGCGGAGGTGTGAGCCGGTGCGTTATCATGGTGGAAGATCTCTTTTTTCTAAAATCCGCGGACACGCCCGCTTCCACACGCGGTCAAAATAAAACTACGAGTCCGATCCGGCTGAACTTTCGAAAGTAGCCGTCTACGAGAATGTACTACACGATAGTAAATTGTTCTTGCGATACTGGCGCCATCGGCCTCATTCGACTTAAATTTCTGCCCGGCGAGTGACACTTGTCAAGTTTGGAAATCAAGTCGCACGGGTCAAATCTGAAGAATACGGTGGATGGGGCAGCAGTTCGTAGCCCAATTCGACCAATTTGGCCGTGGCGAGGGCGGTGTGAGCCGGTGCGTTATCATGGTGGAAGAGCTCTTATTTCTAAAATCCGCGGACACGTCCCTTCCACACGCGGTCAAAATAAAACTTCGAGTCCGATCCGGCTGAACTTTCGATAGTAGCCGTCTACGAGAATGTACTACACGATAGTAAATTGCTCTTGCGATACTGGCGCCATCGGGCGGTGAGGCTAAGTACTTATCGGACTGCCCTCGTAATTATATATATATATAATTTTTTTTGTTTCAATACATGAAAAACTGTGTTATTATATAAAAATATATCACTTTTATAATTAATTTTGCAGAGAGAGAGAGAGAGAGAGAGAGAGGGAGAGAGAGAGAAAGAGGTAGAGAGAGAGAGGGAGGGAGAGCATCCATTGTAAGCGATATGGTGTTTAATTTACAGCATTGTTTATTCAACAAACAGTACTGTACTTGTGTATTTTAATAAGGTATACTTCGTGGTAGCGTCCTTCGCGGTAACGTCCTCGCTGTAGAGTCGGTAGTGTCCGGAACCACTACTACTACTACTACTACTACTACTACTACTACTACTGCTACTGCTACTACTACTACTACTACTACTACTACTACTACTACCACTACTACTACTACTACTACAATACTGACCAGTTCCAACTCCAGAGGAAAAACGGACAGGCTATGTGCCAAAGCTATCGCACCATCGTCCCCGATTTTATTGCCCGCCAAGTTCAGCGTCAAGAGCATTCGGTTGATCTGCAGACCCCGGGCCAACCCTTTGGCTCCTTCGTCCCCGATGCCGTTGTTGGACAGAATCAGATGCAGCAGCTTGCAGCCGTTAGGACCGACATGTCTGAGAGCATTCCCAATGGCTGTTGCGTGTAAATCTTCCAGTCTGCAAAATCTTCCAGGAAACATTTTACACATTTCAGTTCAGCATCCCACCGACATGTTATTGCAACTTGGATACTTGACGAACCACAGCAAAGTAAACAGTCGTCATCATCAACACAATCACAAGACGCCCTCATCCTCCTCCTCATCATCATCATCATTTTCGTAGCTCAGTTGACAGTGAGCTGGTTTCCTATGTCGAAGGTCGTGGGTTCGAACCCCGCATGGGGCGAACTTAACTACGTGAGTGACTTAGGTACAAGACTTTTCAGAACACCGAAAGATTTCTCCCTCCGGGTGCTCCGGTTTCATCCCTCCTTTCAATAATGATTTTGGATCCAGTCAATGTAACATTTTCAAAAACTAAAAGGGCAAAGCTCATATGACTCACACGCTTCTTATGGAACTTGCATTATTTAACATGACAATGAATGCCCAGAACAGAAAAAAACAAAACAACAAATTGAAACGGTGGCATTAAAATGCAAATACGGACTTTGATCTCTCTAAACTCTTGACCTTGAGATGACATTGACCTTCGGTTCTAAATACACTCATGTACTTTACTAACAAATACACTACAGCAAAAGTTGTATTATGCCAAAAAAACAGTGACCTTGGGATGATCTTGACCTTTGTGGACCTTGACTTTGTGATGACTTTGACCTTCACGTGACCTCTCATGCATGTCTGATCAAATAGCCCAAAATGTTGTTGCATACTATGGGTTTAATATACAGCCATTCTACTGTACGATGACCTATTCTTAATATGTTTTTGCAAGGCCTAAAATGACCTTGACTTTCACGACCAACGCAAAAGCGGAACAAATATGAAAGATCACTCTATCATCTCTAAAAAAAAAAAAAAAATACAAGTTTGGACTTTATATCTCTCACAGGTTAGAGTCAAGGTCACTTCAAAGTACCTAAACTAACTGACCTTGGACAGCTCAAGTGACTTTAACCTTGGAGTTATCATGAATCAAAGAATCATTATTTCAATTTTAATAACCTAGAAACTGGCAGGGCAACTCGAAATATTTAACATGATTATGAGCGGCCAGAAAAAAAACCAAAATGAAACGGTGCATTAAAATGCAATGTAATACTGACTTTGTCTTTCCATGTTATTGACCTTGCGATGACCTTGAACTCCTGCTCCCAATAACATTCATGTCCTATCAAATAAAGTACAGCAAAGTTTGTATTATGCCAAAAACCGGCAACCTTAGGATGACCTTGACCTTCAGTGGCTTTTACCTTTGGGATTACCTTGACCCCACGTGACCTCGTGCATGTCTGATCAAATAACCTAAAGTTGTTGCACGATATGGGTTATATACAGCCATTCCACTGTACGAAGACCTATTTTTGGGTGTTTTTTTTTGTTGTTGCAAGGCTTTTGATCAACGCAAAAACATAAAATATATGAAAGATCACTCTATCCTCATCAAATACAAGTTTGGACTTTATATCTCTCATAGTTTAAGATAAAGGTCACTATACTGACTTTTGACAGCTCCAGTGATATATGTGTAGTATGTGTGTCTCACTGATATCTGCCATGCATCAAAGAATCATGTTCAATATACAAACCCAAAGGGAAAAAATGAAACATTGTGAAAAATTGTCATTTTTAAAACTAAAATGTAATGACCTTGTCACCTTGATCTTGAAGTGAAGTCATTCATTCACTGATCAAGTATGTGGTCTCATGGGTATGCACAATCTTACCAAGTTTGGTTGTGATAGTTAAAATAGGTTCTGATATACTGTATTAATCCACTTGCAAGGTTTGCACAAACAGGCGACAGACGGCAGACGACGGACAGACAGACGAACGGACGGACATTATTTTAAAATGTCACTTTTGGACTATGTAGGACCCATCTCGCACAGATTTGCAAAAATCTAATGGGAAAAAATGTTGTGAGTGCACACTCTCACATGGGAGTCAAAAAGTGAAATTTTGTGAGAAATTGTCATTTTGGGACTAACATTGTTGACTCTGTGACCTTGACCTGGAAGTGAAGTCCTTCACTCACTGATCGTTTATACAGTCTCATGGTTATACACCATCTTACAAAGTTTGGTTGTGATAGTTCTTCTTCTTCTCCTCCTCCTCCCTTTCCACTGACCAATATGGCAGACTATTATAGTTTTGTCATCCAGTTCATGAATATTAGTCATCACCCGAGCAATAAGAAAACGGGTCTGTGGAAGCTATCTTGTCATGTGCCGTTCACTTGCTTGCAGTTGCGTTTTATTTCTTCTTCATGGGTGTGTGTGTGTGTATGGACTCATTGGTATTAATTTTAGCTTACGTTTCTCGTGCAACAGCGTTTACTGTTTTCA
Source organism: Oncomelania hupensis (assembly GCA_036898135.1). NCBI lineage: Eukaryota > Metazoa > Mollusca > Gastropoda > Littorinimorpha > Pomatiopsidae > Oncomelania > Oncomelania hupensis. Next base: position 150,565,646 of record CM072511.1, on the reverse strand, counting down.
TCAGCTAGAGAGATTCCTGCTCACGGGAAGTCGACCTTCATGGAGAACGTGGTGACAAAAGATCATTCTACTCTGTATTCACCTCATGGACAACTCCAGTAAGGAATTTGAAGGGTCAAGCAGATGCGACACGCTGTACTCTCTCAGGTTGTTGCTGTCCAAGACCAGCTTAGTGAGGCTTGCACACGCCGGCACGAGATCTGACAGAACGCTGAAAGCAGGGAACTGCAGGTTGTTGTTCCAAAAGTGAATGGACTTGAGCTTAGGCAAGGCCTTGCAGCACTGACTCAATATGTCCATGTACAGCTCATCAGGCTGCCAGCCACGAATGTACATGTCGGATATGCTTTGCTTGTCATGTTGCGCGTAATCCACCTGCAATATGGCAACATTTATTTATTTATTTATTTATTTATGCACTGTATGCAATTATACGTTGCTACCTCGATCAATATTAGTCATTTTGGATGACAAACAAAATTTATCCCCAGTGGCTGTTGGAACTGTTATATCCAGTCTGCTGTTAATGAGCTAAGGTGTTTGCCCTTCTGTTGCCTGTCCACATTTTACCCCAATGAATGAAGTTTTCTCCGAAGGCAAAGTTTTATCTATACGAGCATTTTATATGGATTTTTTTGTTTTTGTTTTTGTTTTTTATTCCCGTACAGACGACAGTTTGGGAAACAAAACACAGTTACATATTGGATTGGTCTATGATCATTCTCACGGACCGGTTTTATAGTTATTTAGGTCCGATGACTTTATATTGTTGTTAGTCTGTTTCTTGTGAGAAGATATGTGGCAATTTTTTATGAGATCTAAATTCTGATTGGTTGAACTGGTCACATGACAGTTGAGTTCACTAATGTACATTCAAACATTTATTCATTCTTTTCTTGACTATATTATAGGTTGGTTGTCCTGGACTTCTCGCAGCTGTGTCTGCAGGTATATATATTGTTTATTATCTATATATATATAAATTGCTTAGCCGGAAGTCCTTCTTCGCCTCTACTATAAAGTTTGTCCGGTATGGACGCTGATCTGGGCAGGTGCTGGGCCCCGCGGATCGGCCTGCTGTACGCTCAAAACCAGCGAAATCGTTATAGCCGACATTTCCTTACCGAACGTTTAACCGTTTCTGAGATAAATAAATAAACAAAATGTCCACAAACTGCAATAGCCTCATTCCGCGCGCTTCCATTAAAAATCAAATTGAGGTTTCAGCATGTTTTCCCATATAGACCAAAAAATTGATGGTTTTTCTACGAAGCCTTGGTAGCTTACTTAGTAAAACTTCCGCCTACCGTGCAGGGAGACCCAAGTTCAAAGCTCATGCGGGGCATAATACTTTTTTTTTTAATGGTTTTTTTTTTTTACACTACAATATGAATATTTTTCTTTTTAATTTAGGCTTTTTACCTTTAATTTATTATTATTATTATTATTATTATTTTTATTATTATTTATAAACTAATACTACTACTACTAATAATAATAATAAATTATTATTATTA
>CM072511.1:150514129-150559129 GCA_036898135.1 Oncomelania hupensis | reverse complement strand
TAAAAAGTCTCCCTTGCAAAAAAAAAAATAAAAAAAGGAATCGTAGTCGCGGTTACCAAATCTCGCTGTACGAGGCGAAAAATCAACTAAGATGCCTTCAGTTTAATCTACGCGCCAATTTCAATCATTACATTGTTTGGTGTCATTTAATAGTTTTAGGTTCTCTTACCTCTTTTTGGTTATCTCCCCCTCCCTCCCACCCCCAAACAGCAAGTGTCTATATGTTGTGTTGAATTGATTTTTTTTTTCTTAGGTTATTGAGCCTGTTTTTTCGAGCTTCAAGCTGGTAGCTTGGCCTGGCAGTCTGAGCTTGAATCTCAAGCATCTGTAGCATTAGCATGACCCTTACCCTAACTCGTGCTGGCAGACTGAGCTTGAATCTCTCAACAGATTGTGGATTCTGGCTCAATAAGGTGAAAAAGCAGAGAGCATGGAGGGATGAAATTGGGAGAGACAGACAGACAGACAGACAAGCAGAGTGAGACAAAGAGATCCAGAGAGTGACAGCTGTTAGGCAAATCTCTTTCTCACTCACTCTCAGTCTCTGTCTCACTCTATGTTTCTCTCTCTCTCTCTCTCTCTCACTCTCTCTCTCTCTCTCTCTCTCTCTCTCTCTCTCTCTCTCTCTCTCTCTCTCCCCCCTCTCTCTCTCTGTCTCACTCTATCTCTCTGTTTCTGTCCGTCTGTCCATATGTCCGTCTGTCCATATATAAGGTTCACGCATTCAATAAAAATAAACATAATTTTATTGCCAATAGACAGTTTAACACATTTATAAATGAAAGACACACTAACAAAATCTTTAAAAAAAAAAAAAAAAAACTTTTACAATATGGCGATTGCATTTTTATGGAAAAAAGGGGTCAAGTGGCCGTTTCTTTATGAACTTTTCATAATTATTGCATTCGTTGTTTGTTTGTTGTTGTTTTTCACAGTTCATTTGGAATATAATGAAACTGAAAACTCATCATGCGTCGCATCTGCAATTACACACACACACACACACACACATGCGTGTACGAGGTACAAATGGGGTAATTTCACCAACTTCGCGGCCCTTAGGCGGCGAATTAGGTCAAGTTTCTTCAAAAAAGACACTTTTTCGCAAGAAGTTTGACCTAATTCCTCGCTCCTAAGAGACGAAGTAGGTCATGTTTCTTCAAAAAAGCACATTTTTCGCAAAAAGTTTGACCTAATTCCTCGCCTATTAGAGACGAAGTAGGTCAAGTTTGTTCAAAAACACAGCTAGGATAAGGAACTTTCCTCGACGATTAGGGTAAGGCAGTGCCTCGACGATTAGGGTAAGGCAGTGCCTCGACGATTAGGGTAAGGCAGTGCCTCGAAAAGGGTTAGGGTCAGGGCTAGTTGCAGCGCTGCAACTAGCCCTGACCCTAACCCTTTTCTGGAACGGGTGCCTTACCCTAATCGTCGAGGCACTGCCTTACCCTAATCGTCGAGGCACTGCCTTACCCTAATCGTCGAGGAAAGTTCCTTATCCTACCCGTCTGGAAGATGCACTACAACTACACCAGGTCAAGTGTACTTGTAGTGCATGTGCACTACAACTACACTTGACCTGGTGTAGTTGTAGTGCACATGTACTACAACTACACTTGGGCAAGTGTACTTTAAGTGCACATGCACTACAACTGCACTTGGCCAAGTGTACTTTAAGTGCACATGCACTACAACTTCACTTCGTGAAGTGAAGTTGTAGTGCACATGCACTACAACTGCACTTTCATGTACTTAGAACAAATGAGCAACGCCAGACAAATGGGGAACGACAAAATTACCTCATTTGGTACTAAAAATGGCAAATTTCGTTCCCCAAATGTGACGTTTCACAACTACACACACACACACACACACACACACACACACACACTCGCACGCACACACACACAGACACACAAATACTCACACATTACATTACCTTACATTACATGATTATTGCTTTAGGTCCAGCGGACTCTTCCGAGCCAAATCAGGACCGCACAACCCCCGATCCGCACAAAAGATCTGCCGAAACAACCCTAGTGGTAAAACTGAAAGCTCTCCACCAGCCAGTCACTTTACAATAAAGACATCCCACGCAGGGGACGGCTGAGGCTTCACCCCAGCTTATCGAACCCCCGTTTACAAAAACAAAATAGAATACAAACATCATTATAAATTATCAACAAAACACATACATATAAAATGCCTACATTGCTAAATAATAACATCATAGGAAGCCACAGGTGAGATGTAAATTACAATAAGAATAAGCTTTCCGATGCAGTGTTTCATGATGATTTTTCTGCGCTGCTAGATTCGATCATCAAAAAAGAATTTTTTTTTTTTTTTTGGTGATTTTGAATTCGATTTTAAATTTTACTTTGAAAATCCCAAGGACTGTAATATTAGGCGTCTTGCTGAAGCTTTGGAAGCACGTCAAAATTTAGTTGATTTTTTTTTCACACCCATGAACGTGGGCATATTCTTGAATGGGTGATTACTCGAAGTCCAATCAGTGTCCTTGTCAGTTCAGTCAGTGTTGACGATTACCAAATCTCAGATCATTTTGTACAAAGTATTTTGACAGATTTGCCAAGACCAAAACGTCCACTGGAGACGATTATTTGCAGAAATCTATAAGGCATTAATAGCAGTGAGTTTAAAAAAATAGATATGCTACATTCAAGGCTTCTCGCTGATCCACCTTCAGATGTGGAAGACTTGGCTGTACGTTACAATAAAACTCTTGCTGAATTAGTAGATAAGCATGCCCCTCTGTTAAAGTTATTAAAGTGAAGGAGTTAGGAGGGGTAGAAAAAAAAGTCGAAGGAGAGAGAGACAGAGGAATACAGAGAGAGAGAGTGGAGAGTGAGGGAGAGAGAAATTGGGAGAGAGAGAGAGAGTGTGTGTGTGGGGGGTGTGTGTGTGTGTGTGTGTGTGTGTGTGCGTGTGGCAAGGTAGAAACGAAGTTACTCTGACATACACTTGAAACTCTACGTACTTTCTTTTGACGGCCCCGTTATTTTGACGTCAAAATAGTGTTCCGTTAGGGTTAGGGCTGTGTTAGGCTTAGGGTTACGTTAAGGGTTAGGGTAAGCGTTAGGGATAGCTTCAAAAAATGGCAAAATGTCAAAATAATGTCAAAATGATGGTAAGTGTGTCAAAATAATGTATGCAGAGTTTCACGACAGTCATCACAACGTCGTTTCTACAAAAATGTGTGTGTATGTGGGTGGGTGGGTGTGTGGGCATGTAATGTGTGTGTGTGTGAGTGTGTGCACGAGACGTGTGCCCTGCGCTCCGGTCGAATTGTTTTTGTCATTTAAAGACACACAGACAAGCCAAATCACCCAACATAAATTCATACACAACTAAGACATCGCTACTCAAAGCCTTAACCACACCTAATTGATAAGCGCTGTAGCTTTCAGATATAGAAATAGCATACTCATTCATAAAATCACACAACTCAAAAATACATACACATTATACATGTTTGATTGTACACATAACATTTGTAGTTTAGTACATTTTCCACATATCATCGTTTAATAAACCAAAAACACAACACTCACGCACACACTCACTCATGGACACACGCCTAAACACACACACACACACCAAGCACTCTGGGCAATTACTAAGTGCAGTAACTAAGATTTACCACAGTTAGAACCAATGTTTTTTTAAAGTTGTTTTAAAGGTCACTCGCGTTTGATTATGTAAACAGTGAAAAAAGTGTAAACATGTCACCAAAGGAACATTTCAATATTAACGTAATTCATTGTTAAAAAACACATATTATATATAATAGATACACAAATACAAAAATAAAACCAGGTAAAAAGTAACATACTACTAAAATAGATAGGCCTACAGATGCTATAAAAAGCACGGTAGATTATCCCAATAAGAACTATAATACCAATTATGTCTTCAGATCAAGGACAAAACTAATAACTTGTTTCTTTTTAAAAAGGAGGATTTTTTTAAACGATTAAAACGTCTGAATTAAAAATGATAATAACAATTTAGGATCGTCATCCAACATAACGTTTTGTATTTAAACCATCATCACCATCACGCATACTATTGTCACAAATAGCGCGGCACAGTGTAGTCTACTTAGCACAGTGTAGACCACTCAGCACAACATAATCACTTGTCCGGACCCATCAACCTGCGGCATCAGCCAGAAGGAGATGAGCCCGAGCCTCACCAGGTCTGGCTGACATGGACGACGCAACAACAGCGCCAGCATCACACCCACATCCTCTGCCTTAGCAACTGAATCCCAGCTAGCCACCCTCGCACTACCTCCCACTCCCTCCCCCCCCCCCTCTCAACCCACGCGCAAAAATTCACACCATCCGCTCGTTCGTTACATAAGGTATCCCGCGAGTGATCTAGATACATTTCTGATTAGAGATTTCGTGATCCTCCGCCCTGCTTGTGGGTGGGACGAGAGCAGCGCCGAAGTGGGCCTTACGATTTCATATTTATGCATGAGATCTTGGAATTACACTCGGGCAATCACAGAGATGTTGGCACGTCAGCGGCCGGCCGCAGACACAGGCAGTTGGGTTTATATGGGACTTTAGGTAGCCAGTCTTAAGTCGGTGAAATAGCGCGGTTTCCATTGTTGTTAAGTAATCACGTGCCGAGTATTACAGAGCATGACAAACGGTCCAGTGCTGCGATGTTGCTATTTCGTTGTATTTTGCTTTCCATTTATCAGTAGCGGTTTTCTTAAGTTTTTTTTTAACATAGTTCCGATTTGGTTTGTCCGATTAGATGTGTGTGACCTTGGGCAGTGCAGCAGCCTGTTTAGCCGCGCTATTTGACACCTTTAACCAGAAACTATTACTAAAGAGATTGTTGTTAGATGGCGGCATTGTGGGAACTGCGCTGCAGTGGTTTTCATCCTACCTGAAAAAACGTTCGCAGAGAGTTATTGTTGGATCATATTTTTCAAGTGCAGCAGCACTAACTTGTGGTGTCCTACAGGGATCAGTGTTAGGTCCACTTCTTTTCTCCATCTACACTTCACAGTTAGGTCGCGTAATAGAGCAGTAGGCCTACAAGATGTTTTCAGGTGACACACAGTTGGCAAAAGGTTTCTCATCTGATCCCGTGATTGCAAAGAGGCCATTAAAAGGCTGGAGTTTTCCTGTGCAGCTGTGAAGTCTTGGATGGGACCAAATCGCCTAAACTTAAATGACGACAAAACAGAAGCGTTGTTGTTAGGCTCTGAGAAGTACCGTCAAAAGATAGGCATCAACAGCGTCCAGGTAGGGGAGGCTACTATTTCCTTCAGTGACTCAGTCCAGGATTTGGTTCTAATCTTTGACTCTGATTTGACAATGCACATAAAAGAAGTTGTTAGAAAATGTTATTTTCAGCTTAGGATTCTCGAGAAGTTGTGTCCGATGCTGACCCAAGCAGCCGCAAATCCAGTCGTCCTAGCAACTGTCATGTTCAGAGTGGACTATTGTAAAAGCACTTTTTGGGGGTCTTCCTACCATTCTATTGGACAAATTACAAAAGATCCAAAACACGGCCGCCAGGATAGTCACACGCACAAAACCCACGGACCACATTACACCCGTACTTGACTCTCTGCACTGGCTCCTTGTAAAAACAACCAAACTCTTGACCATAAGATCCTGTCAATTGCTTTCGCATGTGTGCACGAGACTGCTCTAGGATAACCTTTCGGAGTTGGTTCCTATGTATGAGCCATCTCGTCAGCTTCGCTCGTCCTCCCAATCCCGTTTTCGACTGCCATCCTCTGAGCAGACAAACACAAAGAGATCTGGTGCCCGATCCCTACAGAATGCAGTCCCCAAGTTATGGTATACGCTGCCTGAGACTGTCAAAAGCACAGACTGTGTAGAGTCATTCAGGAGAAGCCTGAAGACTCACTTGTTTACATTGTAGTAACTTGGTGAACCAAGCCTCTCTCTAACTTCTGCTGTCCGCCTCCATTTCCCCACTCTCACACCGGACTTTGTCTTCCCTGTCGTTTTGAGTTTTTTTTATTTTAAATTTCTCCTTATCGCGCACTTAGCATTCGACAACGGGTGGAGACACGGGCGTTATAAATGAACATCATCAATACATCAATATAAAACCGTCAATACAATACGTCAATACGTCAATTAATATAAAATAAACTTCAAAATTATAAGAATGCATAAACAACTGCGCTGTATCAGTAAAGTATACAACAAAATTGTGCACAGCTTCTCTTATTTTATCGCTTTGCGGTATGACATGGCATAGTAAATGTCCCTGTTCATGGTCCGCATACATGGCTCAATTTTCGTGGTCGTTGGCATGATCCGTTCATCTGTTTCAAAATTGATCCCCTTGACGAAGTTTTCTTGCTTTCTGCACTCGCTTTCTAGTCAGGTGACGAAACGCCCAAATTCTATTCACAACACACGGATTAAAATTAAACATAAAAATAAGAACAATGCTAGACACACCGAAAAAACATTGTGACATTATTGCTAAACGCGCAGAGAAAACATTATGACATTAAAGCTAAACACCCCGAGAAAACATTATAACATTATTGCTAAACAGACAGAGAAACCGTCATGTTAAGGGGCCAGTACTGACTAGATTTTGACCAAAAATCACTTTTTTTTAGATTTGTAAAATAAAATGGTGTTTAATATTGCTGAATATCTGTATTTTATTACATAGTTTACCATTTGTAATTATCTGAAATAGTTTTTTTAGATATTTCAGTTTATAGGAGGGTACCCTCCTGCAAAAAATTCCAACTTCCTGCTTTATTTTTTTCATCAGTTTCAGTATCCTGATACAGTATAAAAATAATGAGCTCCTCCCTCACTAAACAAATAATAAGGCTATTGGCTCCCTCAATACATTTCCGGTAAGCAAGTTTTAGCGAAAGTTTTGATCTAAAGTTGATAGTTCTGCAATTGTTGTGGTGTTGTGAGTAAACATGCCTTCTGATCATAAAACACGTGGTAAAATGCCACGAAAGCGAAGTTTCCACGAAAATCGGCACAGCAAAAAGCCCAGACTAGTGTCAAAATGTGTCTCTGATGCTGTTAGTGAAAGTGAAAGTTCAGCGATTGTTACTCATGTCATGATAGTGTTACTTATGAAGTAGCTGATCAAGAATGTCCTGAAGAATCGAACCCCACCAAGGCTGCCACGCCCACTCATACAGAACAGAAATTGTGTGCTCACGGTACAGCGACAGACTTTTAAAGCCTCAAAGGAGTACAGGAGAATGCTGAGACTGCACAGACTTGAAAGGGAAGAAGAACTGGTGGATATGGAGGGATATTCCTATTTTAGCATGTGCATACAAAGCTGGTAGGTCTCAGTTTTAGTATTAAATTCACAAGTGACTTTTTGTCCGAAAATTACATGGAGCGCATGGTTTTTACACCATATCTCTGTAAATTTTCAAGATAAAGCTGTGAAATTTGGTATACAATTAGCTAAGACATATATCTGGATTGTGAACTAAAATAAAGTTAATCCAGCCAGTAGAATCTTTTTTAAATTAGTCATATCCCTGATTTTTAAAAATAAAATAAAAATAAAAATATATTGTCCCTAATTCATAAACTATCAAAGGGTTTGGCTTGCCTGTAGTTCACAATCCAGAAAATGACCCAAAAAACATAATTAGAAAGTTTCAGTTAATTGTTTTGGCTGTAAATGCAATTATCTTGCTTAAAGTGAACATATTCCTTTTTTTTCGCGATTATGTATTATTTTATTTTATTTATTTTTTAACTTGAAAAAAAATTAATTTAAAAAAAATTAAGATGCATATTACACAAATACATGTAAAAGTATATAACTTAGCCAAATTTGGTGTCATTCAGTCTGCATTAACTAATTATATACATTTAATAAAAAAGGCACCCTTCGCCAGTCAGTACTGGCCCCTTAAATGCTAAACACACAAATAGAAAACATTGTGACCTTAATGCTATACTCACAGAACAAACATATTGACATTATTGCTAAACACACACACAGAGAAAACATAGTGACAATGCTAAACACACCGAGAAAACATTGTGACGTTAATGCACAGAGAAAACATTACGACATTAATGCTAAAAATGCAGATAATAATAATAATAATAATAATAATAATAATAATAATAACAACTAGAAGAGCAAAGCCCATGTGACTCACAGGCTCATTATGAAACTTGCAGTATCCAACATGAACATGCTTGCCCAGAAAAAAACAAAATAAAACAGTGGTATTAAAATGCAAAGTAATGCAAAGATCTTTTTATGCTCTTGACTTTGACTCGTTTGAGATTACCTTGGCCTCCGGCTCGAAATACACTCATGTACTATAAATAAATTACAGCAAAAGTTGTATTAAGCAAACAAACAAAAAAGTTACCTTGGGATGACCTTGACCTTCAGTGACCTTGATTTTGAGATATATTACCTTGACCTTCACGTGACCTCTCATGCATGTTTGACCTAATAACCCAATGCTGTTGCACACTTTGTGTTAAATAAACAGCCATTCCACTCACAGAGAAAACATAGTGACAATGCTAAACACAACGAGAAAATAGTAAGGCATTAATGCACGGAGAAAACATTATTACATTAAAGCTAAAAGCATACAGAAAATACGATTACCTTTTTGGTATATTTTTGCAAGGCCTAATATGACTTTGACCTTCAAGATCCTCAAGATCAATGCCAAAACGGAGCAAATATGAAACATCAAGCTATCACCTCTAAATTCAACCAATTTGGACTTATATCTGTCGTAGTTTAGGGTCAAAGTCACTTCAAAGTACCTATACTAACATACTTTGGACAGCTTCAGTGACCTTGACCTATGAGTTTGACCCAATTTGTGTAGTATGTGTGTGTCTTATTGGTATTTAACATGCATGAAAGAATCACATGTTCATTATTAATACCCTAAATTTGTTTAAAAGTGAAATATTTTGTGAACAAGGTCATATTTTACTAACATTTGTTGACCACGTGACCTTGACCTTGAAGCGAAATCATTTATTCACTGATCATTTATAAGGTTTTATGGTTATACACCACCTTACCAAGTTTGGGTGTGATAGTTGAAATAGGTTCTGCGATATTAATCCACTGGCAAGTTTTGCTCAGACAGACGGCGGACAAGGTCTAGGTCACTGGAGTTGTCCAAAGACGGTTTTTGTATAGGTACTTTGAAGTGACCTTGACCCTAAACTTTGACAGATGTAAAGTTTAAACTTGCATTTAAAGATGATAGATGAATCTTTCATATTATGTTCCGTTTTTGCGTTGATCTTGAGAATTAGGGTTAATTGAAAAAACATACAAAAATAGGTAATCGTAGAGTGGAATGGCTGTTTATTTAACCCAAAGTATGCAAAAACATTGGGTTATTTGATCAGACATGAATGAGATCACGTGAAGGTCAAGGTCATCCCAAGTGTTACACTCGTTTGATGTTGGTGTTTTATCAGTAGTTGATTCAGCCCCAATGCTGAAGTACTGATGAGTGTAGCTCAGATTCGTTTATCCACGCAACCCGTTCAATCAGCATACAAGTCACAGAGTCGACGTATGAAGTTTTCCACTTTTATTCAGCACACATCAAGAACTGCATACAATCGCTTTTCCACTCTCAACTTTTTACTTTCCAACTCACTATCAACAGCCACTATCAACAACCTTCCTTTCTGTCAAAAGAATGTTCTCAAATATCCCGAAACTTCGATCGATAGTAAACAAGCAGATCTAGAGAATTCTCCAATAATATCGGCCAACGAAAATTATCAACGTTATACAAAGCTTCCTCTAACAACAATGCAAACTCAAATCAAAGGTAAATACACTCTATTACTGCATGCGTTGCAAAATAAAATGAACAGATCTATCGCGCGCGTCACACACGCAAGTAATCCCAAGGTCACCGGATTTTGTTTTTATGGGGGAGGATGGGGATAAGACAACTTTAGCTGTAGTTTATTTGATAGTATAATTATGAGTGTATTTGGAACCGGAAGTCAAAGTCATCTCAAGGTCAAGAGCATAGAAAGATCAAAGTCGGCATTACTTTGCATTTTAATGCCATCGTTTCACTTTTTTTTTTCTCGGCACTCATTTTCATCTATATATATAAATTGCTTAGCCAGAAGTCCTTCTTCGCCTCTACTGTAAAGTTTGTCCGGTATGGACGCTGATCTGGCAGGTGCTGGGCGCTGCGGATCGGCCTGCTGTGCGCTCAAAACCCGCGAAATCGTTATAGCCGACATTTCCTTACCGAACGTTTAACCGTTTCTGAGATAAATAAATAATAAAAATGTCCACAAACTGCAATAGCCTCATTCCGCACGCGGTTTCGATTCAACCCGTGTCAAGAACGTGCCGTTCCATAATACCGCAAATTTTGTTTTATTTCCATTCAAAACACTTTTGCACTCATGTCACCAATCTTACAAAATTTTGTGTTTAACTAATTAAATTTGATTAATTAAAAATCGAATCGAGGTTTCAGCATGTTTTCCCATATAGACCAAAAACTTGCTGGTATTTATACGAAGCCTTGGTAGCTCACTTAGTAAGACAATCGCCTACCGTGCAGGCAACCCAAGTTCAAATCTCCTGCGGGCTTTATTTTTTTTTATGTTTTTTTTTACACTACAATATGGATATTTTTCTTTTTAATTTAGGCTTTTTACTTTTAACTTATTTATTTATTATTATTATTATTATTATTATTATTATTATTATTATTATTATTATTATTATTATTATTATTATTTATAAACTAATAATAATAATAATTATTATTATTATTATAATTATAATATCTTATATCAAATTTTATTTTAAAACCTTGGTGTTTTTTATGATTTCTATTTGTATTATTCTATATTCAATATTATTATTATTATTATTATTATTATTATTATTATTATTATTATTATTATTATTATTATTACCAAGGATCGGGATGGGGTGGTACGTGTAGGTAAAAGGGGGCTACGGGTAGGCTTAAAGGGGCATGGGTAGGCATAACGGGTATACGGGTATATATAAGGGGGTATGGTGATGGTCGATTCCTTTCATCCATACCTGCGAAACGATCAATGGGGAAGTATCAAGGAGGGTACAGGTAGGTTACAAGGGGGGTACGGAAGGTATCAAGGGGGCATGGGGAGGTATCAAGTGGGTTTCTTGGAGATATAAAGGGGGTATGGTGAGGCATCATGGGGGGGGACGAGGAGATATCAGGGGGGGGGGTATGTGGAGGTATCAAGGGGGATATGGGGAGGTAGCATCGTCCAAATGAAATTTGCAGACAACAGTTGTCTCTTTGTCTACATTTTAAATAGCAACCTGTGTGTCCTGGCTTGCCAGGGTACAAAAACCACTAGTGTTAAATATTTCGAGTTCCATAAGGAGCATGTGAGTCATAAGGGCTTAGCCCATCTATTTTAGCACTTATTTTCCTAGGTAAATATCAGTTCAAAGCGCAGTTCTGACACATTCATTCATCATCATCATCATCATCATCATCATCATCATCATCATCATCATCATCATCATCATCATCATCATTATCATAAAAAATAAATAAATAAAAAGAAATAATAATAATTTTAAAACAATATTTAAAAAAAATGAAATTAAAAAAAAAAAAAAAAATAATAATAATAATAATAATAATAATAATAATAATAATAATAATAATAATAATAACTGAAGAAGAAGGAGAAAAAGAAGAAGAAGAAAAAGAAGAAGAAGAAAGAAAGAAAGAAAGAAAGAATAAAAAATATGAGTTCAAAGCGCAGTTCTGACGCATTCATTAATCATCATCATCATCATCATCATCATCATCATCATCATCATCATCATCATCATCATCATCATAAAAAATAAATATATTAATAATAATTGTGATAAGTGGACCAGTATAACACAGAACGATGACTTCTCTCCTTACATAGTCAGCCTGTAACCTTAGTAAATTAACGTTGCTGTACAGCAGATGACGAAAGTCAACTGTGGGCTACACATAATGTACGCTGACGCTGGTTCAGTTAGGCAGTGACCTCATTCAGCTTATGTATAGCCGGTTAACCCCCCCCCCCCCCCCTCCTCTCCACGCCAGAGTAAGCCTCTTGTGGTTTAGATTTTACGGGCTTCCGGCTGACCACAGGGAGAGATAGTCATTCTCTGTTCGACTTGCATCGAGGAAGGAGCTAAGCTTTGAAAGCTCTCTCTACTTGAAGACTAAAAGCAGGAACTGATGAAATTCTATTCAACCTTGTTAGCCACAGCCTGACATTGTCAAAAAGGTAAATGATCTATCTTTTGTTTCATCGCGATGTCTTGTCTTGCCGTGTACGCCCACAATCAATCGTGTTGATCATTATGGCACTTGAGAGGAAGGTTTTGTACGCATGTCAAGTACGGATACGGAGCTAATAACATTTAAATCGTGTCGCTACATAGGAAATGTGAGTGAAGGGGGGAAATGCTGGGTAAGGAGACTGGGGGGGGGGGATGGCGGGTGGTGTGGAGGAGGGGAGGGAGGGTGGGAGACTCCCGACACCAAGGTGTCAGCAGCCAGAGCCTCCAGTGCCTCACTGTTGAGGGCATTCCAGTCCTTTATGGTTCGTGGCAGAAAAGAGGCGGCTCTATATTGGGTCCTGCACGAGACTTGCTTGTACTGCTTATTGTGGCTGCGGCGTAGGCGCGATATCGCCTGTTCCACTTTCCCATTGATGATGGGGCAGTTCGCAGTGCCACTAGTGATCTTGCGCAGCATCTGGAGGCGTGCAGTGCGACGTCGATCCTCCAGGGACGGCCACCCCAGTGACTCCAGCATGTCCCTAACACTCGATGTGTTGTGATAGCGGTTAGTAGCAAACCGGGCGGCGCGTCTCTGAACTGCTTCCAGCCTGTCGATGCCTTTCTGGGTGTGAGGGTCCCAAACAGATGCTGCGTATTCAGGATAGGACGCACGTAGGCCATGTAAGCTCGCTCCTTGATGGTCGTAGAGCTCACCTTGAGATTCCTTCTCAGGAAGCCTAGTGTCTTACTGGCCTTGTTGGCGATGCTGCTGACATGTGCGTCCCAGGTTAGGTTGCTGCGGAGGGTCACCCCGAGGTACTTGGCCTCAGAGACTGACTCAAGGGTGTGACCGTGTAGGGTGTAACTAGACTGTAGGGGACGTCTGCTCCTCGTGACTGGCAGAGTTGTGCACTTGTCAGGGTGGAACTGCATGTCCCAGCTCTTCTCCCATTGCTCAAGGCGCTGGAGGTCATGCTGTAGCTGGGCTTGCTCTTGGTTGCTAGTTACCACTCTGTATACAGCTGTGTCATCTGCGAACAGTCTTGCCAGTGCAGTCAGTCGGTCTGGTAGATCGTTGATGTAGGCCAGGAATAAGCATGGCCCCAGCACCGAGCCTTGGGGGACCCCAGATCGCACACTGACAAAGGAAGAGCAGCTGCCGTTGACCACCACAGCCTGGCGCCTGTCGCTAAGGAAGCTGGCGATCCATGTGAGCACCGTGTCGTGGATGCCGTAGCAGCGGAGTTTGTGGACCAACAGACTGTGGTTGACTCGGTCAAATGCCTTCGCGAAGTCCATGATTAGGACGTCCGTCTGCTGTCCACCTTCCATGTTGCATGAAAGCTCCTCGACAAACTCCAGGAGTTGGGTCTCACACGACCGCCATCTTCGGAAGCCATGTTGGTTGTCGTGAAGGGTGTTGCTGGTGTCGAAGTGGTGCATGACGGCGCAGACGACGTATTGATATTATTGCTGTAGTATGTTTGTGAAGTTTGCCATGTTTAGAATTGTGAATGTTAGTCAAACTTTGCATGACCACATGGCGGGCACACGACCGGTTTCGACGCCATGAAGTATCCCCTACGCACCCACTGTTGTTTAGCCTATGTGTATTATTGCAGACCAGTGGCTGTACCGGAGAATGTGTATAGTATTAATTATTTATGTATGTGTGTAGTTAGCCATGATATATATATCTATATATGTATAGGTATTAGCATGGAGATTCCAGTGGACCACGGACTATATATATATATATATATATATATATATATATGGAGCTATCACGAGGGCTATTGCTGTCTTCAATGAGACGCTCTGCACACCCTTAGTGAACTGGTGTTGCAGAAATTCGTTTCATATTTTGCAGACGAGCAGGCATCGTTGGCCCGAAGCAGAAGCAAGACTATTAAAAGTCTTCACTGACATTCGGCCTGCATTGGAGCCTCACGCACTGAGCTACGAGAGCCCACCAGTCTGTCAACCAGGAGAAGACTCCACCACAACACTGCTCATCGACAAGAGAGCTAAGTGATTTGAAACAGTGCACCAAGACTGTTAGCAAAGGACATCCATAGTCCACTCTTCCAGAACACTGAACCCGTTGGGCAGAACGCACCATTAGCCCAATGATGAGACAGTAGGTGCATAGAACTATCAAGAAGTGAACTATTCGAAGTGATATTTGGACTAAGTTAGTATAGTGATTAGAAGATATTGTATAGAGTAGAGCAAATAAATGTGTGATATTTACTGTTAACAAGTGGCTGGACTACCTATGTTTCATAGCCGTGTGAGAGCTAGTGTGACAGTGAATCTTTTACCATTTTCTTTCTATCTCTGTAAGCCCAGCCTAACACAGACCGAGCTAAACTTATAAATGTATTAAGATTAGTCACCGGGAGATTTACTAGCGATCCCACAGAAGAAAGATGAGTGGGTAATAGCATTCCATTAAGCAGAGCCCAGCAACAATAGACCCACCGTCACAATAATAATAATAATAATAATAATAATAATAATAATAATAATAATAATAATTGAAGAAGATGAAGACGAAGAAAGAAAGAAAGAAAGAAAGAAACGAAAGAAACGAAAATAATAATAATAGCAATAATAATCATCATCATAATTATCGTCATCATCATCATCATCATCATCATCATCATCATCATCATCATCATCATCATCATCATCAACATCATCATAAATAAATAAATAAATAATAAGATTATTAATAAGGAGCAACATCATGACTATAGATATACCTGCGTAACTACTAAGGAGTTCTGTCCTCTGGTCGTATTTGTCAGGGTCTGATTGCCATCGTCACGCATGGTCAAGTGCTGTTCGATCTGCTGCAAGTGTTTGTTGTCTCTGGAGCACAGACTGCGTATCAGCACCAGCCGCTTCAGCCCTTTCTTGGTCTGCTTCTGGCCTGGCCATTCTTTGGCCTGAATCTGTACACCGCAAAACATGATGATGATGATGATGAGGAGATGGAGGAGGACGACGATGAGAAGGAGGAAAAGAAGGAGGATAAAGACGACGATGATGACGACGACGACGACGATGATGATGATGATGATGATGTTCATATATCATTCCTTAATTTACAGTCACGCGGATGTTGTTTGGTGTTTTTGTTACAATCGTGTGCTTTGCAATTTTCAAGTCATATCAGTCTTCTTTCTTCTAGTTTTTTCTCTTTGGTTTTTCATCTGTTTTTCTTCTGGGAAGAATGTGGCCATAAGATCACCAAAAGTGATATAATAATAGCAATTAGTTGCTGAGATTTAAAAAAAAACACTCTCTTCTTCTATAAAGATTATGTACACTTACTCAACGCCTTACTCTAGGCTATCACAGCATTCTCAGTGTATCCAGAAGGAGGAATAAAGAATAGGAAATTAATTTTGGGGAAAAAAAAGTGTGCCATTTTATTCCTACCAGTAAATGTTACGTAGAAGAGGTTGGTGTTCTTCATTTGTTGTTTCAAATTCCCTGAACACAATGTCAACTTGTTTTACGGTCCTTTAACAGTTGCAAATTACAGTGGTCGAAGAAATAAAGCTCAATCCACACTTGCCTGAAGCATGTTCCAGAGGCTGCAGACCCCTCTATCGCCGATGCAGTTTCTGGACAAATTGAGGCTTTCAAGGCAACGATTGCCCACCACGTAGTAACACCCTCCTTCCAATCGTCCCGCCTCTAATAACGGGTGGTCGTTGTCTACTCCAACGGGCATGGTGTTAACATTGTCCATCGTCACGCCCTTGGCCTGAGACTTGATTGATTTGCTTAATGTAGCAATTTTGGCTTTCGTCGCGCTGGAATCGCCTTTTGCCCCTACAATAACACGCACAGGAGTAGTCTTCAAACCCGCATTAAGAGATAAATATAACAAATATTCCTCTTAGTTAGCTAGTCATTGTTTATAGGGTCCAGCGGACTGCAAAGAGCCGAATCAGGACCACAACTTGGTTGAAAGAAGGCTCACCCTAATAACAGACCCGCTGTAAAAACCTTAATGGTACAACCAAAGAGCTTAATGATAGAAAGAGGGGGAACTTGGTAAAGAACCGCGAGACGAAAGGTACGAGTTATGCTCCCTTGTCGACATGCTGAAAATGGCTCGTGGCATAAAGTCAAAAGGCGACAGAGTGAAACAGGGCGGTGACTTTTGCACAGCCATCAATTGCCATAATGCCAGATACAAGAAAAGTTGTGTTGGCAAGTCCTTTTTCAAATTTCCAAGAGACAAAGAAAGGTAAATTGCAATTGAAAAACTTAATTTTTTTGTGTTTATGTAGGCCTAAACTAAGACCGCTGCAGTGCTGTTAGTGTTAAAACAATTGGAGAGCGGCTTGAATGATTCATGTTATACCTATGTGCTAAATCCAAAACAGTTTGCTTGCTGACAATTTACGTTCAACAGGTCACTCACTGTTTACGTTATTGCTAGGTTGTTTGACTATATTTGTGCTTATATTTCAAAAGTAGATGTCAGATTGGCAGTTTGGCTTTGTCAAACTGCTTATGTTAACAAGTTAAATTAGACTGTTTTCTCCTCGTGATCAAATACTGTGCAAGATAACCCCTTACCTAGGCACAAAAATGGTCCTTGATCTGTTGTAATCCCTTTTCGTTTGAGTGTTAACGGGGAAAAAAATGTAATGTAGAAACTCAGTCCTTGTTCTGATCTGTGAATTTTTGAGCATTAGATCTATATTGCGTGGAATGTTGTAGTCTAGGTTCTGATTGTTCTGTCTGATTAATTAATTATTTTCCATGGCAGTGACTGATGTTATTAAGCCAGTGATGTGGGAGGTGAGAGAGTTGGGGGGTAAGGGGACACCTAATATAAATTAAATTCACACTATTAGTGAAACATTTTGTTATTGTGCTTTATTGTGATTAATTGATTGAATGACAGAGCTCTCTCTTCCCCCAACACCTCTCTCTCTCTCTCTCTCTCTCTCTCTCTCTCTCTCTCTCTCACGATTACGGATTTACACAGTTTCGGATAAATGAAACAGTCTGTCATGCATATTTTAATTTTAAAATATCTGTCGTTGATTAAAAAATAATAAATTCCAGGGCAGAAAACGAACCCATGACATACACACATAAGCAGCATAAAAGCACCTAATAAATGTCAATAAGTAAACATAAACAAAAACAAAACAAAAAAGACAGCAGTAGCGGAATGTTAATAATAATGATGGTTAAAAGTTTGGTTTTTGCAAACGTTGCCATACAAATGTTCTTTTGCAATGGCATAGGCTCAATAAGTTACCACGCACAGATCATTCATATAGCAGATGATGAAACATAGCCAGCCCGAGCAAAGGGAAATAATCCGTGAGAGCGTCTCGCATTTTTGTATAGGACATAATGGAAGTTCCCCCTCTTTCCGTAATAAGCTCTTTGGTACAACTAAAGGCACTCCAACAGCAGGTCACTTTACAATAAAGGCATCACATGTAGGGGACGCTGAGGCTATACTCCAATTTATCGAACCCCAGTTTACAAAAACAAAACAGGATATAAACATCATTACAAAATATTAACAAAACACATACATATAAAATGCATACATTGCTAAATAGTAATACCACAGAAAGCCCTAGTGATCATTTGGTAGAAAGCGTCCAATATCCCCAAACTTACCCAACAAACCCCATACACAAATTAGGATTTTTGGTAGAGGTTGTAAGAAATATGTGAATAATACGGGTTTTCTTTTTCTAGCTGACTAAATAGCAGTAGTATTTTTTCAGTTTATAGAAAGTAATTATCGTTTTATTTCATTGGAGTGTGAAACATTTGCTTCTTATTTTACTCCCATGTTCTAATTGGCTTGTTGCTTTTTAAACAATATTTTATTCACCCAAAAACAATACAATAAGTAGAAAACACAAAACAAGTGTTGGTGTTTTATTCTAATTAGAGAGAACAAAAGAGAGAGAGGAAGAGAGGTGAGAGAGGTATGTCCCATACATTACAGTGGGGAAAAATTATCACAAAACCCCTTTACTTAGTTAGTTAGTTAGTCATTATTTACAGGGTTTAGCAGACTGCGAAGAGCCGAATAAGGACCTCAATTTGGTTGAAAGAGGGATCACCCCTGATACAGTTTTGCTGAAACAACCCTAATGGTAACACTGAAGGCATTTCACCAGCCGGTCACTTTACAATAAAAGCAAGCATCCCAAGCAGAGGGAGGACGCTGAGGCTTTACCCTAATTTATGGAACCACCGTTTACAAAAACAAAATAGAATATAAGCATCCTTATAAAATATTAACAAAACACATATATTTAAATATAAAATGCCCACATTGCTAAATAATAATTCCATAGAAAGCTCTAGTGACCATTTGGCAGAAAGCGTCCAATATCCCCAAGCTGGCCCAACAGACCCCATAAACAAGTCCAGGAGTTGTGGGAGAGTTTTCAAGAAAAAAGGTAGGTGACTGGTCTAGCGAAGATAGTAGATTAA
The DNA here is from genome assembly GCA_036898135.1 of Oncomelania hupensis. NCBI lineage: Eukaryota > Metazoa > Mollusca > Gastropoda > Littorinimorpha > Pomatiopsidae > Oncomelania > Oncomelania hupensis. The sequence continues at coordinate 150,540,280 of CM072511.1, read as the reverse complement.
TAGAACAGATTAGGAATGAAAAATAATAACTGAGAATGGCCGAAACAGTGATAATATAAAGCATTAAATTTCCACAAAATATGGATGCTATTTAGACAGAAAACTTCAGCACCCCAACGGGTGGGGGTGGGGTGTTGGGGGAGAGGGGCTCTTACAGCACGCATCATAGACCTGCTGTATGACTCCAAAGCACCAACGTAGTCGCTGTTTGATTAATCAACATAAATTTGCATCTCTCCTCGCTCATGCTTTGATATTACGCATTACCAGTAAATATTGTACTATATCTTGGAACCTTTTACTGCACGGTAATGTCCTTCTCAAACATCGTGTCAATACCAAGCCCTCGTGCACTGGCGCTGCAAAAACGTGCAATATTACGATGTATTGTGCTGTGCCAACTACCACAGCACCCAGCAGTATTAAGGAATCCTTAAGACTAATTCACAACTTTCCGGCACCTCTCATAAAAACTCGTGGGTATCGCCATTATAAATTAAAACGAGGTTAAAATGAAACCAAGTTCCGGTCTGCCTTGTTTTGCTTTTATCAAAGCTTGATGCGTGACTTTTAAATATGGCAAATTGCCGAAAACGACGATTGCTAGAGCCAGAAAACGAGTGGGATAAGTATAAAAACGGTGGAGAAAGTACATGCTGAGTAAAAGGATGCAAAAAACAATCGTAGAGGCCTGTATTTGTGTATTTGTGGCGACTTCGGAGGTGCGTCGATCATCGACAGAAAGTGAAACAGGACCTGAAGACTCTTGTAGTTTTCCATAGCTTCGCCGTCGCAACCTTCACAAAACACGAAGTAGTTGATTATGTTAGGCGAGCGTTGTGGCCAAGTGGGCTAAGGCGGGACTAACTTGCGTTGTCCACAAGCCAGAAACCAATGGCGCCTGACAGGTGTGGGTTCGAGCCAGCATCTGGGCGTTATGTTTTTCCGAATATTTTTCAAAAATTCACAAATAATGTTAGGTAGGTAGGGTTTAGGCGCGCCACTGGTGATAGAAAGGGATAATAAACTGCAGCAAAAAAAAAAAATATGTCAGGGTACGATACCGGTGGCTAGTGACACATGTTATTATTCTTGAATATTTGGAAATAACTCACTAAAACACGCGGAGAAAAAAACCGGAAGTATGTTTCATTGAGGGGATTCCCGTTGGTGCATAGGATAGCAGAAAAGTGCTTATTGATAAACTAGATTTGTTTAGATGAACAGAGATCTGGACGTTCACTGATTGTCTGATGACGGTTCTAACATAGACTGTTCTCTAATGGCGTCATCCGTATTATGCACGTCATGATATGACGTCCAGCGCTGCGATCATGCCCGTCGGCGTGGAGATATTTACGCGCTTTATAAATTATTCATTCATTCAAATATGCAATAGGCCTATACAACTAGGATACGACATCGGAGAAAACCCTCGGTGACCTAAAAAGTCTCGTACCTAAATCAGGTAAGTTCGTCCTCACGGTCGGGGTTCGACCCCGCGACCTTGCACTTACCACCTTTTTGGCCTTTGTCGGCCTTCTTCTTCCCCTTGTCTCTGACGTTTTCGTGTAAGGAAAATTTCTTTAGTCTGGAGATTTGGAGTGGCGAGACGAGCTGGCTGCTGAATTTGCGTAGCTGGCTGGACGATTCTTCCTGCATTCTCGTGTATTCCTCTAGAGCCGACTGCTTCTTACGACGCTCCAGCATCTGTATACAGTCACGTACACACACACACACACACACACACACACACACGCACACGCACACACACACACACACGGTTTCTGATGGTTCTTATATAGCTCAGAGAGCTTCTCAAGGCGCCGGCCACCTCGAGATGGGGCCCACCGTATGGGTGTGTTTGGTTAGCGTAGGTTTTATTTATTTATTTTTATTTATTTAATCATTCTTATATAGCGCTTTTCCAGCTCAAGAGCTGCTCAAGGCGCTGGCCGATACAGGATCTAACTCGAACCGCCCGAGACGCCCACCCGCAGCCTTTGGGCGCATGGTCTGACGCCCGGACAAGTGAGCACAATCCTGGGCAGCCAGGGATGGGGGAGAAAGACCTAGGTGCATGCTGGGTGTGTTCTTGTCACTGCACCTGTCTTCCTCTGCCATTATTAATACAACAGGAAGCCTGCGATTTGAATGAATAAATGATCATGGGTGTGAATGATAAAACCTGTATAGTTTCCTTGCATCCTGCATTCAAAAAAACAAACAAATTCTTACGTCGAGCACATTGTTCTCAAGGTTGACGGGCGCTATATCCCGGGCTGCCTGTTGTGTGTTAATATAGTTGAACGATTTATGTCCCCGAGTCCACCGCGAGAAAATTGTCCTCAAGGTTTGATGGTGCGGAGAGTTGATGCAATGCGGTTGCTTCAAGGTTTGACCTCAAAACGGGGTAGCACCGGCATGGTATCATTTTTTTTTTGGTATCAGTTTATAGTCCCCTCTCTTCCCGATAAGGATTTTCAGAGAGGAGACTGGCATGCTCCATAGCTATTATATATATAGTCGGCTGCGGTTGTTTGTTGTTTTATTTATTTTGGGGGTGGTGGTGCACGTGTAGTCAGCTAGTTTACTTAATACTGCAGTGTGGTGACTGACCTGTGTGTTATCCAGGGAAATCATACCCAAGACCTCAGCCAGGGCTATTGCCCCGTCATCCCCTAGTCGGTTGCCCGCCAGATTGAGAGTGAGAAGGGTGCGGTTGGTACGTAAGCCCCTCGCTATATCCCGGGCACCCGCGTCCCCTATCTCATTGTTCGACAGGTTTAGGTGCTCCAGCACGCTACAAAATAATACATTAATTAAGTAGTGATAAACCAATAGACTAATAAATACATAAATGATCAAATCAATCAAAGAAAGGCTTAGAAAGAAAGAGAGAGAGAGAGGAAGAAAGAGAGAGAGAGAGAGAGAGAGAGAGAGAGAGAGAGAGAGAGAGAGAGAGAGAGAGAGAGAGAGAGGGTAATCTTCCTCATGGTCGTGTGACATGTGACATGATTCTTGGTCAATTATTTCATCTAATAAGCATGCTGTATGTTTGCACTGCTGCTTCATTCATGTGGTGAAGAAACGGAAACTCCGATGGTGGCCACGTCAACAGATCATCAGGCCTTGCAAAGACTATTCTGCAAGGCACAGTGCAAGGAGGTAGAAGAAGAGGGAGACCGAAAAAAAGGTGGGAGGACAACATTCGAGAATGGACTGGTTTGACACTGAGCGAAGCCATCAGGGCTGCTGAGGACAGAGAAAGATGGAGTATGCTGGTTAAACGATCATCTGTGGTGCCCCTACGACCTCCGGGTTACGGGACAGGATAGGATAGGGATAGGATTCATTCATGCTGTACGTCTTTATTAAGAAATAAAGAACTGGATTTGTTTTAGATCTCTTCTTTTTTTTTTAAACGGAGCAACACACAGGTGAAGGACCATTCTTGAGACATTTACGACATGCCAAGAATGTTGTGAGGCTGTTATTGCTCTATTTCAGATGAATTAATTTGTGTTGTGTTGTGTTGTATTGTACTGTATTGTATTGTATAGGTCTTGTACAGGTTCTATCATCAGGTTCTGACAAAACAACTGTATTGGCATGTTAGCAGCAGCAGTTAGGACTATATACTGGCAGACACCGTGTGCCCTCAATGCCTTAAATCTTTACTTGTTAGAGGCGTATTCTGTGCCCAGCTGGTAACCTATGGCCTGAGCGTTGGTGTCGGACAGCTGGCAGAAGCGGAGGGAGAGGTCTATGACCTGGCTAGTCTGGTTCAGCAGGGAAGAGACATTCAGGTCCCGCAGGGGGTTGTTGTCCAGAACCACGGTAGTCAAAGTAACGCTGCAGCAGTTCGTCAAAAGCTCCCGAAGCAATCCCAGTGTTGAGCCCTACCAACATGAACGTAATCATTCTAATAACTCTCTCTCTCTCTCTCTCTCTCTCTCTCTCTCTCTCTCTCTCTCTCTCTCTCTCTCTCTCTCTCTCTCTCTCTCTCTCTCTCTCTCTGATTTAGTTGTTGATTAATTATTGAAGTGATAATTCAAGATTTTTTTTTTAAAAGTAGAAATCATAGATCTATTACAAAGGCTTTGCTTTATACACAACTCTGCGCAATGAGCATGATTTGACACGGAGGTTGCTACTCCCTAGAATGCAGCTGCAGACAAGTCTCATAGCAGCAAATGTCATTTCACAGGACTCTTAAGCGCACAAATATAAGAACAAATGCACAAATAAGCGTTCATACTAATACATTTATTCTGTATACATAGACCTACATCACTGACTTTACAAAAAATTGAACTGTTCAACAGTGAAACGAATACGCTGGCCCTAACTGCATGACCCAGCTTATTTGAAATATCCTTACACCGGTCAAAAGTAGACCAATAAAAAAGCTAAATAAACTTTAGAATTAACTTTTTATTTGCCTGTTTGCTGCTTTATTTGTGATGTGTTGTATAAAATTAGGCATTACGAAAATAGATATTAAAATATAATAAATAATAAGGACAACAAATAGAAGACCTCATTTTACAATCCCACAGCAAGGTTAAAAAAGAAAACAAAAGTTTGATTGAACGAAACAGAATTGCAGAAGAAAGAAAGTTAATGTACCTCTAGCATTTGAACTTTCAAGATGAAGAAAATTAATTGGTAGGGCCATGATATACTTATTGTTACGACATAGTTCGTTACTTGTATCAGCAGTGTCACTGTTTCCCTGGCGAGGTTGAAGCCAATTTAGAAAGACAGGACCATCAGCCTACACTCCAAGGTAAGACTGCTGCGCTCCCTTGTCATCTCCGTCTTCCTATACGCTTGCGAAACATGGACCCTCACAGCAGATCTACAACGAAGAATACAAAGCATGGAGATGAGGTGCTACAGAAGACTTCTGGATATTTCCTATACCCAACACATCACCAACGACGAAGTCCGACAGACCATCACACAAGCCATTGGACAACACGATGACCTGCTCACAGTGGTGAAAAAACGGAAACTCCGATGGTATGGCCGCGTCACCAGATCATCAGGTCTTTCAAAGACCATCCTTCAAGGCACAGTGCAAGGAGGTAGAAGAAGAGGGAGACCAAAAAAGAGGTGGGAGGACAACATTCGAGAGTGGACTGGTTTGACACTGAGCGAAACCATCAGGGTTGCTGAGGATAGAGACAGATGGAGTACGCTGGTTAAACGATCATCTGTGGTGCCCCTACGACCTCCGAGTTACGGGATAGGATAGGATAGGATCAGCAGTGTTGTGAGCTTGTTGCTATGAAAAATGGTTCATTCAAGACTACTGTTATAATTAGTAGTAGTAGTCCCGCCTGTTACAAGCAGACCCGTTTACCCCTCACTATTTGAGCTTTTGCTTGTCTAGCAGTAGTAAAACTTAGAAGGTTACTGTAGTCTATAGCAGACGATTAAGGTATAACTGATGTGTACCTACACACTGCGAGCGGACGCGAGCCGTTTAGTGACATCATCGCGGCATACGATCGAGTTTTGAACTTTATAGCCACTTAGATTGCTTCCGCCAATCGGGACACAGGGAGAGCGTTTAGAACCAGTTCTGGCTGATTCAGTCCAAGCCAAGTATAGGTCAGTTGTGTGGAAAGCTTAGGACAGTACACAGCTACTTCCTAGCAAAAATCTCTCCACTGATAGAACAGGGAAGCAGTGCTTGTTGAATTTTTTAATTCAATCAAGTAGCCACGGGCCTGACATTGTCGAACAGACAGGATATCGTGAGCCCAACTCAACAGAAGAGCAGACCCTAATCTACGATTCGAGTTGGCTGCCGAGGCATCGACAGCATCGTGCGCAGATAGCCCCAAACGTCGTACCAAAAGTCAAAGACTACACGACGACCCAGCGTGTACCAGAAGCTACCTCAACGCAGCACTTCACCCACGCATCCATTGATCAGTTAAGTGCCCAGGAAACAGTGCACTAAAACTGTAGCAAAAGGACCACAGTAGTCCACTCTTCATGAACGCTAGTAGCCAGTGCCCTATGAAGAAAACATAGCTGCCTAGACTCTCAGCGAGCGAACCATTCGCATTGACAATTGAACTTTTAAGTTAGATTCGTACTTCGAAGATCGTGTATAGAGTAGAAGAAATAAATGTGTGATTTTGATTGTTATCAAGTGGCTGGACTACATATGATTCATAGCCGTGTGAAAGCTAGTGTGACAGTGATCTTTTACCATTTTTCTATCTATCTCTGTACCCCAGCCTTAACACAGACCGAGCTAAACAAAAAATGTATTAAAGTAATTCACCGGGTGACTCACTAGCGGTTCCCATAGAATAGACGTGAGGGTTACAGCATTCCATTGTGCAGAGCCCAGCAACAAATAAAACCCCACGTTACACCGCCGTAACCACGCTGTTACGTTGAAACGCGAAGGATATCATGTCTGAAACGCGCACGATAGATCTAATCGTTTCGATTTGCAAAGTATTCAATAATTAGAGTGTACATGTATTTACCTTTGATTTGAGTTTGCATTGTTGTTAGAAGAAGCTTTGTATAACGTTGATAATTTTGTTGGTCGATATTGTTGGAGAATTCTCTAGATCTGCTTATTTACTGTCGATGGAAATTTCCCGATAAATGTCGAAGTTTGAGAACGTTCCCGGAAGGAGAAGAAATATGTATGACGTAAGACAGTGATGACGAAGTTTAAAGCGATTGGTAAATTGCGTCAAACGAGATCGTTCCACCTTGTTCTGGACTAGAGAAAAAATTATATATTCGGTGCTCTGTGTGTTGTTGTGGATAGTTGTTGATAGTGAGTTGGAAAGTAAAAGTTGAGAGTGAAAAGGTGATTGTATGCAGTTGTTGATGTGTGCTGAATAAAAGTGGAAAACTTCATACGTCGACTCCGTGTCTTGTTGCTGAGTGAGCAGGCTGCGTGGATAAACGAATCTGAGTTACACACCTATCAGGGATCCAAGCATCGGGGCTGAATCAAATACTGATAGAAAACACCAACATCATATCGAGTGTAACACACGCAAAAGTGTCGCTACTGTTTTCATGCATTATGAATTCCTTCCGAACGTTAAGCGCTATCAAACATAGGCACTATAATCGTGTAATGCCCTTGCAACAGAACTTTATGAACCCCTGATTTTCGTATATAGACGCTAAAAAGATACGAGCTCCTGGAGTAACACTGCGCTTTTAATTCAACTTTCTTGATTCTGTCAGGAGTTAAATAAGGTATGTTGTGGTGGTTTTCTGTATTGTCAAGCGACGGTCAGCATGTGTAGTGGACTTTTAAACAGATCGTTATTTTCTTTTCTCCTACTTTTCATGTCCTATTGCATAGATCGTTATTCTGTCGCTTGCAATTTGTGTGTCAACTTGTCCATCTGTTTTATGTGTAAATGGGAGGCATGGTGGCCTAATGGTAGAGCTTTTGCTTGCGGATCTTAAGGTCCCGGGTTCGAGCCCAGGCCGGGGCACTGTGTTGTGTCCTTGGGAAAGACACTTTACAACCGTTTCCTACTCCTTCGGATGAGAGTATAAACCTAGATATAGTCTGTGTCGCATACATTCCATCATAACGGACTTTAAAGATCCTGACGCTCATGTCCTAGACGGGTGAGTACCGGTGACAAGAACACACCCAGCATGCACCTAGGTCCTTCTCCCCCATCCCTGGCTGCTCAGGATTGTGCTCAGTTGTCTGAAGCTTTATTTTGATACGCCCAACGGCTGCAAGTTGGCGCCTCGGGCGGCTTGAGTTAGATCCTGTATCGGCCAGCGCCTTGAGTCTTGTCAAGTACGGCGAGATAGGTGCGCTTTAAAAATCCTTGATAATAATAATAATAATAATAATAATAATAATAATAATAATACCGTGGAACCTCCGGTATCCGTCTCTCTGGTATACGACTCCCTCCGTTATGTGACCTGATAACTTCTGACGGATTCACTTCCAATAATAAATGATCTCTGGTATGCGACAACCTCGTTTATACGACCGTCTTAGGGCAATTTAAAAGAGATATCAGTTAATTTGTTGACTGTACCTTTCGTTTTTTCTCTCATGTTAGTGTACGCCTGCTGTTGTCTGCTATTTCCGGTTCGCAAATAAGGGACATTACTCGCCTACACTGGCTTGTCAAAATGGCGTCGCGCAAGAGGAACGTTTTGAGTTTGGCAGAGAAAATGAAAGTGATTGAAAGAAGTGAAAATGGGGAGAGTTGTTTGTCTATTGCAAGACGTTTAGACGTTGGGAAAACCCAAATTCAGCTCATCGTAAAGGATAAGGAATCTGTGAAACTACGATGGGAGAGGGGAGAAAGTGGCGAAAGGGAAACATCGAAACTGAGAGCTTCTGCACTGAGAGACTTGGACGAACGCGTCTGGCAGTGGTTCGACTGTTTTCTATTTTTGAAGTTGTGAATAAAAGACAAAGCTAAAAATGAAACATGTTTTACAGTTTCCTTTGTCAGAGAATACATGCTGGTGAGTGTGAAAATTATGACTACATACCCCTCCGAGCCTGACCCCCCTCCCCCCCCCCACTCCACCCCTTGTTTCCGGTATAAGACCACCTCTATTATAAGGCCGTTTTTTCTCAGATTTTGGACGGTCGTATACCGGAGGTTCCACTGTAATAATAAATGTTAATGCCACCACAGACTATATGATGCCAAGCAGCTTTATAAAACATTTTGATATCCTTGTGTGTTTGTCACTGGTGGCAATAGGCCATTTTATCTTGCAAGGCGCATTCAAAAAAAAAAGTTCTTACGTCGAGCACAGTATTCCACAAGTTGACGGAGCAGAGATACGGGCATGCTGCGAGAGCAGAACACAGTGCTTCCATCATTGGGGCGTCGAGCTTCCAGCCACGTATGAACACATCTGTCACAAACCCTTGTTCGGCGTCTTCGTTCAGAAATGCGACCTGCACAAAACAGCTTTACGTCTGGGGGTGGGGTTGTTGCAAACCACTAGTGACTTAATCTGCAATACGGAACAATGCGGAACAATGCGAGGCGCGGATGTTGCGGGATCGCCATTAGCGGGCAAAGCGAAACAAGGTCCTCGCTAGGTAAACAAGGGAGAGCACTTGGGGCTACCGTTTGCTGGCTATGTAAGATGGCCGCTATCGCGGTTCGATTTCGAGTCACCGATAAAACTGTTCTGTGCATCCGTTTCTTCCAAAAATTTGAAACGCTGGGAAACGCTGGCAGTACATGGCATCTGTAGTCCGGAGATCGCCACTCTCCACAGGAATCCCCATGTCATCCAGTAACTGTGAAAGAGAAAAGAGCAGCCTAGGAGTGCAGCAGAACGGCGAGGCGCGTTTCGGCGAAGCGCAGCCGTCGCCCAGTCGAAGAAAATTGTAGTTGAAGGTTGAGGTGGAGTATCGTTTCGGGATCTCCCACAGTCCGCTATCGCAGCATCGACTTTTGGACTGTTAAGGTCACGGCAACTGCTCAAATCGCAAGAACGATGACAGCCCTCCTCATCTCCGCTCAGCTAAAGCGCGTGTGGGTCTGAACGCCTCCATGAGCAGGCGTGAGCTAAAGGTCTGGTGACCGCCGCAGTCGAAAATGCAGGTCGGTAAAATAGAAAAGGTTCTCAACAACATCCACGAATGTTCAGTGCTGGAGCTCTGTTCCGTGACAAGTTGCGTTGCGTTGGATAGATTAACGTCCCCGGACACATAGCGTATAGGGGACTAAACGTGACAAGTACTGAGAGGGGCGCGTTTTATAGAGAGGACGCTATCGTATTCAGGTAGATTGCGAACGCAAAACAGCTCTGCACGAGTGGTATTCAGGAAGCAGTTGTCCAGTGCATAAATCTGCGAAGCGGTTTTTAATTCCGTATCCTACTGTACCGCTTCGCGGATTTATCTATTGGGTAAATCAGGGTGGAGAATTTTCCGCGAATTCGCGGATTTCCGCGGAAGGCATTTGCATTTCCGAGAAAAAAATAATGAGTTCCGAGTGTAAGAAGCTGAGGGCTACCCTTTACTGGGCATAGCGGCCAAAAGCGGCCGAAGGTCTAAACAGGCAAAACGTCCAAAAGCGTCCGTATCAACCATGTGGTTATATTCTCGCGTTGTTTGAAAAATTGCGAGACTTCCGGCAATTGACTTCCAGTTTATTCTGTTGTAAAAACATTCGACTGCATTTCCACAAGTTTTCTCTGTGATGCGTTCGTTTTTTCCATTTTCTTTTCAAATTTTCTTGTGTGTTTGTCTAAAATGGATGGTTTGGATTCTTCGACTGATGAAGGGGAGTTTACAGGCTTCCATTTATCAGACATTAAAGTGAGAGAAATGGACTTGGAGTCGGAGGAAGAGATCGGTACTGACATTAGACAATTAGTGTTGTCACGTGGGGTTTATGGGCTCTGCACAATGGAATTATGGACCCTCACGTTTATTCGGTGGGAACTGCTAGTAAGTCACCCTATGAATTACTTTAATAAATTTATTTGTTTAGCTCGTTCTGTGTTAAGGTTGGGGTACAGAAATAGATAGAAAAATGGTAAAAGATACTGTCACACTAGCTTTCACACGGCTATGAATCATATGTAGTCCAGCCACTTGATAACAGTTAAAATCACACATTTATTTCTTCTACTCTATACAAGATTCTATAAGTACTAATCTAACTTAAAAAGTCTCTTTCAATGCTAATAGTTCGATCGCTGATAGTCTAGGCAGCTGGTTTTCTTCCTCGGGCACTTGCTATTATATCTCATGTAGATTTGGACTACTGTGGTCCGTTTTACAGTTTCTGAAGAGTTGGACTACTGTGGTCCTGTTTTGATCAGGTTAAGTGCACTTTCGGAGAATACACTTAACTTTCTGATGGTGCGGTCGAAGTCCTTCTGTGAGGTAGCTTCTGGTACACCTTTGTCGTTGTGTAGTTGGGTTCCCTTGCCACGCTGTGGGGTCTGACAGGGTGTTTTTCAAGGTAGCTCTTTCCGACTTGTGCGGTAGAGGTTCCTCAACCAACTAGTCGTTTCTGTGGAGTGGGGTGCACAGGATAGCTCGGGATAGCTCGGGATAGCTCGCCTGCTCGTCTGTAATATAAGAGACGAAATTCTGCACAACCCTGAATAATCGGTTTGTGCAGAGCGTCTCACTGAAAGCCAAAGTAGCCCTCAGTGATAGCTCCACATCTCTATACATAAGCGACGAACATTCTGCTACTTCCGGGTTCCACTGGAATCTCAACTCTAAATTCCTATACATACATAAATATCAAACGTGGCTAACTATACACATACAGAATTAATAATATTATAAACATTCAGTGGTACAGCCACTGGTCTGCAAACATACATATAAGTTAAACAACAGTGGTTCCGTACGGGATACAACATGGCGGCGCAACCGGTCGTGTTTCGCCTCGTGGTAGGCTCTTCCACAAGGTCACGCAAATTCGGATTAATAATTCACATTTATGCATAGCAAATTCTTCAAACATAATTTCAACAATAATATAAATATATCACGATGAAACAGAAGGGTGTTCATTTACCTGTTTGACAAGTTCAGGCCCGTGATGGCTTGATAGAATTCTAAGATTCTAAGTCCTGCTTCCTGGTCTAAGTGTGGAGAGATTTCTCTGCTAGCTTTCTAGCTGTTAACACTTCGGTGTATTCCTCCCAACTGACCAAAGCTGTGTTAGGCTCGGACCCAGTCAAACTGGCTCGAACCGCTTTGCCTAAGCTCTCATTGGGTAAAATATTTACGACTCTCGCACACAGTGCTGATTCACTGGGCTGTGAGGGTCTGGCTCGCAGTGTGTACTTTTATTGCTGCTGTGTTATATACTGACTCTCTACTGTTACAAAAACTGCACAAGGCTGAATAGTCAATGAGCAGAGTTAAAACTAGCCAGTTCATGACAAGTGTCAGTAGTGTGCATGCATATGATCTTTCAGACTGGCATGAAAGTGAAGAAGAGAAGGAGGGGGCTTGTTTGGACTTTTAAAAACTTTTTTTTTATACACATGGAGTAATACAAAACAAGACATGACAAGAAAAGTATAAAAAGGTAGATAATCAAAAGAGAATGTATTTCTGTTCATTTTGCATTTTATTTCATTTAAATCTATACACTAGTCACTAATACCTAAGATGTAGTGTTTTTACTAACGTGCCCCTAAATATCTCTAAAATTATAAAAATTCTTGCCTGTTTACAGCTAAAAAATAGACAAACGTGTGCCCAGTAAAATTGGAAATGTGGAGTTTGTGTGTAACAGTGGTGGACCTCAAACTTTGTTAGGCCTACAAATCAAGATTCTTAACTTTTTTGAAAGACATGTGCATGAAACATTCTTTTTTTGTTGTTGTTTCTATTCATGTTTACTTTGTGCTTTTTGCTTTCAGAAGAGGCCCTAAATTACTTTCAAAATTGCATAAATTCATTTTCTTCCAGGGGGCGAATATCGGGGCTTGGCCCCTGGGCCCCGGCCGGATTTCAGAGATTTCTTGATTCAGTTGTTCTCCACCCTGGTAAATGCTTTCTGAATATCACACCATGAACGGAGCTGTCCCAATACAAATAGTAGTCCTGTACAACAGCAGTTATTTTAAGCTCCCAAACGCGGTGTTAGCAATGACTCTTTCCCAGGTTTAGTTTCAGACTTTTGTGCTGTCCCAACGGAAACGGAAACTCAGATGGTATGGCCACATCACCAAAGCTGCCTTGCAAAGACCATCCTGCAAGGCACGGTATAAGGAAACAGAACAAGAGGGAGACAGAAAAACAGGGTGGGAGGACACCATTTGAGAATGGACTGGCTTGACACAGAGCGAAGCCACGAGGGTTGGTGTGGACAGAGAAAGATGGAGTACGCTGGTTAAACGATCATCTGTGTTGCCCCAACGACTTTCGAGTTACGGGATAGGATAGGATAGGCTGTTCCATAGCAGTGCTCGTGTCTGATAGCTTATCTCACACTTACAGACACGACAGCGTATCTCACACTTACAGACACACTACGCCACTAGCTTTCTAACATAGCTCATGAGAACGTTTATCTGCCTTGTTTATCTGATGGTGGTAGATGATAATAACGACGATGCTAGCTGACTATTCTGATGAATAATGGTTATGACGGTGTTGGTGATGATGATGATGAAGACGATGCTGTTGATGATTATGCTGCTGCTGTCGATAATGATGATAGCAAATGATAGTAACGTTTATGATGATACTGAAGCCAAGAGTACCTGAACAGTGGGCTTGAAGTACAGGCCGGCGTCTTTGGTTCTAAAGGTGTACTGATCATCTTCATCGGCTTCTGAATCGCATCTAGAATCGGATGTGACCGTACCCGACGGAGACTGTACATAGAGAAGAAAACAAAAGTACAATAACCTTTTCTTGCATAGCGCAGTTACCCGCTCAAAGACAAGCTCAAGGCGGTGGACTCAGTAAAGTAGTATGGCGGTGACAAGTTAAAGTATTTTTCTTTCTTCTTTTCGGCGTGATTTGGAAGCTCAGTGGATAGAGAGCTAGAGTCCTATGCCAAAGGTCGCGGGTTTGAGCCCCGCGTAGGACGAACTTCCGTGACTTAGGTACCAGACTTTTCAGGACACCGAGAGTTTTTTTTTCTCAGGGTACTCCGGTTTCCTCCCTCCCATCAACAATGGTATTGGATGCAGTCAGTCTAAAATTTCCAAAATAAAAATGTATTTCTATTCCGACTTTTGTAATAACGATCTTTTTAAATCGCCGCGCTTTGAGCTAGATTAAAGAAAATTTAGCGCGTGATGGCATCCTTTATTATTATTATTATTATTATAAAAATTATTATTATTATTATTATTATTATTATTATTATTATTATTATTATTTGTTGTTGTTGTTGTTGTTTGTTGTTGTTGTTATTGTTTATAGCTTTTACCAGTAGGCTCAACGTGACCTCGACGCCAAGGCTCATACCGCTTCTTGTTGCAAAGCCTGTGAACTGTTTCTTTCAAGGACTACATCCCATCACCGACCAACCTGCTCGTATGCGTGTGGGTTTTGTTGTTGTTGAGACTTTGACAAAAAAAAATGGCCGAGTTCTTTCACGTGCCGTGGAAGTAACGTCGGGAGGAAATGGGGGGCACTAGATAGTTGCCGACTTTAAAGTGAGTGATATGAAGGAAGTGGAGCGCCTATACCAAAAGTATTTTCTTTACTTAGGTCCATTGTAAAATCTTGTAAAATCTAGTTCTTCGGACTCAGAGAGTCAGAACGCTCCACACTTGTGTTACGCACCCGGCCACACTTGTGTTACGCTTATGAATACCTTATGTATTGCCTTGCATACTGGGTAACGTACAATTTCACAAGGATGGCGCATGTTTGATTTCTACTGCAAAAATACATAAGCCGTGCTTAGGAGGACCAATCAGAAGCGATAGTGTGACGTCACGAGTGTAGAGGTCAACATAAATTCCTCCCACACGCATGATTACACGCAACAAAGTTTGTCTGCTACACACGACTTGGCGAGCGAAAGCAGTTGAATTCACTTGTTGCGTGTCGATCTTAGTAAAGTTGTTTCATTTTATGGTCAAATCGTGAAAGGGGACATTGCATCATCATTAAAAAAAGTGCCTTGTAGTGAAATTACACAGCTACACACGTTCAAACCGGGCCATGACAAAAAAAGCGCCACTACCTCTGACCCAGTGCATAAACCGTAAAACGTAAGCCAAATGTAGCCACTAAACTCCTAAGATGTGGCCACCCGTCAAAATTCCGGTCAGTAAAAAATCTCATAACCCAATGCATAAGCCGTAAAACGTAAGCCAAAATAATGTGTCCACTACTTCTGTAGCCTATCATATTTACTCTTACCAAACCGAGAGCGAAGCTCTTCTTCGTTTTTGGCGAGGAAAGCAACTGAGCATGGTCTTTGTCTCCTTTTTTCTTCTTGTCCTCCTTGTCTTTCTTCGAGGTTGCCCCTCCTCCTTTCCCTGCTTTTCCGCCTTTGGCGCCGTTTGCTGCTAAGTTGTAAGGAACGTCGGATAAGGACGATGGGTTCATGCGGGAGATTCGTTGAAATAAAATATTTGCGGCGTTTGCTCTGGGGACAACGGGGGGAATATAAGGCAAGGATTTGTCCAGGCAAAAGTTGATAAAATCGTCTCTGAAGACGCCGGTGGGGTCATATTGCGCTCGCAGCTCGTGAATTTTCACCTCCGCTTCCTCAGGCATAAACGTCCTCCGCCTCACGTCGCAGGATTTTTTTATTGCCAGGGTCTTGGCCCTCAAACTCCGCTTGGGACCCATCTTTGAGTGATTGCTAAGAAGACTTCAGATCCGCACTGTGAGGAATGGCTTCTTCTAGGTCTAGTGCCGTGCAAACTTTATTTTACACACACACACAAACACACACACACACACACACACACACACACACGCACACAACAGTGTAGAAACGCCATTGTGATGATTTTCATGAAACTCTACAGACGTTACTTTGACATTTGTATAAATTTGTCATTTTTTTTAAGCTCACCCTAACCCTAACCCACCACTCTTCCCAAAAAAGGTAACCTTCAGGAGTGTGAAAATTACCGCACCATCAGCCTCACCAGCAAGATCCTCCTGAAAATAATACTCAACAGGTTGAAACCCCAAGCTGAACAAATGATAGCTGAAGAACAAGCAGGATTCAGGGCAGGGCGAAGTACCACTGAACAGATTTTCAACGTCAGAATAATCTATGAGAAATACCTACAGCACCAACAACATCTATATCATATGTTCATAGACTTCAAGAAGGCGTTTGACCGAGTCTGGCATGCAGCTCTATGGGCAACAATGAAAGTGTACAACATCAGCCCTAAATTTATTGAAGTCATCAAAAGCCTGTATGACAAGGCTACCAGTGCAGTCCTCCATAACAGCGTAATCGGGAACTGGTTCAGAACAACAATCGGTGTGCGTCAAGGATGCCTACTCTCTCCAACACTCTTCAACATCTTTCTAGAGCGCATCATGTCAGATGCTCTTGCAGATCACGAAGGCACAGGCAGCATACGGGGTAGAGCAATCTCCAATCTTCGTTTTGCGGATGACATTGATGGATTGGCTGTAGAGGAAAAAGAACTTGAACAGCTGGTACAGGGGCTTGACAACACCTCCAGAGCTTATGGAATGAAAATAAGTGCAGAGAAGACCAAAATGATGACCAACAACATCAATGGCATCAACACGGACATCACAGTCCAAGGCTAATCCCTCAAAACAGTGCATAGCTTCAAATATTTGGGAGCCATTGTGTCAGACAATGGGTCCCGACAGGAAGTCCTCTCCAGGATCGCACAAACAACTGCTGCCCTGACAAGGTTGAAGCCCATTTGGAAGGACAGGACCATCAATCTACATTCCAAAGTAAGACTGCTGCGCTCCCTTGTCATCTCCATCTTCCTATATGCTTGCGAAGCATGGACCTTCACAGCAGATCTACAACGAAGAATACAAAGCAGATGAGGTGCTACAGAAGACTTCTGGGCATTTCCTATATCCAACACATCACCAACGACGAAGTCCGACAGACCATCACACAAGCCATTGGACAACACGATGACCTGCTCACAGTGGTGAAGAAACGGAAACTCCGATGGTATGGCCACGTCACCAGATCATCAGGCCTTGCAAAGACCATTCTGCAAGGCACAGTGCAAGGAGGTAGAAGAAGAGGGAGACCGAAAAAGAGGTGGGAGGACAACATTCGAGAGAGGACTGGTTTGACACTGAGCGCAGCCATCAGGGCTTCTGAGGACATAGAAAGATGAAGTATGCTGGTTAAACGATCATCTGTCGTGCCCCTACGACCTCCGGGTTACGGGACAGGATAGGATAGGATAGGAACCCTAACCCTAACCCTAACCCACACCCTAACCCTAGCCCTAACGGATAATTAAATGGACGTCCAAACAAGGAGGTCTGTCCAAAGAACGTATGTAGATGTACTAGTTTGTCCAAATAACGCCGTGTAAACATGCGCACAATCTGTTGCTTAATGTTATACTCACCGTGCCGACTTTCGATGATACCGATACTGAGGCGCCAAAGAAGAGAAAAATCGTAGTGATCGCGGGCAGAGATCTGACCGAGAGTGTTTGTTGGGGACCTCAACACTTACCTAGATAGATAGATAGATAGATAGATAGATAGATAGATAGATAGATAGATAGATAGATAGATAGATAGATAGATAGATAGATAGATAGATAGATGGATGGATGGATGGATGGATGGGTAGGTAGGTAGGTAGGGTAGGGTAGGTGAGGTGAGGTGAGGTAGGTAGATTGGTAGGTAGATAGAGTGACTGAGTCAGAGAGACAGAGTGAGTCAGAAATGGCTCCTACGGCTGACCCACTATTGCTGTACTACTTCACTGACGGGAATCCAGATCCAGAGAGGAACGCCAAGTTTTAACCGAAGGGATTCCCTACAAATGAATAAGAACGGCACAAGCTCGCAAAAGACTTCATGTGGTGTTGCAGAGTAAACACTGAAATGTCCAATGTGCCCCACATAAAAATCTAATCAAAGACAAAGCAATCCCTTTCTCTACCAGCTGCTTTAGGGGACAAAAGATGTCCACCTACGAACGTCACAATTTTCCGCGCTTACGTCATTCCAAGTTTTCGTCAAAATTTGCCTCATGTGAGTGTGTTCTGTCTTTCTTGTCTATTTCCGGTTTGGGCTAGTTAGTTAGTCATTGTTTATAGGATCCAAGAGCTGAATCGGGATCACCAGGTTTGGGTTGAGTGTTTTGCAAATGTTCAGAACGTGGTCATTTGTGGGATGCTCTCATTTCAGTGAAACGTATCAAAGGATTATCAAGCAGTAACAGATCCAAAACTCACGGTATTCAGAGTAGGGTAGGACTCCACAACGCATGTTCAGTTTTGGCAGTCCACAGCAGGTTACAAACGCCGATGTCCGTGGGACAATTGCATGAGATGGGTTCTGCCGGTGGTCAGAGTGAGGGGTGCATAAGCCCCTCATCTCACGCATGGAAGAAAGGAAAAAGTCATGGCCTGCTCCGGAATGGGAGCGGTTAGGTTGTCCGTGGAGCGGCGAGGATACTGAAGACATCCAGGCGGTAGAGCGTGAACTGTGGCAACTCCTGAACGGTGAGTAGCATCTCAATGCAGACCTGCTGTCGTTTGTTTGTTTGTTTGTTTGTTTGTTTTGGTTCATAATAATAATAATAATAATAATAATAATAATAATAATAATAATAATAATAATAATAATAATAATAATAATGTTCGTCATTTGTAAGGCGCCTTAGCCTAAGGATCAAGGCGCGCAAGGGGTTGGGGGAATGGGAAGACAAGACAGACAAAACTGGACAAAAGATACATAATATACATATGTACAAAATACAGTTGAACAACTATGAAAAAAACAAGCACGCACACCTGCTTACACTCTCTTGTAAATGATTAATTGAAATATTCCACAAAGAGGTATTTTTTCAACTGTGATTTAAAAGAGGAAATGGAGGAAGAATGTCTAATGTTGTATGGAAGGGAATTCCAGAGTTGAGGACCAAAGACAGGTAGAGAGCAGTAACCATGCGATTGTCTGTTGAAGCGGTTCTGTCTAAGAAGACGTGTGTCAGCAGATGATCGTAGAGCTCGAGAAGGGGTGTGTATGGATAAAATATCAGAAGTATAAGCAGGAGCTGTGCCTGTAAAAGCAGATAAACAAAACAAGTTATCTTGTATTTTATGCGTTCAGCAACTGGTAGCCAATGGAGTCTGTGTAGCAAAGGAGTAATGTATTGCGTGCAGCAAAGTTTTGAACTTTCTGTAGGGGATCAAGTGCAGATTGGGGTAAGCCAGCCAAGAGTGAATTCCAGTAATCCAATTTAGATAGGATGCATGATGTAACTACGGTTTTAGTTGCTTCAACAGTAAGATAGCGACGGATGGAACTTATTCTCTTTAGTTCAAAGAAACACTGTCTACAAATTTTACTAATATGTTTTTTCATGTCAAGAGAAGAATAAAAAAATGACTCCAAGATTCCTGGCACTCTCAGAAAAAGGTATGCTACTGGAGCAAACAGTGACAGCTGATGGCAGATCAGAGGAGGAACGTGAGCCAGAGAACAGAAGAGCTTCGGTCTTGTCGTCATTTAACTTAAGTCTATTGTCTGTCATCCACTGTTTGATGTCAGTCGTGCAGTCTTGAAATGATTGAGTCAAGGTGTCGATGTCAGCAGGATCGCAAGTACCTTCAAGTTGTGTGTCATCTGCAAAAAGAAAATGGTCGACGGGATGTTGTTGAATGACAGAAACTTTTGAAACTTTTTTTTTTTAAACTTTTGAAACTTTTTTTTATTAGGGATAAAGATTTTAGACTAATAAGAAGTCTAATCTTCCAATCTGTCCCTTAACAAATTAACATAATAAATAACCTTTAACATTAACTTGGAAATCATAGAAATCACACACACATGCACTCACACACATGCACACACAATCACAACATCTTCTTCATCATTATCTTTAAACAATGTTAGGCAACCACCACCCTTCCTATCCCTCACCCTCATAATAATAATAATAATACAAATAACAATAATCATAACAACAATGATAATAACAATAATAATAACAATAATAATAATAATAATTATAATTAATATTATTATTATCATCATCATTACTATTACTATCATACTACAATGTCATGAAAAACTGTGTTATCATATAAAAAATATCAGTTTTATAATTAATTTAGCAGATGTTTGCATAGGTTATTTTTGAAAGAAAATATTGTGGTGCATTGTTTACACTCCAGAGGAAGAGAGTTCCATACAGAAGACAAGGGAGAAGTATATAGAACAAACAAAACAGGCCCCAGGAAATGAGCCTTGCGGGACACCATATAGTAACTTTAAGGGAGTTTTGCTAGACTGGAAGCCATTTACAGAAACATATTGTGAACGGTCATTCAGTTATGAAGTAAACCACTGAAGAGCAGTGGAGCAGATGCCAAACTGAGACCCAAGCCGAGAGATGAGAACATGGTCTCATGGTCTATGGTATCAAATGCAGCAGAGTTGTCGAGCAAAAGGAGAACCGAAAGCTTATTTTGGTCTAGAGATGAAAGAATGTTACTGGCGACACGTAACAGAACAGTTTCGGTGCTGTGTCCAGCTCTGTTGTTGTTGTTGTTGTTTTTTTTACGAGAGAAGACAGCGGTAAGCTAATCTGTATTAGAACATGACAGAGCTTAGCCCGCAAATAACAGTTAGACGTTGGGATAAAGTGCATGTGGTGTGTGATCAGTTCAGTTCAGTATTTAAATTTTACGTCTGTTCACTCTAAGTAATATTATACAGCAAAGTAAAAATAAAATAAAATAAAAACAATCTACCAACTGGTGATTTTAAAATAACATGAACACTATTAATAATGTCTGGGTGATATAAAATGTCTTCCTTTGATTGTCCGTATTTCTTGGAATTAATACCCTGTTCTAATTGTGAAATAACTATTGGGCATTCAAACAAAATATGTTCTAAATAAGTTGTTCCTGAACATGGACAAGTAACATTCGAAAAATATTTTGTACTCCAAGAATGTGTTCTTAATTGTATTTATATCTTTGATGCGGTTTTTTTTAAATAATTAAGTTGTAACGAAGACATATATTTCAGAATTGGCGTGCGTGTATGCGTGAATCTGCGTGCTCTCCCGTCTCACAACTTCTCTAACTCGTAATAATAAACTACGTTGTCACACCCTCTATACTATACTATCCTATCCTATCCTATCCTATCCTATCCTATCCTATCCTATCCTATCGGAGGTCATTAGGGCACCACAGATGATCGTTTAACCAGCGTATTCCATCTTTCTCGGTCCTCAGCAACCCTCATGGCTTCGCTCAGCAGTGCCAAGCTAGTCCATTCTCAAATGTTGTCCTCACATCTCTTTTTCTGTCTCTCTCTTCTTCTGCCTCCTTGCACCATGCATTGCAGGATGGTCTTTGCAAGGCCTGATGCTCTGGTGACGTGACCATATCCTCGGATTTTCTGGGTTTTTTTACCACTGTGAGGATATCAACGTGTTGTCCAATGGCTTGTGTGATGGTATGTCGGACTTCGTCGTTGGTGATGTGCTGGGTATAGGAAATGCCCAGAAGTCTATGGCATCCCATTTCATGCTTTGTATTCTTTGTTGTAGGTCTGCTGTGAGGGTCCATGTTTCGCAAGCATATAGGAAGATGGAAGATGGAGATAACAAGGGAGCGCAACAGTCTTACCTTGGAGTGTAGACTGAGGTCTTATCTTTCCAAATGGGCTTTAACTTTGTCAAAGCAGCAGTTGTTTGTGCGATCCTGGAGAGGACTTCCTATCGGGACCCATTGTCTGATACAAAGGCTCCTAAATACTTGAAGCTATGCACTGTATTGAGGGATAGGACTTGGACTTTGATGTCCGTGTTGATGCCAATGATGTTGTTGGTCATCATTTTGGTCTTCTCTGCACTCATTTCCATTCCATAGGCTCTGGAGGTGTTGTCAAGCCCCTGTACCAGCTGCTCAAGTTCTTGTTCCTCTCCAGCCAATCCATCGATGTCATCCGCAACACGGAGGTTGGAGATTGCTCTATCCCCTATGCTGATTATGCCTTGGTGTTCTGCAAGGGCATCTGACATGATGCGCTCTAGGAAGATGTTGAAGGGGGTTGGAGACAGTAGGCATCCTTGACGCAAGCCGATTGTTGTTCTGAGCCATTTCCCGATGGCGTTGTTGTGGAGGACTGCACTGATAGCCTTGTTATACAGGCTGTTGATGACTTCAATAATGTTAGGGTTGATGTTGTACACTAATGGTTGCACACAGAGCTGGATAACAGGATAACAGGATAGCAGGAATTTATTTCGCCAATTGACATGTAGTAGATACATTTCACGTTGCTGTCACATTAATCCAATCCTCTTTATATTGATCTGGTTGTTTATTGCCTCTGACACATGAAATTCCTTCGAGCCCACACCCTCCTTGACCCAATCATCACTGACATACTGAGGTATTTGGCCAGCCCTTTACTCTGTCCCTTTGATAGTCCCAATAGGCGTAGGCCTGGCACTACACGCCTATGAACAGACCCTAGTGAGCCTATCACCAGCACAATGACTTTTGTTCTAAAGCCAGCATCGTTCATGAGGAGGCATAGCGGCATGTACTTATGGAACTTAGTCTGGTAGCATTGCTCTATGAAAGGGTCAAAGGGAATGGCAAACTCCACAATGAATGCTATCGAGTTTCTGTGATCGATGAGACATAAATCGGGTCTGCTGTTGTCCACGTATGTGGCTCCATCAAGAGCTACAGGCTGGTTCTCGAACATGGCCACGTGTTCAGTGACAACAGTTTTTTACAGTTCCTTCCTCACCAGTTCCACACATCTATCATGCCGCTCTATGTTTTAAGCCTCGCAGACTACGGCAGCAGTTCAAGGCATGGGAGTTAGTGTCCCACCGAAAGCTGCACAGTGAACATGCCTGCCCATACTCTTCTGGGTAGTAGGTACTTTTGACTACGTTGGTTTCCAATAGCTGCAATCTGCCTTTGGCGATAAACCTGGTGAGGTGGTCGTTGACACTGCCGTTAGTCAGATGGCCCACAGAGCAAGCCATGTCAGTGAAACGCACCGCCTCTCTCTGAAGCCTGCCCTGTCGATGAAGACCATTCCAGTGTTGCAGGTCCTTGTTCACCTCCAGTCGCTTGATGGCAGAGTACAGCTCTCGGTGGTCCACATAGCGTGTCCGTATGTCGCCCTCCCCAGCGGACGGCAAATTCACGCCGTATGAGTCGCTGTGCTCGTCATAGGCGAGATCGCCGTTAAGACGCGTGCAGAGCTCAAGTAGCTCCACCCACGTCGACCTTGCCCAGCACACCCGGCTCTTCTTCTCCAGTCCTCGCCTCTCGTTCAGCTTATAGCCGCCGAAGTTGTCTTCATCAGCCTCGGCCAGTGGCACCTTCCGCTTCTTCATGTGGAGCTTGAGACTCTGGCGGGCGGCATGTTGAACGTGGTGCTCGTCGCTATTGAGGATGGACAGTAGGAACGCGACGCGCTTAGCATGGTACATCGTGCTAGGTTTGAGCAAGCCCAGCCCACCTTGACTTCTAGGGGCGAAGATCTGCGCCCGTGTAGATGATGAGTTTAGCTTCAGCAGTTCCCTAACAAAGTTCACTATGAGGTCCTCCAGATCTTTCAAAAGCTTTTCTGTAAACGTGAGGTTACTGAAGAAAAAGTTCAATTTAGATGCCGCCATCACATTCACTGCCTCGATCTTCTTGTTAATTGGTAGGGGTGAGATGGAGATGTGATCAATAGCCGCGCTGAATTCCTCTCTGGCATATTCCGCCTGTCCACTTGCCGCTGTCCCGGTCAGGTTGAGTTGGAAGCCCAGGTAGGTATATGATGCTTCCCTGCCGAATTTGGGGATGGTCGCGTCTTGTACTGTTAGCTCCAGCTGCGTCGTGCGATCCCTGGCGGCCCAACCGGCACCTGAAAGCTGGCCGTGTATCGTTGCGCACTTCTGGGGCTTGACCTGCATGCCGGCATAGTCTATGAACATCTCCGTTTTCTCCATCATATTGCGGATATCCTCTTCTTTGTAGGCTGTGGCACACACGTCGTCCATGTAGGCCTGACATGGGATGGGTAGTGTGTCTGCTGCAAACGGCTGTTCCATCCAACGTAGCCAGGAATCTAGAGCTTGAATGAAGGCGATTGCTGACCATGGGCAGCCCTGGATTATACCGCGATGCCTGACGATCTTCTGAGTCAAGCCACTCTTTGTCTGTATCTGGAAGGTGGAATTGTCGTACACGTCAGCAGTGACGTCAATGACAGGGCTGGGGTAGCCGGCTCTCTCCATAGCGTCCAGCATCACCCGGTGGTCAACACTTCCGTAGGCGTCCCTGATGTCAACAAAGGTAGTGAAGAATGTCGCCGATACGTGCTTGAAGTCATCGATGGCAGATTTAAGGCAGAAGACGTGTTCCTGTAAGCCGTTTCGCGGCAATGAACCTTTCTGACTGTCGGAAAGCCTGCCGGTAGCCACTATCCATGGAAGTATTCTGCCTTGCAACAATTTCATATAGATTTTGTAAAATGATGTTAGCAGGGAGATAGGGCGCCAGTCACTGGGCTGATCCGGATTACCTCCTTTCTTTGGTAGTAAGATGATTGTTGCATGTTTCCAGTCAGTCGGAATCTTCTTGTTTAGCCAGCTAATATTGAAGATGGCAGTGAGAGCATCAACGATCTTTGACAGCTTCTTCTTCAGCACGCTGTACTCTACCCCATCATATCCTGGGGCTTTGTTGTTCTTCAGCGTCTTCACCACTCTCTTCACTTCCTCTGTAGTAAAAGATAAAATGTTGACGTCTGACTGCGGGTGTGGGGGGTTGACGGTGTCGGGCCAAGGATGTTTGAGGAGGGGGTACTGTAAGCACTTCTCACTTTTGTCCTGAAAAAATGCAGTCAGCGTTTGTAGGTCAATGGAACAGTCGACACGTTCTTCTATTACATTATTATTCTTGACTAGTGGTTTTTGTACCCTGGCAAGCCAGGGTACACATGATGCTGTTTAAAATGAAGACAGAGAGAACTTTTGTCTGCGAGTTTCATTTGGACGATGATACCTCCCCATGTCCCCCTTGATACCTCACCATACCCCCCCTGATATCTCCCCGTCTACCCCTCCCATGATGCCTCATCATACCCCCTTGATACCTCCCCGAACCCACTTGATACCTCCCCATACCCCCTTGATTCCTTCCATACCCCCTTGGTTCCTAACTGTACCCTCCTTGATACTTCCCCGTAGATCGTTTCGCAGGTATGGATGAAAGGAATCGACCATCACCATACTCCCTTATATATACCCGTATCCCCGTTATGCGTACCCATGCCCCTTTAAACCTACCCGTAGCCCCCTTTTACCTACACGTACCACCCCATCCCGATCCTTGGTAATAATAATAATAATAATAATAATAATAATAATAATAATAATAATATTGAATATAGAATAATACAAATAGAAATCAGAAAAAACACCAAGGTTTTAAAATAAAATTTGGTATAAGATTATAATTGTTATAATAATAATAATTATTATTATTATTAGTTTATTAATAATAATAATAATAATAATAATAATAATAATAATATTGAATATAGAATAATACAAATAGAAATAATAAAAAAACACCAAGGTTTTAAAAGAAATTTTGATATAAGATATGATAATAATTATAATAATAATTTTTTATTATTATTATTATTATTATTATTATTATTATTATTATTATTATTATTATTAGTTTATAAATAATAATAATAATAATAATAATAATAATAATAATAATAATAATAATAATAATAATAATAATAAATTAAAGGTAAAAAGCCTAAATTAAAAAGAACAATATCCATATTGTAGTGTTTAAAAAAAAAAGCCCCGCGTAAGATTTGAACTTGGGTTGCCCTGGACGGTAGGCGGATGTTTTACTAAGTAAGCTACCAAGGCTTCCTAGAAAGACCATCAATTTTTTGGTCTATATGGGAAAACGTGCTGAAATCTCAATTTGATTTTTAATGGAAGCGCGCGGAATGAGGCTATTGCAGTTTGTGGACATTTTGTTTATTTATTTATCTCAGAAACGGTTAAACGTTCGGTAAGGAAATGTCGGCTATAACGATTTCGCTGGTTTTGAGCACACAGCAGGGCGATCCGTAGCGCCCAGCACCTGCCCAGATCAGCGTCCATACCGACAAACTTTATAGTAGAGGCGAAGAAGAAGGACTTCCGGCTAAGCAATATAGACTAGTGGTTTTTGTACCCTGGCAAGCCAGGGTACACATGATGCTGTTTAAAATGTAGACAGAGAGAACTTTTGTCTGCGAGTTTCATTTGGACGATGATACCTCCCCATATCCCCCTTGATACCTCACCATACCCCCCCTGATATCTCCCCGTCCCCCCCATGATGCCTCATCATACCCCCTTGATACCTCCCCGAACCCACTTGATACCTCCCCATACCCCCTTGATTCCTTCCATACCCCCATTG
>CM072511.1:150366332-150513629 GCA_036898135.1 Oncomelania hupensis | reverse complement strand
TTCCATCCAACGTAGCCAGGAATCTAGAGCTTGAATGAAGGCGATTGCTGACCATGGGCAGCCCTGGATTATACCGCGATGCCTGACGATCTTCTGAGTCAAGCCACTCTTTGTCTGTATCTGGAAGGTGGAATTGTCGTACACGTCAGCAGTGACGTCAATGACAGGGCTGGGGTAGCCGGCTCTCTCCATAGCGTCCAGCATCACCCGGTGGTCAACACTTCCGTAGGCGTCCCTGATGTCAACAAAGGTAGTGAAGAATGTCGCCGATACGTGCTTGAAGTCATCGATGGCAGATTTAAGGCAGAAGACGTGTTCCTGTAAGCCGTTTCGCGGCAATGAACCTTTCTGACTGTCGGAAAGCCTGCCGGTAGCCACTATCCATGGAAGTATTCTGCCTTGCAACAATTTCATATAGATTTTGTAAAATGATGTTAGCAGGGAGATAGGGCGCCAGTCACTGGGCTGATCCGGATTACCTCCTTTCTTTGGTAGTAAGATGATTGTTGCATGTTTCCAGTCAGTCGGAATCTTCTTGTTTAGCCAGCTAATATTGAAGATGGCAGTGAGAGCATCAACGATCTTTGACAGCTTCTTCTTCAGCACGCTGTACTCTACCCCATCATATCCTGGGGCTTTGTTGTTCTTCAGCGTCTTCACCACTCTCTTCACTTCCTCTGTAGTAAAAGATAAAATGTTGACGTCTGACTGCGGGTGTGGGGGGTTGACGGTGTCGGGCCAAGGATGTTTGAGGAGGGGGTACTGTAAGCACTTCTCACTTTTGTCCTGAAAAAATGCAGTCAGCGTTTGTAGGTCAATGGAACAGTCGACACGTTCTTCTATTACATTATTATTCTTGACTAGTGGTTTTTGTACCCTGGCAAGCCAGGGTACACATGATGCTGTTTAAAATGAAGACAGAGAGAACTTTTGTCTGCGAGTTTCATTTGGACGATGATACCTCCCCATGTCCCCCTTGATACCTCACCATACCCCCCCTGATATCTCCCCGTCTACCCCTCCCATGATGCCTCATCATACCCCCTTGATACCTCCCCGAACCCACTTGATACCTCCCCATACCCCCTTGATTCCTTCCATACCCCCTTGGTTCCTAACTGTACCCTCCTTGATACTTCCCCGTAGATCGTTTCGCAGGTATGGATGAAAGGAATCGACCATCACCATACTCCCTTATATATACCCGTATCCCCGTTATGCGTACCCATGCCCCTTTAAACCTACCCGTAGCCCCCTTTTACCTACACGTACCACCCCATCCCGATCCTTGGTAATAATAATAATAATAATAATAATAATAATAATAATAATAATAATAATAATATTGAATATAGAATAATACAAATAGAAATCAGAAAAAACACCAAGGTTTTAAAATAAAATTTGGTATAAGATTAAAATTGTTATAATAATAATAATTATTATTATTAGTTTATTATATTATTAGTTTAATAATAATAATAATAATAATAATAATAATAATAATAATAATATTGAATATAGAATAATACAAATAGAAATAATAAAAAAAACACCAAGGTTTTAAAAGAAATTTTGATATAAGATATGATAATAATTATAATAATAATTTATTATTATTATTATTATTATTATTATTATTATTATTATTATTATTATTATTATTATTATTTTATAAATAATAATAATAATAATAATAATAATAATAATAATAATAATAATAATAATAATAAATTAAAGGTAAAAAGCCTAAATTAAAAAGAACAATATCCATATTGTAGTGTTTTAAAAAAAAAAGCCCCGCGTAAGATTTGAACTTGGGTTGCCCTGGACGGTAGGCGGATGTTTTACTAAGTAAGCTACCAAGGCTTCCTAGAAAGACCATCAATTTTTTGGTCTATATGGGAAAACGTGCTGAAATCTCAATTTGATTTTTAATGGAAGCGCGCGGAATGAGGCTATTGCAGTTTGTGGACATTTTGTTTATTTATTTATCTCAAAAACGGTTAAACTTTCGGTAAGGAAATGTCGGCTATAACGATTTCGCTGGTTTTGAGCACACAGCAGGGCGATCCGTAGCGCCCAGCACCTGCCCAGATCAGCGTCCATACCGACAAACTTTATAGTAGAGGCGAAGAAGGACTTCCGGCTAAGCAATATAGACTAGTGGTTTTTGTACCCTGGCAAGCCAGGGTACACATGATGCTGTTTAAAATGTAGACAGAGAGAACTTTTGTCTGCGAGTTTCATTTGGACGATGATACCTCCCCATATCCCCCTTGATACCTCACCATACCCCCCCTGATATCTCCCCGTCCCCCCCATGATGCCTCATCATACCCCCTTGATACCTCCCCGAACCCACTTGATACCTCCCCATACCCCCTTGATTCCTTCCATACCCCCTTGGTTCCTCTGTACCCTCCTTGATACTTCCCCGTTGATCGTTTCGCAGGTATGGATGAAAGGAATCGACCATCACCATACCCCCTTATAGATACCCGTATCCCCGTTATACCTACCCATGCCCCTTTAAACCTACCCGTAGCCCCCTTTTACCTACACGTACCACACCATCCCGATCCTTGGTAGTAATAATAATAATAATAATAATAATAATAATAATAATAATAATAATAATAATAATAATGAATATAGAATAATACAAATAGAAATCAGAAAAAACACCAAGGTTTTAAAATAAAATTTGATATAAGATAGTATAATTGTTATTATAAGAATAATAATTATTATTATTAGTTTATAAGTAATAATAATAATAATAATAATAATAATAATAATAATAATAATAATAATAATAATAATATTGAATATAGAATAATACAAATAGAAATCATAAAAAACACCAAGGTTTTAAAAGACAATTTGATATAAGATATAATAATAATAATAATAATAATAATAATAATAATAATAATAATAATAATAATAATAATTTATTATTATTAGTTTATAAATAATAATAATAATAATAATAATAATAAATAATAATAATAATAATAATAATAATAATAATAAATTAAAGGTAAAAAGCCTAAATTAAAAAGAAAAATATCCATATTTTAGTGTACTAAAAAAAAAATAAATAAATAAGGGGCCGGGTGAGATTTGACCTTCGGTCGCACTGCACGGTAGGTGAATGGTTTTACTAACTAAGCTACCAACGCTTCCTAGAAATATCATCAATTTTTTGGTCTATATGGGAAAACATGCTGAAACCTCAATTTGATTTTTAATGGAAGCGCGCGGAATGAGGCTATTACAGTTTGTGGACATTTTGTTTATTTATTTATCTCAGAAACGGTTAAACGTTCGGTAAGGAAATGTCGGCTAAAACGATTTCGCTGGTTTTGAGCACACAGCAGGTCTACTACTACTACTACTACTACTACTACTACTACTACTACTACTACTACTACTACTACTACTACTACTACTACTACTATTGAATATAGAATAATACAAATAGAAATCATAAAAAACACCAAGGTTTTAAAAGAAAATTTGATATAATAATAATAATAATAATAATAATAATAATAATAATAATAATAATAATAATAATTTATTATTATTAGTAGTAGTAGTTTATTAATAATAATAATAATAATAATAATAATAATAATAATAATAATAATAATAATAATAATAATAATAAATTAAAGGTAAAAAGTCTAAATTTTAAAAAAAATATCCATATTGTAGTGTTAAAAAAAAAAACTTTAAAAAAAAATATAGCCCGCGTGAGTATCGATCTTGGGTCGCCCGAAACCGTAGGCGAACGATTAACCCACTACGCTACCAAGGCTTCGTAGAAAAACCAAGAATTTTTTGGTCTATTTGGGAAAACATGCTGAAACCTCAATTTGATTTTTAATGGAAGCGCGCGGAATGAGGCTATTGCAGTTTGTGGACATTTTGTTTATTTATTTATCTCAGAAACGGTTAAACGTTCGGTAAGGAAATGTCGGCTATAACGATTTGGGTGGTTTTGAGCACACAGCAGGCCGATCAGCAGCACTCAGCACCTGCCCAGATCAGCGTCCATAGGAGACAAACTTTATAGTAACGGCGAAGAAGGACTTCCGGCTAAGCAATTTATATATATAGATAATGTCAATAGCACGTTTGTGATTACTCTGCCACAGTTGAGTGATTTCACATCTGCCAATATGACGCGCATTGTACAGGCCTACCTGCTGCAAGCCTATATTGCTTGCGTAGTGTGGGCAACATGTACTGATCAATAACGTGTAGTGCTTCTTCTATGTTGAACTTGTCCAATAATTGATTTTTTTCCCCTACACTGTCTCCAACTTCACTGATTTGAACCGGAAACTTGCATAGTATTCTCCACATGTATTTTAGTTTCTGTAATTTGTATTCTGCCCCATTTTGTTTCTTTCTTTGGAACGTTTCACCATGAATGAAATAGTCTCACCTTTTCAAACACACGCAGCCAAGGTCGAAAATCTCTGTGCGAATATGTTACTGATTCTTTCTGTCCTTTTATTTATATCTATCTATTCATATATATATATGTGCCGAAAACAAAGGGACAATTCAAAGTTAAATCCACAATCAGCAAAAACTTCTTGAAATTCAATCGTAATGAATTAGCTAGCTTATAGTTCAAAGTCAATGTTCGAAACCTAACTATCGATTAATTGAGCTCAAAGTACTACTGCAGTTAATTACTCTGGTAAAGGAAGTAATTTATACTAGATATATTTTTAGGTGTGTGAATGCGAGTCTGTATGTGTGTGGATGTGGTGTAGCTGAGATCCTGTAGCGATGGACAGCCTATCTATCTATCTATCTATCTATCTATCTATCTATCTATCTATCTATCTATCTATCTATCTATCTATCTATCTATCTATCTATCTATCTATCTATCTATCTATCTATCTATCTATCTATCTATCTATCTATCTATCTATCTATCTATCTATCTATCTATCTATCTATCTATCTATCTTTTGAATTAACACACACATGAGGATACTAAATTATTAATGGTACATCGATTATATAGCTCAGTGCCATCATAATTGCACATAACATCATACTTGCATATCCTTATCGGGAAGAGAGGGGACTATAAACTGATTATAAAAAAAAATACTTGCATATAATATCACATATTGTGTGACAAGAGGGTGATGTGCTAGGTATAAATTATACGCTCTTTGGCAGATGTAAATAGTAGTTCGTACAGTGTGACTGTTCGCTGGTGAAGATGAAGTTAGTTCAGGGACATGACTTTTTGTTTTCACTAAATATGTGTGCAGGGAGTCAGTGTCAACAACAACAACAAAATGGAGAAGTAGACATATCATATCACCCTTGTTGGAAATTTATTTTATGAACGAAATGCTTGTAACAACGTGGCAGGACACGCATCTTGGAATACAACGTTGATTGTCGATTTGTCTTTCAGGTCGTGGAAGGGTGACGAAACGTCGCATCTCGGTGCAAGCTGAGCACTTTGGCACACATGTTAGTGGCTCCCAACAACTGTCGGGTTCCTCAAGCAGACAACGGCTGTCAGACCCTGACTCGCACTTAACAAAGGGACGACCGGGTAAATCAGACTGCAGGACGGTCCTGACATCGGCTGGGCAGACTGTTCATGCGCGCTCTTCACACCTCAAAATAGGCCCTCCCAATTCCACAAAATACTCGACAAATTCGGTGTACGTCGAGCGGTACTTCAAACGACGAAATGTTCATTATACTGACGTCCTCCCAGCTCCTACAGAATCTGTGGCAAATTATGCCTTACTGCAAGAGAGAGTAGAATGGAGTGTGCCGCTTGTATGGACCATGAAAAGCCTCTGAAAGTTAGTGAGAGTGCAGATTTGCTACAAGTCACCAGTCTAATTGGGGTGGGCCTTTTTGGCGATTATAGTTCTTGTGAAGAAGACTCTGAATCTATACTGGATAAAAACTCAGTCCTCCAAACATTTCCTGACCTATTCTCGAGCCCGGCGCCGGTAGTCGATTTGACGCAACCCCATAAACTGTCATCGAGTGAATCAAAACTTCCACCACCACGGCCATCATCACCGCTGAAACCACTTCCAAGCACATCGGTAAAAGAACCCGAGGTCTCCCTGGCACCAGACCAGTCCACCGAAGAGCTTTTTACATTATTGCTTACCGGCGGACTCGGTTTGCCATCAAGACTGAAGTCTGTTGGGATAGTTAATTCAGAATCATGCGTTCCGCAGACTCACATATCTCAGACAGACGATGCGACGGTGTACCTATCTACACACGACGTAGCACCAATCCTCGACACCTTATTGTGGCCTGACACACTGCCCCTCAAGTCAAGCCTGAAGAGATGTTTGAGTCTCACGAGACCGCAGAAGAAAGTTTCTTTCAACGATTCCACATATACTTTGTTTGGTCTTAGGGCATGGGGGTCGGCCCCCAAACTGCAGGCTGCCATTAAGCCTAGTAAGAAATCTGTTTCAAAAGCCAAGAAAGTGATTGGGAAGGATTTAACGCTTGAACAGCAAGGTTTAATCTCTTCATCGGCCAGTACTTCTTCTTACGGGACACACAGTACATTTTTGAAGTATTCTCCGGGACACAAGAAGCAGAAACCTAAAACACGTTCAGGAAGCTTACAGCTCTCACCATCAGCAACCTCCACTACAGGTGGAAATAAGTCTGCCAACTATTCGTCGAATTATTCACCGAATCCTGTCGTCATCATGCCGAGCAGGAACCCCAGCCCCAGCAGCTCCTTTACTACTTCTTCAACCGGACGAAACACGAAGGATAAACTGAAAGAACAGCAGGAGAAAGAAATAAAAAGATTAGCCAAAGCGAGAGAGAGGGATGCGAAAACGCAACATAAAGTTAAAGAAGAACAACAAAAACGCGATAAGAGAAAGAAGATGGAAAAGGAAAAGAAAGAAAAGAGAGAACGGGACCTGCGCGAGAAAAAAGAAAGGCGCCTCAAGGAAGAACAGGATAGAAAGAAAAGAGAAGAAAGAGAAAAACTACGCAGCATACAAGGCAGGGTGCCCGAAAATGAGACGACAATTAGTG
This sequence comes from Oncomelania hupensis, assembly GCA_036898135.1. Taxonomy (NCBI): domain Eukaryota; kingdom Metazoa; phylum Mollusca; class Gastropoda; order Littorinimorpha; family Pomatiopsidae; genus Oncomelania; species Oncomelania hupensis. The sequence continues at coordinate 150,506,540 of CM072511.1, read as the reverse complement.
AAGACCAAGAAGCCCCAATGGGTTTCTTCTCTAGACTTCTGCACACAATTTTCCACCTAGTCTTCGCCCTTCTCCTCATGCTTTGTGTGATTTCCGTGGCTTGGGGCACCAGCGCTCTGTTCACAGCGTCGGCTAAAGAAGTGTACGCCAAATTTCACCGCGGTCTGTCTCAGTCAGATTACAAAGACTTGCTGATAGCGTTGCTGGGTTCCGTTGTCTTTCTCGGCATCCTCTTGCTAGCGTTGCTCTGCGCAGTCGTCTTAGTTCCTGCCATCTGGGTCGCTCTTATCGAAGTCATCATCTTTCCGTTTAGTGCCATCTCAGACTATTTCTTGCCTTGAGACAGCAGTATGCAGTGCTTCTTCATCTTGTTTTTTTTTCTTCCAAGGATTCATTATTCTTCCGTTCAAGGACCAACATCTTCACTGTCAGTCTCGACAATTCCGCTGCCAGGTGATTCTGAGGCCAAGTGGGACACAGTATCGCCGGCATTCTGGCATATGTGAACAAAAAGTACTTCCTTCGATGTTGAAGCAGAGGAAAATTAAACTCTATGGAGATACTTTTACGTAATAGAGTTAAAGCCATGTTCCATATTAGAGATACCTTTAACACCATTTTCGTATGGGTTTTGACCAAAATAAAAGCAATCAATGAATTGCTGAAGTCAAGTGAAATTTCAATGGAATTGGGTGATTTGGAAGACATAATAATAAGAGCAACACTCTTGATAGAGTGAATTCATCAGGAATTTGTTGTTGTTTGACTTTCGCATTATGATTCATGTGCACATCAGTTTCAACGGAAGACAGCCACGAATATGTAGAGGCATTGTTTGGTTTTGTATTCAGTGGAATTCCAGGCCCCTCCAGCCTCATGTTCATGTGATGATGACAAAGAAAACTTGAACTTAGCATCAGTGACCAAAAAAGGTTGTTGATAACGTAATTTTTTGTAATGTTTAACGTATGACGTGACCTAGCTGAGGATAGCGTGATATTTGTAGTATTTATCATATACGCTAGTTATCGATGACGTGATATTTGTAGGAACTTGCGTGTACGCTTTTATTTTATTTTATTATTATTATTATTATTATTATTATTATTATTATTATTATTATTATTATTATTATTATTATTATTATTATTATTATTATTATAATTATTTTTTTTAAAATTATTTATATTATTATTATTATTATTATACTCTTTTTTCTTTCTTTTTTGGGGGTTAAAATAAATTTAATGACGTGGTATGTGTCGCAATTTACATGTGAGCTACTTGTTGATGACGTGCTAGTTATGAGGGCTAACTGTTGATGACGTGATGTTTTTGTAAGAACTTACCAGGTAGTTAGTGGATGGCGTGATATTTGAGGCGAATGTTTGAATTCTTGTTGTATTCTGCTATAGTGAAATTATATAGTGATTGTATACAACAAAATTATAATGATGGTATAAAAAAAAGGCCCCAATTCTAAGGATCTGTTTACTTTTGGCAAAAACGGGTTTACCCTAAAAATCGCATTGTTATTACATTGCGCAATGATAAAATGGACTTTCGTGGCTCAAACCAACCGCTACAGTTGGAATTTCCCATTTGGGTTCTGACAGAGAGTGATTTCCCCTGTTTATTTTTTTTTGTTTTGTTTTGTTTTTATTGAACGGCACTCAACCAAAGCTTTTTAGATTTTGGGGATAGGTCAGACAGGCTAGCTATAAATAGCTTCGCCACGGCTTCCTTTCCTTTTCCTTTCACTGGAAGGGAGGGTGCAGGCAAGCTATAAATAGCCCGCAGCAAGCAAATTGTGGAGTCACTAAACAGTGCTGCTCACATAGGAATTGAGCTGGTAACTGTAGATTATAGTCACACGACAACCGAAGCGTATAGGCGACTACTGGTCACATTATTCTGACACCAGCGAACCAGTTGATGGTAAGGGGAAAATAATATGGTCACACTTTGGCCAAACCAGGTACCTTTCGGTTACTAGTAAGACGCTCTACCAACTGAGCTACCCGGCCCCTGCGAGCTGGTGTGGGTACAGCGGTATTATAGCCTATACGATACCTTTTGACCCTATTTCTGAGTAAACCACGTGGCTTGGAAGAAAGAGTCTTTGGTGTCTGCGGTATAAGTAGGGTAGGGTCTATTTTACCCCGTTGGCGTGCCGGGGGTTTCAGTATAAATAGTATGCCCACTTTCTGGAAATTTAGTGCTTTAAATTCCCACTGTCGCTGTCTTTCTCATTTGCTCTTTCTCAGTCCTGCTCTGTTCTATCAATCTGCTATACTATCTTATTCTTTGCTAGCCCAGTCACCTACACTTTTTCTTGAAAACTCTTCCGGGACAAGACTCCTTGTTTGTGTATGAGGTCTTTGGATCAGCTTGGGAATATTGGACGCTTTCTGCCAGGTGGTCACTAGGGCTTCCTATGATGTTATTATTTAGCAATGTAGGCATTTTATATGTATGTGTTTTGTTGATAATTTATAATGATGTTTGTATTTTATTTTGTTTTTGTAAACGGGGGTTCGATAAGTTGGGGTGAAGCCTCAGCCGTCCCCTGCGTGGGATGTCTTTATTGTAAAGTGACTGGCTGGTGGAGAGCTTTCGGTTTTACCACTAGGGTTGTTTCAGCAGATCTTTTATGCGGATCGGGGGTTGTCCGGTCCTGATTTGGTTCGGAAGAGTCCGCTGGACCTAAAGCAATAATAATGTAATGTAATGTAAAGTGGATCCCTTTAAAAAAAGAAATTGTAATGAGGTCAAAGGGCTAGAAGAATGTAGATGAAACCTAACCTTTGGAGACCAAAACAAACCACAACCCTCCTGCAGTTGGGTTTTAAAAGATGATGACAGGGAAATGATTTGCAAGCAAATGATCTTTCTTCCTTTCCCACCTTCCCCACCTTTTTCCCTCCCCTCCCCCCTCTGTACCCTCCTCCCTCTGCTTCACCAATAGGTCTCTGTATTTAACATTATCAAACATTTGTTGTACTTTTAAACTATGCTTTTATGTTCTTGGTTGTAGTTGTGTGTATGATTGTTTGTTTGTTCTTCCTTGCATTTTCCTCAGTATATCCTCACTGCATACAGTTGTGCGCTTTACAAGGGATTCTTACAGGGAATTTGAATTTTGAATTAAAAACTGTGGTTTTTGGGTTTGTTTGTTTTATTCGCAAGGTTTCCCAGAATTTATGGAGACCCGTCCAGTAGTGTGCCAGTGGTATTAAGTAATACGAGTTTTTATTGGTTTTGTTGTTGTTGTTTTAATTGAACTGATAATTATTAAGAATGTAATGATTATTGCAGGTTAATTCAGGGTCATTAAACGCAATCGAAATGTCGCCAGTAGAATCATTGTGTTTTTCACGATTACTAATTTGTCGGACGGGCTGAGAAAGAGAGAGAGAGAGAGAGAGAGAGAGAGAGAGAGAGAGAGAGAGAGAGAGAGAGAGAGAGAGAGAGAGAGAGAGAGAGAGAGAGAGAGAGAGAGAAGAGTCTCAACATTGACAAATTCAAAATCGAACCCGGTCATAAACAGTTTATTTTTTATTTTTTTTAAAGCCACTGCACAAAACTCCCAGCTATGAGTACATTTAACCATGTCATCTAATTTTTTTTTTTACGGAACATTTGGTTTTCTGGTAATGTACACATTATCAATGATACTATACAAATGTACACTGTACACCAGCGAATGCCTTTTGCAAGTTCAACTGTAGACAATACAATAATTAGGTAGAACAAAATAAAACACAGAATTATGAAACTTTTACAAATAATCACTGCGGGTGATCTGGTATAGCACAGTTAATACGGTGATGGCCTCCTATGCTAAAAGGTCGCGGTTTCGAACCCAGCAAGGGACGAACTTATGTGACATAGGACAAATTAGGAACGAGACTTTTCAGATCATTGGGGGTTTTCACCGTGGACTCATGATACGGTCCATATACATTTCATACACACACGCACACACTCATACTTGTTTTCACAGTGTTATTATGACTGTCCTGAAACGCCACGTTTGTGTTGACAATGGGTCATATTACGTCCTCCATTTTAAGTACTTTTAAGTGTTCTAACACTAACCCTAACCTTAACACAGCCATAACCCTAGCGGGTCATTGGTTTGACGTCAAAACAAGTAGGTCGGTCAAAACAAGTAGTAGATGTTCACTGGTTTGTCCAAATAACACCGTGTAAACAAGTACACACACACACACACACACCCACACACACACACACACACACACACACACACACATTCCGCCTTCTGTAATAGCAAAATCTTCAGATCGCCTCGCTTTGAGTTCGTTAAAAAAAAAAAACCGCGATATTACAAAGATTTTTTTTTTAAAATTATTATTTTTATAGCGCCTTACCAGTTGAAGGTGCTGGTTGAAATATGATCTCTTACTCGAAGCGCCCGAGTCCTTAGGCACATTGTCTAACGACCCGAGCACAATCCTAGGCTACCGGGGATGCGGGAATAATGGGAGTGGGGGAGGGGAAGAAGGAGGGGAGGTGGAGGTAAAAAGAGAACGATTGCTTGCTGGGCGTATTGATGTAACTGGCACTAAAAAAAACTTATTATAATTATAGTGCAAGTTCTCTGCTGGCACTCATCTGTTCATAACGTGAGTCTCAGGTTCTCTAAAGTGCACAGACTAGAAATCGGGTTATCAGTAGACTCTCCTCCGCAGGAGTAGGGAGTGGGTGCTTGAATTGTTCATCAGGCTCACGTGGTGTTGTTGTTTGTTTGTTTTTCCCGCATCCAAGCCGTCAACCTTAAAATTTCAAACCTCTACCACTACGGCAAAGTTATTGCATAACATTTAGTGTTTCCATTGTTTGCCGTCGCTTTTATTCACCACTGAGCCAACGCGTGAAATACGCGAATAAATCAAAACAGCATACATTGAAATGAACTTTAAAAATACACACGTAAAATGGGTTGTCGCGTCTCCTGAAATTCAAATTAATTAATGTTCACAATGAGTCCATGATTTATATAGGCACACACCGCAATGCCATCATAAAACTTGCTGTATCGCGTATGATTTACGTAAAGCAGCTATGATCAAAGCAAAGCCATGATCAAAGCAAAACAAGAATGCCGGGTTGCAAGAAAAAGACCATCAACATTAAAAGCAATAACATGGTCTCAACAATAAAAGCAATAACATGGTCTCAACAATAAAAGCTATAGCATGGTCTCAACATTAAGAGCAATAACAATGTCAACGGTCTCTTTCAAAAATTACAAAAAACAACAACGCTTGCCCTAGGAAATAACCCACGCACAATAGTCACACGTGTTTACACCTGCCCGCATATTCAAACAGGCATACACACACAAGATCATGCACACAAACACACGCACGCAGTCGAGGTTGCACAGTATTATCATGACTTTCCCGAAACGTCACATACGTTGTGCTGACAATGGGTCCTATTTCGCCCCCATTTTTAAGTTCTTTGCTGTGTTCGAACCCTAACCCCTACCCCAAACCTAACCCTAACCCAGCCCTAACCCTAACGGATCATTGTTCTGACTTCAAAACTAGGCATGTCAATACAAGTTATGTAGATGTTCACTGATTTGTCCAGATAACACTCTGTAAGTGTTCCCAAGCGCATACATATACACACACCCCAGGTGCACATTCAAAACGTACACTCACACACACATATACATGTACTCAGATGTACACAGGCAATGTGCAAATCTTGTTACTTTCATTAAAAGAAATTATCCAAGGACCAAATTGCTTTTTATTAAAAAATCTTCGTCAAGGAAACCATCTAAGTAACAAAAAGAAAAGTCATTTATCTGGTATTATTGATTCATATACGAGCGTTGTGGCCGCGTGGTCTAAGGCGGGACTAACTTGACTTGGCCACAGACTAGAAACCAATGGCGCCTGACGGTGCGGGATCAATCCCGCTTATGTTTCACCCCGAATATTATTTACTTTCGACTCGAGCAACGTCTCGGGGGTTTTCTCCGGGTACTCCGGTTTGATCCCCAGCGGAATTTCAAAAACACAACTAACATTAACCCCTTCCCCATGGGAGGCGGCCCAGAAGTTCCCGATGAAAAGGGACAATAAAGTGTCACAAATCAAAACAAACAAACAAATCACAATATCTTTAAACAGCTGAGGACGACTGCGAGACATCGGTGTGTCATGTTACAATGCTTTTATTGCTTTTCTGACATTATCAATTGGAACCAGTGTGATGTCTGTAATGCTTACTTTCTTTTAATAATGCAGGAAGCTCTCACACATCTTTTCTTTTCAATTCAAAACGCGGCGATCTGAAGAGATTGCTATTATAGAAAGAAGGCGGAAGAAAAATCTTTTTTTTTAATTTAGATTGATTGCATCCAATATCATTACTGAATGGAGAGAGGGGGGAAGGAACCGGAGTAGGAGAAGGAACCGGAGTACCCGGAGAAACACCTCGGTGTCCTGAAAAGTCTAGTACCTAAATCACGTAAGTTCCGTTCCCATGCAGGGGTTCGAACGCCCGACCTTCGGCAAATTAAACAGCTCACTATCAATTGTGCTCCCAGGCCACCATTTTGAAGTGTACCTCTCTCACACAAATATCCTCCACGCTCAAGTTTTAGCCCAAGTGGATCGTCTGAAGAAACCCGGACTTCCGTTGCTTCTTCGGTTGCTGCTCTCCCCTTTCGCCTTCTACTGGGTTGCGTGATATTTTCCTGCCATCTATGTTCAGCGTGTCACTAGGGTGGTCATCCTTGGCCTTGCCCGTTCGCACCTGACAGGTGAGAGTGAGAAGGGCGAGCGAGAAAAAGACCACCGCCAGTGCTTTCAACCCCGTCTCCAGGCCGATGTAGTTCTGACGTAGCCGCGTGATGTCGTAGAGGTGGCAGGGCCCCGTGCCGCCCTGGCAGTTTTGAGACCAGATGAGGCAAGTGGAGTCGATGACCGAGCCGTACACGATAGGGGCTGGGATGAACGCTGTTCACAACACACAGAATACACAATGCAGAATGTAATTCAGCCAAAACCAAATTATAGCAGAACCTTGCAAATGGAAAGTGCCCCGATGTTGGTCAGCAGTCATACACGCGCACACACACACACACACACACACACACACACACACACCTACACACACGCACACCCACACACACACCAATGTCAAGCCATGATTAGTGGGGAAAAAAATAGCAAGGTTTGTCAGTCTCAAGAAAAAAAAAATTCTGCTATGTAATCTACTTGTTTAGATTTTCTTTTAACCTGCCCTCTCCAGCGAAAAGATCACTGTGGTGACTGATGAAATTATTGTGCAGAGGGGGAAAAAAAAATTCAAGTAGTTCAAAGTCAAATGCAATTATTTTCTTTCATCGTTTTTATCTGGTATGAAACCCCCGTTGGGGTGCCGGGGGTTTCAGTATAAATAGTATCCCCACTTTCTGGAAATTTAGTGCTTTAAATTCCCACTGTCGCTGTCTTTCTCATTTGCTCTTTCTCATTCCTGCTCTGTTCTATCAATCTGCTATACTATCGTCTTCTTCGCTAGCCCAGTCTCCTACCTTTTTTCTTGAAAACTCTTCCGGGACAAGACTCCTTATTTGTGTATGAGGTCTGTTGGATCAGCTTGGGAATATTGGACGCTTTCTGCCAGGTGGTCACTAGGGCTTCCTATGATGTTATTATTTAGCAATGTAGGCATTTTATATGTATGTGTTTTGTTGATAATTTATAATGATGTTTGTATTCTATTTTGTTTTTGTAAACGGGGGTTCGATAAGTTGGGGTGAAGCCTCAGCCGTCCCTTGCGTGGGATGTCTTTATTGTAAAGTGACTGGCTGGTGGAGAGCTTTCGGTTTTACCACTAGGGTTGTTTCAGCAGATCTTTTATGCGGATCGGGGGTTGTCCGGTCCTGATTTGGCTCGGAAGAGTCCGCTGGACCTAAAGCAATAATAATGTAATGTAATCTGGTATGAAGATTCCGTGTTCTTATACCGAGCTTTTCCAGCCCATTTGCCCAAGATCTCCCCAAGGCAAAGTTTTAAAGAAGTCGATCAAACTTAATTATTGCAAGCTCCTCAACGCCTAAAGTCATAGACAATGCAAGCGAGCCCATCAGATGTACATGTTTACTTTGAATTTGTGACGTTAAAAAAAAAACACACATAAAAAAACAAAAAAACAGTCTTGGTTAAGGTTTTCCAGTAACCTTTTGTCCAAAACCACAATTTGCCATAAATGCAGATTTCTGTGTGTGTGTGTGTGCTTGTGTATGGATGTGTGTGTGGGGTATGTGTGTGTGGGGTGGGTGTGTGTGTGCGTGTGTGGGTGTGGAGGTGTGTGTGTGTGTTTGTAGACACGGCATTATTTGGACAAACTAGTAAGCATCTACATACCTTGTTTTGACACACCTACTTATTTTGACGTCAAAAGCAATGATCAGTTAGGGTTAGGGCTGTGTTAGGGTTAGCTATACTATAGTGTTAGTGTGAGTAAACTTTAAAGTACTTAAAAATGAAAATAAAATGTCACAAAATGTCAATGCAACATAAGCGGGGTTTCTGCAAGTCATTATAAGTAGGCATTTTGATGGACTCTGTGTGCTTGGGTGTTTGTGTGTGGGCACACAGAGAGTGTTATCTCGACAAGTCAGTGAACATCTGCATAACTTGTATTGACATGCCTACTTGTTTTGACGTCAGAACAATGATCCGTAAGTGTTAGGGCTGGGTTAGGGTTAGAGTTAGGGTTCGAACACTTCAAAGTACTTAAAAATGGGGACGAAATATGACCCATTGTCAGCACAACGTATGTGGCGTTTCGGAAGTCATGATAATACTGTGTAACCTCGGCTGTTTGTGTGGATTTGTATGCACGGCGTTATTTGGACAAACCAGTGAATATCTACATAACTTGAATTTGATAGCCCTCGTTATTTTGGCGTCAAACCAATGATCCGTTAGAGTTTGGGCTGTGTTATGGTTAGGGTTAGGGTTAGCGTTAGAACAATTAAAAGTACTTTTAAAAAAGGGGACGAAATATGTGGCGTTTCAGGAAAGCCATATAGTAATGCCGTGAAAACAAGTTTGTGTGTGTGTGTTTGCATTGTTTGGTGATGTGTACTTTTTCTTTTAAACGTGCTGCTAAGACAAACAAGGAAGGAAGTGGAACTGAAAGACCGTCTAAAGAGTCATTACAGAACATTAATCTCTTGTCATTTACGGGCAAAAATTCAAACAATCATTCACTTACCAAAAATTGACAATCCAAAAGACTTCAGTCCCATCCCTAAAGTCTTGTCCTTCTCAGAAACAGATCTGGAAAGGTAATACAATAATAATAATAATAATAATAATAATAATAATAATAATAATAATAATAATAATAATAATAATAATAATAATTATAATTATAATAACAATAATAATAATAATAATAATAATAATAATAATACAAGAGATTTTTATAGCGCTGTATCGCAGTCTAGGACTGAGCTCACAGCGCTTGACAATAGAATGCAAACTTTCACAATCAGAGTTATTGACTTCAGGTTCTATCATTATCAATTGTCTATAACTGAGTGCAAATCAAAATGGCGCCTTTTTGTTGAAATTGGTTGAAGGTAGTCTGTAGAATCCGACCAAAGGGTCAATTTTGGATTTTATTTATTGTTTTTGATGTTACAGTTAATATATAGGGCTATTCTCGCTCGAGTGCTGTTGTGTGAAAATATTTTCATCTCTCCTCGTTTGTCACACAAGTCCAAAAGTTCAGGTGTAATCCACGGTTTCTTCTTTGGGCGGTGCTTGCCAAAGATCTCATTGGCGGCATCTGTCACAGCTGAGTTGAAGGTAGTGGTCATGGTGTTGACATCTACTTCACCAGCTCCAAAAATGAGCAGTGGTGCAAATTTCCCTCCAAATGTGGCTTGGGATATTTCTGCCACTCCTTGTCTTGCAGTTTGTCCAGTTCGAACTTCAGTTTGGTGCACTTTGCTGTGTTTACACTCTTCAAATGGAGCCGGAAAGACATCTTCACGAGATCGTGGTCACTTCCTATATCTGCACCTGGAAAAGTGCGTGTCCTGCCAATGTTGACGCTTGATCTGAAACGTTTTTTGACCACGATATAGTCAATCTGGTTTTGATGCTCCCCGCTGGGACTGTGACAGGTCCATCGTCTGGATTTTTCGTGGATACCAACCGGGTTTGCCAGTATCAGATTGTTGTATCTGGCAAATTCCAACAGTCTCAGACCTCTGTCATTGGTCTCGTTGTTGCAGTGGGGTTCACATGTGTCTCCCCAATTGTTGTACGCACGTTGGCTAGCCTTGGCATTCCAGTCGCCTTGCACTATGATTATTTACTTTGTATTGTTTAGGTAAATAATTAATAAGTCATTTACGGAGAAAATATACAAGTATTAATTAGAGAAATCTTACATAGTTTGTAAGCAAATTTTTATTTATAAGATATGCTTTTATATAAAGGTTATTTAGTGGAAAGAGATTATTTAAATTATCGCCAATAAATATTCTACAAAGGGAATTTTATAATCAACGATGAGGAAGAAGAGAGTTAAAGGGAAAATAAAACGCTTTATAATTGGCAGACAGCTTGTACGCCTCAACTTTGCAGGAGGCTGTTAAAACGTATGCCCTGAGCATGCTGCTAGCGTGGAGTTGGGCGCCTAACAAGACAACAGCATCATAATCATCATCATCGTCTGCTGTCTAGTCTATACTGAAGGTTACATAGGTCGCACTAGATCTATGCTTTATTTGTTTGTTATTTATCTTGTGCATGATCTAAAGCATTCTTTGTGTCATGACTATAACTGTATGTATGTCACTTGGCGAATAAATCTTGAATTGAATTGAATTGAATTGAATCATCATTGATCTTCGACCGCTTCGTGTAAAAAAATTTTATTTAATGTTGACGTTAAGTTAATTCGAACTTGTTGCCAAATGCCTCAAAGAGAGCTTCGTACACTCCATATCATTATTACCCCTTCGGTTGAGAGTACAAACCAGGTCTAGTCTGGGAACGCACACATTCGATCGCATGGGCTTTAAAGATCTTGACGCTCATGTCCTAGACGGGTCAGTGCCGGCTACACAACTACACACAGCACTCACTAGGTCCCGTCTCCCCCATCCCCGATCGGCCAGGATTGTGCTCAGTTATCTGGCGTCAGACTATGCGCCCAAAGGTTGCAAGTGGGCGCTTCGGGCGGTTTGATTTAGATCCTGGTTCGGCTATCGCCTTGAGCTGCTCTTGAACTGGAAAAACGCTTTTTTATTAGAACGATTAGATTTTTTGTTTTTTTAAATCACTCTGACCATCATATTTCGTATATTGGCCACATTGCTTTTCATAGTCTCCGCTCTTATTATTAATATTGCGACATAGCCTACCTTAGGAAAGTGACGTAGCACGGCGTGATCATGGAAGCGGCAAAGGCGTTTGACAAGACCTGCACTATGATAAATGGGATCATGAGGTGACAGCCTGGTGAACAGATGCCTGCTGACACCAGGCCTCCGTCTGCCAAGCTGCACCCGTCAAAGTGCTGAAATTAAACACCAATGAATCAATGTCAAAGTTGTGAGAATAGTTCACTGCACAGACAACAATGAGGTTTTGTTGGTGTTTATAATATAGCCTACGAACGAACAGATACTACACCCGACAAAACGTCGTTGACAGCATAGACAAACAAAGAGGCTTTGTTTGGTATGAAGCTTAGGAACGAACGATAGTACACCCGACAACACGTTATCGTTCAGGGCATAGAAAACACTGAGGTTTTGTTTGGTGTGTAGCCTACGAACGAACGATACTACACTTGAAAACACATCGTTCACAGCATACAAAATAAGAGGTTTTGTTTGGTATATAACCTAGGAACGAACGATACTACCCCTGACAACACGTCGTTTGCAGCAAAGGAAAAAGAAAAGTGTTGTTTCATAGGAATGAACGCTACTACCTACAGCCGACAACACGTCGTTCATGGCACAAAAAAACCATTGAGATTTGGTTTGGTATGTAACCTACGAACGAACAAAACTACACCCGACAACACTATCTTTCTTAGCATAAAATTTTGTTGTTGGTTTCTTTTTATTTTTATCCTTTTGTTTGTTTGTTTGTTTTCGCCATCTGATCTAGTGTTGATAGGCACTTTAAGGACCCCACTTCTCACAATGTCAAAAACAGATGATAGTGCTAGTGCAGTCCACTAACCGTTGTATTGGCAGCGTGGGTACAACCGGCGTGGCACGGGGAGAGGAAGGTTTGATTCCCATCGCATACAGGCAAGTACTGGTTGAAGTCGCACGAACATTTCGTCACTCCGTCGTCTACAGTATAGTCACTGAAATTAAAGTGCAGTCGATCATACACATTTCGGTAACACCGCAGTTTAGCACGACGTGACCATACATAGAATTTCCACCTAAAAAAAAGAAAAAAGAGGTGGGGGTGGGAGGGTGAGGGGATTTTTCGTGGATACCAACCGGGTTTGCCAGTATCAGATTGTTGTATCTGGCAAACTCCAAGAGTCTCAGACCCCTGTCATTTGTCTCGTTGTTGCAGTGGGGTCCACATGTGTCTCCCCAGTTGTGGTGCGCATCTTGGCCAACCTTGGCATTCCAGTCGCCTTCCACTATGACTATGTCCTTCATTGGCACTTGGTCAAGGACAGCTGCAGATTTTCATAGAAATCCTCCACTTCGCTGTCGTCATAGTCTGATGTTGGGGCATAGGCCAAGATGATGGTGATGTTAAAAGGGGCTGCTCTCAGACGAATGGTAATGAGTCTACTGGAGACTGGGCGGCAACCCATGACAATGGCTAGAATGTTCTTGTGGACCAAGAATCCAACTCCGTGTTCGTGCCTGTCATCTCTACCGCTGAAATAAAGCTTGTGGCCTTTGTCGGTCGTTGTTTCACCTATGCCTTTCCAGCGCAGTTCGCTGATCCCTAAAACGTTCCATCGATAGTGGTCCATCTCGTGAGCTAGTTTTTCTAATTTTCCGTCCGCATTTAGGGTCCTGACATTCCAGGTTCCTATGACGATGTTATTTCTGGTGCGGATCTTGCTAGGTTGTCCATCAGTAGCACACTTATCGCCTCCGTCCTGGTGGCCAACGGAAGGCGCGGTCCTTGTTGATCCGGGCAACGACCTATCCGGCATGGGGTAAATGGTTTTATTCATCATGCAGTGTGACTTGGGCAAGAAAGACCTGGCAGGGCCCAATCCTCTCCAGGCTGTTGGCCACAGCCGATATCCACGAATACAGTGTGGTTCGCCTTGGCCCCGAGCACGTGGTCGTTGAGCCTGTAGTAAAATGAGGTCCTCCGTCCTGGCCGGTGACTTCTGTGTAGAAGACTTTCGCCCAGTGATGCCGTGCTGACATCACCCCTGTTAGTCGCCCCTTACGACACGTCGGGAAACGTTGGGTCTATTCTAATAATTGCCCGAACCCACAGGGCCTATTTATTTTGTTATGTACTTTATATAAATACATTTTTATTGTTCCATGTTTTAATGTACAGTGCAGTCTCATAATTACGCGAGTGCTTGTGTTAGAGTATGCGTGTGAGCGCTATATGAGCAGACTTTTTATTTTGGAATCGCGCTTTACAACATAAATTATTATTATTATTATTATTATTATTATTATTATTATTATTATTATTATTATTATTATTATTACTAACTTTAACTCTGGTGTTGTGGTTGCTGGCACCTCACAATAAATCACAGTATTGTAGTCCAATATGTCCCATCAACAGATCGGAGGAAAGTTCACGTGTAGTGGGCTAAGCCTACTAGATTGGTGAAACAAACAGCGACTCCATTTTGTGAGTCGATTTAGATTGAGAGGGAGAGACTGAAACTCTTTCATTGTTTATGAACAATACATAAAAATTCGCCTAATTTTGGCTGCACAAGAATAATATGTAAACAAGACATCCTTGTGCAGACGAGAGGCACTGACCGTGCTGCGGCCCGGAGTTACTTCCCGTTTCATACTTTCATTTTGAATCGAAGGAAAGACAGATTGTGTTGAACGTAGGTCTGTCTACCTGTCCTGTCTTTTGTGCTGATGCGTTTCTCCTAGAGTGGTAGGAGCAAATTCGTGTTTCACGTCCTAAGAAACAACCGGAGGAAAGTATTATTGAAAAACAACGTGGCGTGTTTCGGGTGATTCAAATTAAGCTAAGTGTACAAAAGAGCGTTGTGGCCAAGTGGGCTAAGGCGGGACTAACTTGCCTTGTCCACAGGCCAGAAACCAATGGCACCTGACAGGTGTGGGTTCGATCCAGCATCTGGGCGTTATGTTTCTCCGAATATTATTTACTTTCGACTCGGGCAACGTCTCGGGGGTTTTCTCCGGGTACTCCGGTTTGCTCCCCCAGCAAACTTTCAAAAATTACAACTAATGTTAGGTAGTTTGGGTTTAGGCGCGCCACAGTTTGCGACTACGCTTTCCCCAGAGGAGGCGGCCCAGAATTTCCCTATGGAAAAAGGGACAATAAAGTAAATAAAATAAAATAAAATTTAAAAAAAAATACTAAAACTAACCCTCTTATTTTTTGTTAAAATTTAAGGGAAGCTAAAATTGTAGTCTATTAAACGCAGACCGTACACAAATAAAAACCTTTAATTATATAGGCTATTTAAGGCATAAATTCTGGTTGCTCCAAATTACACATATGCGGCCATGGCACGCTCCGTGTACCGGCCTACATCAAAAGGTCTATATCGCCATCCTCAACTACTACTAATCTAGCTAAATCGAGTAAAGGACTCTCGATCAATCAAAAACCAACCAATCCCTCAATGAAACTAACCTGTACTGCAGACCAACCACGTGGTCGGCGTCACAGCCCAGGGCAATGGTGACTGCGGACAAGACCACTGACACGCTGCCGGCCAACACCATCCAGGACAGACATCCACGGCGAGTCAAGTTCCCGCGCGACACAAGCACACCACCCACGAAGGTTCCCAATCCGCTGAACACCAAGTTCGATAGGCCTGCAGAGATAAAGACACAGGGAACCATTACATACATAGTATGCTTTTGCGTTGGGCTGTGCGACAAGTCTACAAGTCTAGCGTGTTGGTTTTTGTTTTGTGGGCAAAGCGATTTCATTGAAGAGACCTAGTGTGACATCGTCAAAGTTCCTCGTATCTTATTTGGCTGGGTGCGACTGGGAGCATTCTGATTGGTCGACACATTACAAAATTCGACGCATGCGCACAGTGCTATCGTAGTCTTAGTAAGGATTAGGATTAGGGGGTTACGACGCCTAAGAACATCCGTCATCGTGAAAAAGCCGGCCCGACATGACCTGGCGCATGCGCAAAGGTGCCCGGCTAAAGTAAGACACCCGGAACTTTGACGACGTGACAACGGAACTCGCCTTTGAAACAGAGGTTAAGAATAAAATGTCTGCAAATGTTTTGCACTTTGGGGATCTTTTTTTTTTAAATCAACCAACGAGGATTTCTACATTCGAATTTAGAAATCTTCGAATACATATATTTTAAAGACTTCTTTCACTGCGTCGATTTCGCTTTACATGGGCAGGCGCCTGTACTTCCTGATTTAGGAGTTAGGTGGATTTGGCCGGTTAAAATTATAAAGGCTGCTGATGTAGGCTACAATTCAATAAAGCACCTTAAGTTACATGTTAGCCTAAAACTGATTCAAGATGGAGTACGCTGGTTAAACGATCATCTGTGGTGCCCCAACGACCTTTGATTTACGGGATAGGATATGATTGGTTGATATTACTGCTGTCTAGACGTGCCCTAATATCCTTTAGAGAGATGATATAATTAAATGCTTAATAACAATCAAGCCAAAACACGCGATTTTTCTTGATCGCCATGTGGTCAAATCTGTAAGTCTATACATAAACACAGGAAATGTGTCTCATACCAAACACATAGGCGCCGAGCCAAGTTGGAAGACCGAACTGTCGCTCAACAAACTTGATGAGGAATGTCGCGAAACCTACGATGGCGAACAGGTGAGAACTCAGAGCTAACAGCAGGAACACGTACACTGGGCTCCGTATCAGTCGCAGCAACGACAGCGGCAGTTCTGTGCAACACACACACACACACACACACACACACACACACACACACACACACACACACACAATGTGGCAACAGCATTATGAAATCGTATACTATAGCACACAGCCGTATGCTTACATCGGCACTGATCGAGACTCCTTCTGCATCCCCACAGAACCCCCTCATCATCAAAAAAACCGTAATAATGCTTATGGAGAGGATCTGGCCAGGAAGCACACTTGCTGCAAGCCAGTATAATGTGTAACGCTAGGTACCACTGTCGAGTCACCTTGCTGGATCTTAATCTTATCTTTGATCTTAATCCTAATCTTATCTTAATCTTTAATCTTAATCTTTAACTGTAATCTTTATCTTTAATTTTTAGCTTGAATCTCTATATTTTAATCTTTATCTTTAATCTGTATCTTTAATCTTATCTTTAATCTTATCGCTTATATTATCTTATCTTATGTTATCTTATCTTATCTATCAATGTAATCCCTCAGCCTGCATGTTCGGCCGTTGGGGAAACATGAGGGATGTTGTCGCAGAGAGTTTTTGCCACTTCAATCTGTCTGTTGCTGTTGTCAGGAGGCGTGACATATCCAGCGTAATCCATGTTTTCACGTGTTTATGTCAGCTTACGAAAACCTATCCCCGTTGGGGTGCCGGGGGTTTCAGTATAAATAGTATCCCCACTTTCTGGAAATTTAGTGCTTTAAATTCCCACTGTCGCTGTCTTTCTCATTTGCTCTTTCTCAGTCCTGCTCTGTTCTATCAATCTGCTATACTATCTTTTTCTTCGCTAGACCAGTCACCTATCTTTTTTCTTGAAAACTCTTCCGGGACAAGACTCCTTGTTTGTGTATGAGGTCTGTTGGATCAGCTTGGGAATATTGGACGCTTTCTGCCAGGTGGTCACTAGGGCTTCCTATGATGTTATTATTTAGCAATGTAGGCATTTTATATGTATATGTTTTGTTGATAATGTATAATGATGTTTGTATTCTATTTTGTTTTTGTAAACGGGGGTTCGATACATTAGAGTGCAGCCTCAGCGTCCCCTGCGTGGGATGTCTTTATTGTAAAGTGACTGGCTGGTGGAGGGCATTCAGTTTTCCCACTAGGGTTGTTTCAGCAGATCTTTTATTCGGATTGGGGGTTGTCCGGTCCTGATTTGGCTCGGAAGAGTCCGCTGGACCTAAAGCAACAATTATGTAATGTAATGTACGAAAACCTCCAAAACATCTCAACTACAGCGGCGGTTTTTAAGCATATAGGCCTAGGCTTCCTCCTCCTCCTCATCATCATCAACACTACCATCATCGTCATCATCATCATCATCATCGTCGCCAACGCTATCATTATTATCATTGTCATCACCGTCGTCGTCTTACTGTGATAACAAATTGCCTCCCCTGACTGTGATTACTTCCCTTGATGAAAACTGCTGGTCTGAATGTGATTTGCCAGAGTAATGTGATATGGATATAATATTTGTTTTATAACTCACCTTTGTGTACGAGCGTAAGCCGTTCTTTTTATAATGCAGCCCCTTTGTAATTTAAATACCCTATATTCATTTTTAATATCCAAATTTGTTTTAAGGAAAGTAGAAGTTGTTTTTATTGAGCGAAGCGTGCGTGAGTGGTTTGTCAGTCAAATGAAATTTTGTTTACATTTCTATGATTTTGGTGTATGTATTTGTGACGAAGGAGCTTGAAGAGATTGAATTGTGTGGAGGTGTAAATATAGTCGAAGTGCAATTGGCCTATATAACTGTCTTGGAAATTTAGTTTTAGTAATGGTTAATTTGTGATTTTATGTATTAATTTTATTTTTTTTAATTTGCATTAACAACAAAATCAAACACAAACTCTTTATTTGCAGAGATGCAATGTGCTGTCTCAATTCTCTATAGTGGGTAATATAGGTTTGTTGACTTAACTTGATTCATCATCATCATCATCATCATCATCATCATCATCATCATCATCATCATCATCATTTCCACCTCCATCAACTCTATCTACCACCATCACCACATTATCATCATCATTTTCTTCTACTTCTTCTTCTTCTTTTCCTCCTTCTTCTTCTTCTGCTTCGTCGTCGTCGTCATCATCATCATCATCATCATCATCATCATCATCATCATCATCATCATCATCATCATCATCGTAGTCTTCTTCTTCTTCTTCTTCTTCTTCTTCTTCTTCTTCTTCTTCTTCTTCTTCTTCTTTTTCCTCTTCTTCTTCGTCTTCTACTTCTTCTCCATCATCATCATCAGCAGCAGCAGCATCGTCATCATCATCATCATCAACAACAACACCAACTCAAGCAACACAAAGGCCTAGTTTTCTTACCTTTGACCAGAGCCTTCAGAGTTGGATCGGGTTTGGGGATACTATCACAGTCCATTTCGTCCACGATATTCTTTTCATCAGTCGTATTTCCATTTGGCATGTCCTTTCCGCCGTTTTCAATGATTCCATTGGCAGGTTTCTCTGTGCCCGTGTTCGAATCCGTGATCTCCTTCTCATGCTCCGTCTTTTTTGCGTCTTTCGTTGTGTCCCTGTGGCAGCTAGTGCAGTCTGTGTCTCCATGTTTGGTTTCTGTTCCATGGATACCAAAATCTCGCCATTTTTTTAAATTATAACTCCTTATTGTATACTAAAGAATTGACGCAAATAATTGCATCATCATCATCATCATCGTCGTAATCTTCATCATCATCATCATCATCATCATCATCATCATCATCATCATCGTCATCATCATCTTCATCATCATCATCATCGTTAACGTTGTCATACTGGCCGTCTTCGTATTCATCTTAATACTCTTGTAATGTATAGTATAGTATAGTATAGTATAGTATAGTATAGTATAGTATAGTATAGTATAGTATAGTATAGTATGGTATAGTATGATATGGCATGGCATGGTATAGTATAGTATAGTATAGTATAGTATAGTATAGTATAGTATAGTATAGTTATAGTATAGTATAGTATGGTATGGTATGGTATAGTATAGTATAGTATAGTATAGTATAGTATAGTATAGTATAGTATAGTATGGTGTGGTGTGGTGTGGTGTGGTGTGGTGCGGTGCAGTACAATACAGTACAGTACAGGACAGTACAGTATAGTATAGTATAGTATAGTATAGTATAGTATAGTATAGTATAGTATAGTATAGTATAGTATAGTATAGTATAGTATAGTTTTCAAACGATTTCTTGAAGACAAGAGGATTGCTGAGGGCAGAGAAAGATGGAGTACGCTGGTTAAACGATCATCTGGGGTGCCCCAACGACCTTCGAGTTACGGGATAGAATAGGATAGTAGGCTTATAGTAGAGGATAGTATAGTACAGTACAGCATAGTATAGTACAGTATAGAATAGTGTAGTATAGTATAGTACAGTATTATAGCATGCATACTACTACTACTACTACTACTACTACTACTACTACTACTACTACTACTACTACTACTACTGATGATGACTACGCACGACGACGACGATGATGATGATAATGATAATGATGATGATGATGATGATGATGATGATGATGATGATGATGATGATGATGATGATGATGATTATTGTTATTATTGTTATTATTATTGGTAGTAGTAGTAGTAGTAGTAGTAGTAGTAGTAACCGCGATTTTGTCCAAACCTTTGAACGCAAGGAGCTCCAAAGCTTGTTTGAAATTACTGTTAGATTAAAAAAAAAAAATCCTACCAGCATCCTCATCTTTGTTTTCCTTGGCGTTCTTCTCACTTCCAGATTTCACTATGTCTTCTTCCCAGTCAATTTGTCTGGCTCCTGGTATCCGTCTTGGGAAAAGCAGGAGCGGTATGGCACCCAACACGGTTAGGCCTCCGCTCACCAAGAATCCTATCCACCACGCTCCTATCCATCGAGGGTCTCTAGAGGACATCGACGTTTCTGGAGAGAATAACAAAAACAAAATCTGTACAGCTCAAAGTGCAATCATTATTTTGAATACAGATGCGCGCATTCTTTCTGTTCCCAAGACACGCACTAAGACATACGGTGAACGATCTTTCTCTTTCTGCGCTCCCAAGCAATGGAATTCTCTCCCACCACACATCCGCAACATACCGACCACCCAGGCCTTCAAAAACGCACTCAAGACCCATCTCTTCAAACTGTATTATACTGATTGACTCTTACCCTCCGACTGATGACGGATGCCGTTGGGGAGCCGTCCATGGCTTGACATGTAAATAGTATATTTAGATCTATCTAATTAATTTTATATAATTATTTTTGCATTAGTTTCTACATTATTTTATTGATACTATTTTATTTCTGCAATAGTGATGAGTCGGGTCTTGTCTGTTATTGTTATTGCTGCTGCTGTGGTTTATTGCTGTTCCTATTGTCGTTTTGCCTGCAAGATAGCGTACAATGACAAGGATAAAAGTATCATATCCTATTCCAAGTTTTAACTAATTAATTAGAACAATTTTTTTTAAACATTTCACCCTAAATTATAAATAAGTTTTACCCCTGAGGTCGACGGGAATCCTGCTGGTGAAGCCACCTAGAGCGAAGCCTAATGGCGGGCCGAAGAGTACAACGGTTAGCGCCAAACCCACGTAGAACCCCGTTTTGGATCGGTGCGGAACGTTGTTGTCAATGAAGGTCATGCCGAGCGGTGTCCTCGTTGCCTTGGAGACACCTTGGAGGGCCAGTAAGAAACCCAAAATGACGATGAGGCCGAGCTTGCTGTTGTCGCCATCGTCGTTGCCGTTGTTGCCGTTGTTGCCGGCGCACTGCCGCTGCAAAGATGTGGTGATGAGAGTGCCTGATATGCACAGATAGCGATCCTCGTAGCCTCCTGTCTCTCTCTCCCCCCCACTAGACTGTGTACCTTCGCTTCTGTTCACTGGGGTGTCGTAGTCCTGTAGACACGTACGATTCGTTACCAAAGTAGAGGCTAGCCTACGTTTAATAATAAGGAGGAATACAACTGGTAACTTGAAAAGGTCGTGCTATGGCAGACCGCCGTGATGGAAGGAGATAAAACCTGGCCTTTCCAGAAAGCTCCTTCAGGGGGGCCGGGTAGCTCAGTTGGTAAGAGCGTCTTGCTAGTAACCGAAAGGTCGCTGGTTCGAATCCCGGATTGGTCAACGTATGATCATATTATTTTCCCCTTTACCAACAACTGGCCCGCTGGTGTCAGTATAAATCGGTCCAGTAGTCACCTATATGCGAAAGTGTCGTGTGACTATAATCTACAAACAACAACAACAAGCTCCTTCAGTGGGTTTAAGATGTTGACGGATAAAAAGGTTTACTGGCGAGTACGAATAAAACTTGATTATATTAAATATGAATGTACGTTGATGTTGGAAAGCGACCCGTGCCCAGCTCTGCTTATCAGTTTAATCTTATTCGTGAAATCAGAAGGGGAAAAAAAGTGAAGACGCGAGGAGGTGGATAGAACAAGAGCACATACGAGGTTCATCCTAGGTCAAGTTCCGTTGACCAACTAAGCTTATATATTTGTGTGGGACTAATATGTAGGCTACAATAAGGAACATAAAAGTGGCCAATGGTAAAACATGTGAACTGACAAAAGCAACAAATGAAGAAGAAGAAGAAGAAAACAAGAAGAAATATGGGGAGGTGTAACAAACATAAAAGTAAGGAAGAAAATGGCGGAGGGAGGGGGGAAGCGGGAGGGAAGACAGAGAGACAGACAGACCACAGGCGCCAGTATGTGGATACGATAACGTCCTCTCAGAACGCGTCCCTCTCAGCTCTTTTATATCAAGGGTCTCAAAGTGTTAGAGGAGAGAGCTTTGGGTACCCCCGTTTTTTGCAAACCGGCAGTCTTCTCCCGACCGAAAGCCACACAATCGATTCAACAGAGATTCATGCAAACATCCCAAGTCCTACATTTTGCGCTGTCTATCTTGTGACCCGTTCAATTTCTTTGAAATAGTAAAACATAATTATGAAATGCACAATTAACTGACGGAAGTCACCTTTGCCCTTCTCAGTGGTATGCGCAGTTCAGTTATTTCAGTAAGCAAACGTTTAGTTTTATGTTCGAAACAGGCACACAGATTTGCTTTTTGGTAAGTCTTGATAACAAGAGAAAACTTCTCAACTGTCGGGAGCAGACGACAGGTTTACAAACGACAAGGATGAAAACTGGGGTTGTGGCGGAGGCTAGCGGGGTGTGGGGGGGGAGGCACCCCAACCCTCTTGGCTCTTTGACACTTTGAGACCTTGCGAGGGGCGCGCTCTATAGATAGGTCATGATCGTCTGCAGATCTGCGCCTGTCAGACAGATAGACAAATGAAGAATAGAGCGATTGAAATGGAGGGGGTGGGGGTGGGAAATTAAATAAGAAGAAAGGTGGGGGGGGAATAGGCAATAAAGTATCTTACGTGTAAAGATGTGGGACTGATGAAGTTGAGCATTCCGATCATGAAGGCAGCGACACCGAACGTCAAGAAAGCGATACCCAGAATGCGAGGGGAGTGGGCGTCCTTCGCGAAATGACTCACCACTAGCACCAACAGCAGGAAGCCAATGTCGTTGGCAGACATCAGAGCGCCCAGCTGGGTACTGTTCATGTTGAACTGACGCTCCACTGACGTCACCTGCAACGTCACAACGTGCGCTAACGTCATGGAAGATCAAGACGATAAGAGTGAATAATGAGTGTAAAAATGCTTTTCAATCAATCAATCTTTAATTTAATGTCTGTTCACACATTTAAATAATATTAGACATTAAAAATGTAACTTTTAAAACACTTTAACTATTTCAAAACATAATTTTAAAACAGTCTATAAAAGTCTACAAACAGGAGATTTAGCAATAACTTTCACAACATCTGTAACATTTGGATGATATAGAACCATGTCAGCAGAATGTTCATACTCAGTTAATCTATGTCCATTTACTTTAAATGTGTCTTTTAAAAATTGAGCAATCGAATGGAAGGTGATGTAGTGATAGACTTGCATTACATACATATATATATATATATATATATATATATATATATATATATATATATATATATATATATATATATATATATATATATACATTTAACATCAGGCGAGTATTTAGTGCTCCATGCGTTCACTCTTAATTTATATATTAATTTAGAAATGCGAACAATTTATATTTGAAGCTATAACTACATTTCAACTTACAACGAATTGAAGGAAAATCATCATCGTCATCATCATCATCATCATCATCATCATCATCATCATCATCGCCATCATCATCATCATCGCCATCATCATTATTATCATCGCCATCGACATTGTCCACTTGTATTGCGCTGGTTCCAATACATGCATTGTATAATAAACAAGATGGCAAGCCATTCAAAAGTATTTCCAGCACTCCCACACTTACCTAAAAACCAACCAAACAAACAACAACCAAAAACAACCCCCCAAAAAGCCATTTTTAAAAGTGTTAATTTTCGTAAAGCTGATATTTCTCGGGTTCATATTAAAAGAAGCAAAAATATAACACTGAACGATTTTGAACTACTAGGCCTACCTGCAAGCCAAAATGTATTAAAATCCGTTGAACCTATTTTGAGATACAGACCAAAACGTATTTAGAAAATTATGGACCTCAGAGACCTTCACATGTGAAGAAGAAGAAGAAGAAGACGGCGACGACGACGAAGATGGTGACGATGAGGGACGACGATAGCGACGAAGAAGAAAAAGAACAACAGCAACAACAATAATAACTACGACAATAACAACAACAACAACAACAACAAATTGAAGCACTGAAAGAAAACATTAGACCTACTGATCAAATCTGAAATCAATACCTGTGAAACCAACATGGGATTTTGCATAAGGACGAAGAGACTGGTGACCGACATGGTGACAGTGAAGCAGATGAGACTATTGCATTTCTGCAGACATTTTGGATGGAAGGCGCCGATACCGCACTGTTCCCATTCCTCGAGTTCTCTCGCCTCCGAATCGTCGTGTTCCCCTTCTTCCTTTTGATAAGGAGGTTGACCAATCTTTACATTGGGCTTTTGCTTCCCAAGTTCCGTGGTGAAAGCAGTTTCCGCTTGTGTAGTAGGGTCGTCCGTTGCCATTCTCTGGGGAGAAAATCAAATATGAGATTTACGTGGAGGACAAGATCATTCCTACGCTCTTTTGTTGTTTGTTTGTTTGTTTGTTTTTGTTAATCTTCGTTCAGGTCAACGTAGTATTGAGTGCTAATCGTAGTCACTTCCACTTTTTTCTAAACACCGTGCAGCACAAGGGCGTACAGCAGTAGACGTGTTGTGTCCAAAGCTAGCAAAGAAAAAACAAATACAAATACACACCAGTAATTTTTCAGCCAAGTTGTTGCTTCAAAAGGTATGATGGTATTGGTGTTGGGGGTTCAAATATGTATGATGAGGGCTTTTTAGCCCAATTTTATTGTCCTTAACGCTCATGCAATAGGACGTTAAGCATCGTTTTTCGTTCGTTTGTTGGGGGTTGTGTACGTTTTGGTGTGGTGGTGGTGGTGGAGGTGGTGGTAGCGGTTGTTGTTGCTATTGTTGATGAAGATGGGACGACGACGATGATGATTATGATGATGATGATGATGCTGACGACGACAACGACCTCGCTAATGATGATGTTGTTGTTGATGATGATGATGACGATGATGATGGCGACGATTATGATGTCAGTGATACGTATGTATTTGTGGTATGACTGCATAGGCTATGCTCCGGTTTGTGTGGTTGCATAAGCTGCAGTGCATAAGTAGGCACTGCACTGTTCCACAATGCCTTGTTGGCTATGCATGTGGTCGGTCGTACGGAAGTGCATGCAGAAAACAAACTACCTGCTATGTCGCCGTGACTGTGTGGAAAACAAACCAAGGTGCACACATTAATTGTATGCCACAGATTGCTCTGACAGATCCTGTCCCCTTTCCTTCCCCCCCCCCCCCCCATTCTTCCTCCCTTTACCCTACAAACCCTGTATTTCTGACAGTGAATCACAACTGTATTTATCCTCCCAATAGTTCTACCCCCGGTTTGACAGCCCCCCCCCCCCCCCCCCCCAGTCAGAGCAGCTAGTTTCTTCAACAAATTGATATTGCCTGCCCACACCAAAGAAAAAGAAGGTAAGTACTATAATAACATTGCACTAAAGAATCGTCAACAGGCACCTTAACGGGGATGTATGCTTACTTTAACGACAACAACAACAACAACAATAAGAATAAGAATAATAATACATTGATTTAATATAGCGCACATATCTCACACAAAAAAGAGTGATTCAAGGCATTTAAAGTATACATCGGATTATAATGGTGATGACACCTACGATGACAACATCGGTACGGTGATAGATCAGAACAATTTGGCCTGGCGCTCACAGCAACAACCGAGAGTGGTGGGGCCGCAGATAGATGGGAGTCTGGGGTTTTAATAATGTTACAGGATACTAGCATGATATACACATACACACACCCACACACACACACAAGCGCGCGCACGCGCGTCAAACAAGCACACACAAAAACACAAAGGCGCGCGGGCACGCACACACGCACATTAATTTTCGATAACTTTATTACAACCCAAACCGTGAACTTTAACAACATTGTAATGGACTCAGCACAATCCGACAATTACGCCACCCCGACCTAAGATAAATGTATACTGCCATAGTGACAAGAAAAGCAACCCTGCACATTTTCGACAAACTCAATCTGATATTGTTAAACGCCAACAAAATCTTCTGACGTCGATTGCCACTGACGTATACACCATCCCTACCTTCACACCCCCTTCTGCACCCTCACACACGCGCGCACGAACACACGCACACACACACACATACACACATACTTATGCACACACACAACTCCTCCCCTCCCCCCCCCCCCCCCTACACACACAAAATTACATCACATCACTCTCTTTAACCACAAAGATGGGATGTATATTTCCATAGCGACAGGTAAATCATCACTGTTGGATGTCGTCAGCGTAAAACTGAGGGCGCCCCCCAGTGACGCACATGAAACGTTAAGCACACAGCGCAGCCGAGACTAGACGAGACTGAGCCTTTTCTCTATCACGTAATAGCACAAGTTTGCTTTATGTTGAGTCATAGCTATTATGTAGATCTACAAGAAGACGAAAAGGGGCAGGAGGCAGAGTGGATGAATGCTGAATGCTAAAAGAGATCAATAAAACGTATAAGATTCTTCAAGGTTCTCTATAGACTAGACATGTTTTGACTAAATCATGTTTCTTCAGGAGTTCAAAGCCATACAAATTGTATTTTTCTTGTTTCTCTCTCTCTCTCTCTCTCTCTCTCTCTCTCTCTCTCTCTCTCTCTCTCTCTCTCTCTCTCTCTCTCTCTCTCTCTCTCTTTTTATAGTTGTTGCATGGTATATTTTGTACAGAACGACTCTGTACAGTTTCATGCTTAGCCGCAGGCCTATAAGTTTAAAGCTAATTATCCTAGCAGCAGCAGCAACAACAACAACAACCAGCAGCAGCAGCAGCAGCAGCAGCAGCAGCAGCAACAACAACACATTTTGGGCAAGCTCGGACATACTTAATTCCAAGGGAATGGATTTACAAATAATGTAAAATAATTACTCATGTGTGTATAATTTCACGATTTACTGCCAAAAAGAAAAGAATAAGAAAGTAAAACAAAAAAATAATTGAAAAAAAAAGAACGAAAGTCAGTCAAGCAGACATAATATATAGATATCAACGAAAAGAAACCAAAAAAAAAAAAGAAAAAAGAACTGGCAAGCGAAAGAAAGAAAGAAAGATATCAACGAAAAAAAAACACCGAAAACAACAAACAAACAAACCCAAACGCGCCCAAAAAGAAAGTAAAAAAACCAACAAAAAAAAAAAGAAAGAAAGAAAGAAAGAAAGGATTCTATCCTATCCTATTCTATCCTATCCTATCCCGTAACTCGGAGGTCGTAGGGGCACCACAGATGATCGTGTAACCAGCGTACTCCATCTTTCTCTGTCGTCAGCAACCCTCATGGCTTCGCTAAGTGTCAAACCAGTCCATTCTCGAATGTTGTCCTCCCACTTCTTTTGCGGTCTCCCTCTTCTTCTACCTCCTTGCAATGTGCCTTGCAGGATGGTCTTTGCTAGGCCTGATGATCTGGTGACGTTGCCATACCATCGGAGTTTACATTTCTTCACCACTGTTAGCAGGTCATCGTGTTACCCAATGGCTTGGGTGATGGTCTGGCGGACTTCGTCGTTGGTTATGTCCTGGGTATAGGAAATGCCCAGAAGTCTTCTGTAGCACCGCATCTCCATGCCTTGTATTCTTCGTTGTATTCTACATCTGCTGTGAGGGTCCATGTTTCGCAAGCGTATAAGAAGATGGAGATGACAAGGGAGCGTAGCAATCTTACCTTGGTATGTAGACTGATTGTCTGATACAATGGCTCCTAAATAGTTGAAAATATGCACTTAATACTAAACAGGTTAAAACCCCAAGCTGAACAAATCATAGCTGAAGAACAAGCAGGATTCAGGGCAGGGCGAAGTACCACTGAACAGATTTTCAACCTCAGAATAATCTGCGAGAAATAACTACAGCACCAACAACATCTATATCATGTGTTCGTAGACTTCAAGAAGGCGTTTGACCGAGTCTGACATGCAACTCTGTGGGCAACCATGAGAGTGTACAACATCAGCCCAAAAATTATTGAAGTCCTCAAAAGCCTGCATGACAAAGCTACCAGTGCAGTCCTCCATAACAGCGCCATCGGAAGAAAGGAAGGAAGACAAAAAGAAAGACATCAAAGAAAATAAAGAAAGAAATAAACCAACCAACAAACAAACAGATAGAATATACCAAGGAAAAGTCAGATAGACAGAAAAATACAACAACAAAAAACAATGTGGGAAGGAGGGGTGGGGAAAGATGGGGAAGGGAGCGGGAGGAAATAAAGAATGAAGTAACCATTTACCTATCTCCTGTCGACAACACACAGCAGAAGGTACTGTTTTGTAAACCTTTGTTGCGCACTCTTTCTTCAGGTACAGGAGCAGGGCACAAATAAATGAAATAAAACCCAACAATCGTCTTTTAACCTAAAAAAAAAAAAAAGTGTTTACACCTAAAACACGTTTTCGAATAAATTAATCACTTAAACACTATTTCTCGGGTGCGGTAGCAATGAAATTAAAAAAACAACATTGTTTTCTTTACCTACAACGAGACACGCTTTCGAATTAATTAAACATTCTTTCTCCGCTAGAAGAAACCCTATATGGCAGAGCACAAATAATACAATTAAATCACAACAATGGTCTTTTAACCATTTAAAAAATACTTTTGCATTTACTATGCACTAAGGTAGATGTTTTTATTTTATTTTATTTTTATTTTAAAGATGCAGACCTATTTGCAATTGCATACGTAAACTTACACGTCAATTCAATTAGCGGGACAACAATGGCACGAAAACTATTATACAGGGGGTTCGTCAAACATCACAAATTGAAGCTATTATCTTGTACGTCCGTTCACTCAGCGAGAAAAACTAATAATAGTGTGCAGCTGCAAAGGCCGCTACGAGAACTGCATCCTTGTAGACGGAACTATTAAGCCTACCACGAAAGTAATACCAGCGTTAGCACAGTCTTTACACCACCAAAGGCTACCATTGGTGTTCTGTGTGTGGGTGTGTGTGTGTATGTGGAGTGGGTGGGTGGGGGGGGTGAGTGGGTGTGTTTGTGTGTGTGCGTGTGTGGGTGTGTGTTTGTAGGTGTGTAGGTGTGTGTGTGTGTGTGTATGTGTGTGTTCATAAACTGTGGAAAAACGTGATGAGTGCAGTCGACCTCCAACAAGGGGAACAAGCATTGTGGAAACCACCTCTGCGATAAATTTATGTGTGTGCGTTAGCAGCAAAAAGACCAACAAAGCAAACAAAAATAGGAAATATATTTTAAAAATTAAAATAAATAAATAAATTAATTAATTAATAATAATAATAATAATAATAATAATAATAATAATAATAATAATAATAATAATAATAATAATAATAATAATAATAATAATAATAATAATAATAATAATAATAATAAATGAAGCTATGTTCATGCATGTAAGCTTATTATGATAATGTGGGAGGGTTAACGCAGTTCTCGCGTTACAATGCGTAGCTGAGACTAGGCGAGGGTTACGTTCGCCACTATTAGCTCTCCACCCTAAAGGAAAGCTTAGTGGAAAAACGTAAATGAAGCCGCCGCTACGCAGTGTGGTCTCGCGTATACAGCGTAAGGACGAAGCGAGACCCTTTATTTATTTACTTTTTTTTTTTAAAGGAGGAAGAAGCCGGGGAGGGTTGGGGAGGTGAGGGAGTAGGAAGGCGAGAAAGGATAGGGGTGTGGGGTGGAGGGAGTGGGGTTCGATGGGTGAGGGTTTGGGTGCGAAGGTGGTTATAGTTCGTTATTCGTTAAAAGGGCTCTGATGATGATGATGATGATGATGATGATGATGATGATGATGATGATGATGATGATGATGATGATGAAGATGATGATGATGATGATGATGATGACAGTCTTAGGAAGGTGCAGGACTCCATGAAACAGTCATGCTCGATGCGCGCTCTTTCCCTTCTCTCTCTCTCTCTCTCTCTCTCTCTCTCTCTCTCTCTCTCTCTCTCTCTCTCTCTGTCCGTCTCTCTCTCTCCCTCTTAACCGAAAAGGACAGAAAACAAGTGCAAAGAAATGAATGGTTAAAATAAAATAAAAATAAAAAAAAGAAAAAAGAAAAAATGACATTAAAAGAAAAAGGATTTAATTTTTTATTTTTATTTTTTTTTATCAAAGAAGAGGTAAACCGAGAGGGAGGTGGAGCATTCCTGTAGGGGTTGATGGCCTGAGGGTAACAAAAAAAAATCAATGTCATTGTCAGTGTCAATCTCTCTCTCCCTTTTTCTCTCTCATTCTCTCTCTCACTCACACACACATGCACACGCGCACACACACACACATGCAAACACACATAAACGTCATAAAATCAGACAAAAGTGACATGGCAGGTGATGGTGACAGCTTGAGAAGAGGTGCCTAACAAAGGTTGCTGGAGTGAAGAGAATGCTTAAAGGGATGAATACACGCTCCCTCATTTCTCCGGTGATCAGCCTCTTCAACGGTAGCACGTGTTCCGCGACCTGCGGTTAGATGGGCGTTCTTTTTAAACAGCATCGAAGTGGCTGGTCTTCGTGGCTCAGCCGTGCTTCAAAGCGTTCATATTTTCCCCCATATATAAACTAGCAATATACAAATGCTATACGTGGTTGTGACACTGCAGGTCAGCACTATACTAAAACTAGCCAAATTTTGACAGTGTAATATGAACCCATTCTATACCGTGTGTCTGATTTTGTGACGTTTGTGTGTGTTTGCGCGTGTGTGTGTATGTGTGTGTACATGTGTGTGTGCGTACATGTGGGAATGTAGAAACGACGTTCTGATGACACACACATAAAACTCCACATGGTTTCTTCTGACTTTTTTGGAAGTCCGTACTATTTTGACGTCAAAATAGTGCTCCGTTGAGTTAGAGCTGTTTTAGGATTAGGGTTAGGTTAAGGGTTAGGGTTTGGGTTAAGGGTTAGGGTTTGGGTTTAGGGTTAGGGTTAGGGACAGCTTTAAAAATTGGAAAATGTCAAAATAATGTCAAAGAAATGGAAAGTGTGTCAAAATAATCCCTGTTTTTTTCACAACAGTCATCAGAACGTCGTTTCTACACAAATGTGTGTGTGTGTGTGTGTGTGTGTGTGTGTGTGTGTGTGTGCGTACATGTGTGTGTACACCCCCTTGTGAATGTGGATATTAACGGTATTTCGTGTTTCTTTTATTATTATGGCAGGTATGTTTTCTTTAGAAGAGAATGAGGGTGAGTGTGATTAAAATTACAATGTAAAGAAAGAAAGAAATTACTCTTATATAGAGCACTTACAAGCTCAGAGAGCTTCTCAAAGCGCTGGCCACCACTATCCAGCAATCACAAAATAGTTTGCTGAAGTCAGGATTCGAACCCACGTCGCCATAAACCCACGTACACAAGTCGTGCACTCTGACGACACGCACTTAGATATGCTCAGATGTGCAGAGGTGTGTCACAACACAATAGCATATGTGTGAATGAGCTTTGTGCACTTGCTTGGTGAGCATACGAATGCGTGGAAGTGTATGGGCGTGTGTGTATGTATGTGTATTCATGTTCATTACCTCTCAGGATACAATCGTAAGGAGCGCTTATCAGCCTTGTTATTGATTCCCAATTTCATCTCGGTGTGTGTTTATGCGTGTGTGTGTGTGTGTGTGTGCGGGTGTGTGTGCGTGCGTGTGTGTGTATGTGCGTGTGCGTGTGTGTGTGTGTGCGAGCGCGCGTGTGTGTATGTGTGTGTGTGTGTGTGAAAAGGTATAACGCCTATACTGTGTATGCTATGCAGATTATTCGAAAGAGTCACTTTCATTCTTTGGTTTGGTTTGAAAGAAAAGGAATAAAAGTATCCGCTATATTTAATATGTAACCCCGTGAGGTAACACTGGACATGGGATATTAAACACACTCTCTCTCTCCTCTCTCTCTCTCCCTCCATCTCTCTCTCTCTCTCTCTCTCTCTTTCTCTCTCTCTCTCTGCCAATAATGACCGACTACGGCTACAATAAACTTCGGCCCTAACGAAGGAGGAGGGGAGAGGGGGGAAGGGGAGGAGAGAGGAAAGTTACTGGACTTCGTTGTTAGCGTATTCGGCTGTATATTTAAACATTCACAAGCAGGACCAAGTACAACGCAACGTAATGTTGAAAGAAACCTTCATATACATCCCTTTCCAGCCTTTCACTGAAGGGGACATTTCAATTTAATGCGGGAAATTACTTAAATAATTTATACCTGTGCAATTCAACCCTATATAATAAGAAGATCCGCCTTGAACCGGTTCAGGTTTTGGCCCCGCCTCAAAACGGGTTCACAATGGGGAAGGGTGAGAGTTAGGAGGGTGGGATAAGGCGCTGTCATCGACTTTCTTTAATGAAACCTAAAATAGATGGTGTTGTCGCCCTTTAAATATACCAGATACAAGATTGTCCTCATTTACACATAAGAATTTGACAATGTGAACATTTTCTCTAAACGGACGTTCCGTCTCCGCTGGCAAGGAAAAGTTCTCGGGAGACAAAAGCTTTGCGTAGAACACAAGTAGGCCTACAGTAGGCGTCTTGCCTAAAGAAAGGATACTAGGAGTTAACTGAAACATCTTGGATATAGAGAGGCACGGTGGTCTAATGGTAGTGCTTTGGCTTGCGGATCTGAAGGTCCCGGGTTCGAGCCCTGTCCGGGGCCATTGTGTTGTGTCCCTGGGAAAGACACTTTACTCCCGTTTCCTACTCATTCGGATGAGAGTATAAACCGATCTTTAAAGATCCTGACGCTCATGTCCTAGACGGGTGAGTGCCGGTAACAAGAACACACCCAGCATGCACTTGGTCCTTCTCCCCCATCCCTGGCTGGCCAGGATAGTGCTCAGTTGTCCGGGCGTTAGACCATGCAGCCCAAAGGCTGCGGGCAGTTTCAGTTAGATCCTGTATCGGCCAGTGCCTAGAGTCTGGTCAAGTACGGCGAGATAAGTGCGCTATAAAAATACTCAATAATAATAATAATAATAATAATAATATTAATAATAATCATCATCATTGATGCTGTCCTCCGGGGGTAATGAGGGAATGATAGTAAAGATTTATCTCCCCTCCTCTTCTTTGAATTAATTTTTGTGGATTTATGCCTTAGATACAGATGGCCATTTTATTTCGCCGAGTTCTCAGCTCGTGGGTGTATCAGTTGCTGGGTTCGCTGAAAATAAGTGGCTGCTTTTCAAAAGCATAAGAAGACCTATCCTATCATGTCCCGTAACCCGGAGGTCGTAAGGGCACCACAGATGATCGTTTAACCAGCATACTCCATCTTTCTCTGTCCTCAGCAACCTTCATGGCTTCGCTCAGTGTCAAACCAGTCCATTCTCGAATGTTGTCCTCCCACATCTTTTTCGGTCTCCCTCTTCTTCTACCTCCTTGCAATGTGCCTTGCAGGATGGTCTTTGCAAGGCCTGATGATCTGGTGACGTGGCCATACCATCGGAGTTTCCGTTTCTTCACCACTGTGAGCAGGTCATCATGTTGTCCAATGGCTTGTGTGATGGTCTGTCGGACTTCGTCGTTGGTGATGTGTTGGGTATAGGAAATGCCAAGAAGTCTTCTGTAGCACCTCATCTCCATGCTTTGTATTCTTCGTTGTAGATCTGCTGTGAGGGTCCATGCTTCGCAAGCATATAGGAAGATGGAGATGACAAGGGAGCGCAGCAGTCTTATTTTGGAATGTAGACTGATGGTCCTGTCTTTCCGAATGGGTTTCAACCTTGTTAGGGCAGCAGTTGTTTTTGCGATCCTGGAGAGGACTTCCTGTCGGGACCCATTGTCTGACACAATGGTTCCCAAATATTTGAAGCTATGCACTGTGTTGAGGGATTGGCCTTGGACTTTGATGTCCGTGTTGATGCCATTGGTGTTGTTGGTCATCATTCTGGTCTTCTCTGCACTTATTTCCATTCCATAAGCTCTGGAGGTGGTGTCAAGCCTCTGTACCAGCTGTTCAAGTTCTTGTTCCTCTCCAGCCAATCCATCAATGTCATCCGCAAAACGAAGATTGGACATTGCTGAATTCCTCATTAAAAAAAAAACACACCTTCATGCGAGAACAGCATCCACAATTTAACTG
Organism: Oncomelania hupensis; assembly: GCA_036898135.1. Taxonomy (NCBI): domain Eukaryota; kingdom Metazoa; phylum Mollusca; class Gastropoda; order Littorinimorpha; family Pomatiopsidae; genus Oncomelania; species Oncomelania hupensis. Next base: position 150,472,553 of record CM072511.1, on the reverse strand, counting down.
GTTAGACCCGAAATGGCAAGGAAGTTTTTTTTTTTAAAATAGTTAGAACATCTAGGTAGTTTTGAATAAGGCTTTGTTTAGAAAATTCCCCCGTTACTTCTGTCAACAATAAAAATCATAACTGTTTAAATTAACACAAGAAGATTGTTCTTGCTATGCCCCCAAAAACAATGCGAACTTGATCCCTTTCCCGCTGACCTGGTTTTTTTTGAGTGCCTGGACGAGGTCATGCCTACCATTACAACTATCATGAACACTTCCCTCTCATGTGGTTCAGTTCCCTCTGTCTTTAAACATGCTCTAGTCAACCTTCTTTTGAAAAAATGTGGCTTTTATCCTGAAAATCACAACAACAACAACAACAACAACAAACAACCTATCGTCCTGTCTCCAACTTCTCTTTTCTGTATAAGGTTCTTGAGCGCATTTTTCTGACACAGTTTCTGCCTTATCTCGAGGCACATAGCCTGCTGGAGCCGTTTCAGTCAGCCTACGAAAAAGCCACAGTACAGGGACCGCGTTACTTCGCGTGGTGAATGATCTGTTGCAGACATTGCGATCTTGGTCTCGGTCAGGAATGCGATCTTCTCGCTACTTGACATGTCCGCTGAATTCGACACCATTGACCACGGAATTCTGTGCGCTTGTCTGGAAGAGCGCTTTGGCAGCACTGGGATGGTTTTAGCATGGTTTCGTTCTTACCCCTCTTGCCGCACTCAATCTGTCTTTGTGGGCAACGCATACCTGTCAAGGGGTTTTCGGGTTGTGGTGTAGCAATTTAACAGAAAAACCATAGCAAATGGAGGTTTGGTGTAGCACTAATGTGAATCACGCGATTCGCAACAAAACTGGAAACTTCTGCATCCAATATAAACACACACATCCAATGTGTTTACAAATTTATTGTAAAATCTTGTTAATGCACAACACTTTAGCTATTACCATTATCATTATCATTATAAACATTTTCATGTACGTTTTTCAAAATAAAAGTGAAAATGCAAAAAACAATATATATATATATATATATATATATATATATATATATATATATATATATATATATATATATATATATATATATATATATATATATATAAAACATACAGACAGAAAATAAGCTAGGCAATCATTAAAAAAAAAAAAACAAAAAAAACAAGGAAGACAATCACTGACACAGAAAAAGCAGATGAACTTTTTCCCCCCAAACAAATTTGCTTATTCACAAAACATGGTTTACAATGCCAAGAAAAGAACTATTAGCATTGCACAAAAGCTTATAGTTATACCAATTAATTTAATAAAAATATAACCAAAGAATATCTACTACGCAAAGAACGGTCATAAGGCCTAGGATAGCGAAACGATGAGCGCGAGCGCCGCCAAGCGGCTGAAATGATAATTACGTCCCTTTGTTGCTGAAAAGCATGGCGCAGAGTGGGAATAAAGCGTACGATTGTTGTGGGAAGAAACCTTTTAATTTTGGCATGAGTTCAAAGCCTATCATAATCCTAACCGAAATGCAATAAGAGCTTGAAAATCATCACTACCTTATTTCATTTTGCATCAACTATGGTAGTTAAAATAAGTTTGTATGTATTATTGGTTGTTTGTTTTTTTAAGCCTACTGGTGTGATCATTGTTCATTGTCCGTGTGTGTAAAAACACTTTGCGCTCTCTCTCTCTCTCTCTCTCTCTCTCTCTCTCTCTCTCTCTCTTATGTATATGTGTAAGTGTATTCTTTTGTGTGTGTCTATCATCTGATTTGTGTGTGTGTGTTTAACATAATTCTTGTTATTTGCAACACACATACATACAAAAAGTATGAACTGGAAACTAGCTAGTAAAGTTACTGCCAATCCGTCTTGTAACTTTATAGAAGGGAATTTCCTTATGACCGTTCTTTGCGTAGCCTACCTTCTTTGATATAACTAAATGGCAGCTGATATAATAGACTGAAGTTCTGAGCGAACACGTGTTGCGGAAGTGCGGTGCTTTTACTTAGTGTCTTTAAGGGGCCAGTACTGACTGGCGAAGGGTGCCTTTTTTATTAAATGTATATAATTAGTTATTGCAGACTGAATGACACCAAATTTGGCAAAGTTATATACTTTTACATGTATTTGTGTAATAATATATGCATCTTAATTTTTTTTAAATTACTTTTTTTCAAGTTAAAAAATAAAAAAATAAAATAATACATAATCGCGAAAAAAAAGGAATATGTTCACTTTAAGCAAGATAATTGCATTTACAGCCAAAACAATTAACTGAAACTTTCTAATTATGTTTTTTGGGTCATTTTCTGGATTGTGAACTACAGGCAAACCAAACCCTTTGATAGTTTATAAATTAGGGACAATATATTTTTATTTATATTTTATTTTTAAAAATCAGGGATATGACTAATATAAAAAAGATTCTACTGGCTGGATTACCTTTATTTTAGTTCACAATCCAGATATATGTCTTAGCTAATTGTATACCAAATTTCACAGCTTTATCTTGAAAATTTACAGAGATATGGTGTAAAAACCATGCGCTCCATGTAATTTTCGGACAAAAAGTGTGACAGCTTTGTATGCACCTGCTAAAATAGGGATATCCCTCCATATCCACTAGTTCTTCTTCCCTTTCAAGTCTGTGCAGTCTCAGCATTCTCCTGTACTCCTTTGAGGCTTTAAAAGTCTGTCGCTGTACCGTGAGCACACAATTTCTGTTCTGTATGAGTGGGCGTGGCAGCCTTGGTGGGGTTCGATTCTTCAGGACATTCTTGATCAGCTACTTCATAAGTAACACTATCATGACATGAGTAACAATCGCTGAACTTTCACTTTCACTAACAGCATCAGAGACACATTTTGACACTAGTCTGGGCTTTTTGCTGTGCCGATTTTCGTGGAAACTTCGCTTTCGTGGCCTTTTACCACGTGTTTTATGATCAGAAGGCATGTTTACTCACAACACCACAACAATTGCAGAAATATCAACTTCAGATCAAAACTTTCGCTAAAACTTGCTTACCGGAAATGTATTGAGGGAGCCAATAGCCTTATTATTTGTTTAGTGAGGGAGGAGCTCATTATTTTTATGCTGTATCAGGATTATGAAACTGATGAAAAAAATAAAGCAGGAAGTTGGAATTTTTTGCAGAAGGGTACCCTCCTATAAACTGATATCTAAAAAACTATTTAAGATAATTACAAATGGTAAACTATGTAATAAAATACAGATATTCAGCAATATTAAACACCATTTTATTTTACAAATCTAAAAAAAGTGATTTTTGATCAAAATCTAGTCAGTACTGGCCCCTTAAACCGGACTCGACCGGAACAGACTACTTTCGCGCGAAAACCCCCTTGGTTAAATTAAAAAATATTATCGTCATTTTTGAAAAATTGCGTAGCAGCTTTGTGATACGCCGTAGCAATGGGAAAATGTTTAAAATGCGTAGCGCTACGCAAAAATCCGTAGCACTTGACAGGTATGGCAACGTCCGCTCCCTCAGCCATAAGGCTCAGTTCTTTGCCCGGTCTTGTTTACAAAATGTACTCAACTACTCAGTTCTGTGATCAATGCTTTCCAACATCGTTATAATTTATTCGATGATGATTCTCAGATGCATAAGTCTGTTCCCCCTTAGGGGATTTCTGCTGTTGCCCAGGACATTTTTGAGTAAGCTTACATCAGTTCCGTGGCCAGCTGGATGAGCACGAACAAATTGAAAATGAATGACGAAAAGACATATATCATCTCGATTGGTTCACAGAGCAGGCTGCAGCAGACCTCAACTCACTCAGTGTCTGTTTCAGATCACCAAAGTGAATTTTACATGTCTGTCCGGAATCTTGGTATGCATCTGGATCAGAGCTTGTCAATGGAGACGCAGATAACTAGTCTGTGCAAAGCTCTGAACTTCCATCTCCGAAGACTGGGCAAAATACAGTTGCCACCAATAAGCTTGCTGTCTTTCATTCTTTCTCGACTTGATTACAGTAACTCACTTTTGGCTGGCCTTCCTAATAATAAACTTTCCAGATTTCAACGCATTAGAACAATGCTGCTTGCCTTGTCCTTCGTCAACCTCGTCATATTAGTGCAACTTCCGCTCTGAAAACCTTACACTGGTTGCCTGTAAAGACTCGTAACGATTTCAAAGTTGCTTCTCTTTGCTTTCACTGTCTTCACACTGATTCCTGTCCTTCCTATCTTTCCCAACTTCTCTGCCCCAACTAACCTGCTCAATCACTCCGTTCACAAGATGCAGCTCTCCTCTCAATCTTAGCTATTCGCTAGAGTCCTTTGGCAAGAGATATTGGCAGATTTTTTGGAAAAAAAATAGAAGAAAAAAAGGGAGGTGCATTGCAAGAAAGGACCTTGTGCAAGAAAACACATTTATTAAAGTTTAGTCTGTCGGTAAGAGGTAGAATATTGATCCGTTTATAGTCACCTGGAGAGATATTTTGTTTAAGTATAACTTGATTAATTGCACGTTTGTGAATTCTAATTAAAGGTTTAATTAAATTGCCACTAGCAGAATCCCAAATAGTAGAAGAATAGTCAATAAATAATTGAATATAACCGGAATAAAACAGAGAAAGAGAGAGAGACAGAAGAAGAAGAAAAACAGAGAAAGAGAGAGAGACAGAAGAAGAAGAAGAAGAAGAAGAAGAAGAAGAAGAAGAAGAAGAAGAAGAAGAAGAAGAAGAAGAAGAAGAAGAAGAAGAATTCTAAAAACCAGAGGTACATTGCCTGTTTCATGTATTTTCTACGAGTCTAATAATTTATGATGATGTATGCTGGTTAGATGGTAGCTTATCCACATTACAAGCGTTATGTATTAATCAGTTAACCTGTTCTTGCTGCAAGTGCTCGCAGTTGGTTTTGTTTCTTTCCGTAGGGTTGCGTGCTTCTATTGTATACTTATTTCAACCTTTGCCTGTTTATCATTAATTAACGCTAGTATAAAAAAAGACCTTTCAGCCTCTACAAAAAGCTTAGGCTAATTATTCCTCAATTTTAAATTCAGCTCATGCAGCTTGTATCATCACAAACAAGAAAACAAGACACAGTACATCCTCCCCTCAAAATAGATGGAAGAACTGCATTCACGTGTGCGTCAACCTGTTTAACACTTGCTTTCTTTTCAAATATCATCTCGTGATGCTTTGGCGGAGTCCCGCTCAATCTAACTCCTGCTTAGCTTACACCTTTGGTTTCGCCGTGTTACACTCGTTGTTGGTTTTTTTTGCTATCAGTAGTCGATTCAGCCCCGATGCTTGAATCCTGATAGGTGTAACTCAGATTCGTTTATCCACGCAACCCGTTCAATCATCAACAAGGCTGGAGTCGTCGTATGAAATTTTCCAACTTTATTCAGCATACATCAACTGCATGCAATCGCTCAATCACTTTTTCCACTCTACAATTCTTAACTATCAACCACCTTTTGAAACAGTGCGGCACTATATATATAGTCTCTCTACACTCCAGAAAGGTTGAGAATACCCCAGCGTGACACACCTCAACCAATCAGAACAAACTTCGTCATCACTGTCTCACGTCATACAACCTTATTAATTTTGGGATGGAAGCTTCTTTAGTTACCACTAGAATTATCCATACGCTTCGATCGATAGTAAACAACCAACTCTAGAAAATTCTCAAATAATATCGACCAACTAAAATTACCAACGTTATACAAATCTTCTAATAATAACGTAAAATCAAATCAAAGATAAATACACTCTGCTATTGAATGCTTTGCAAAAATAAAACGATCAGATCTATCGCGCGCGTTTCACACGAACTATCGTGCGCGTTTCAACGTAACACGCCTCTTATGGCCTGACTTAATTGGAAGGTTCGCGGAGGTTCAAACACTTGTTTTTGAGGTTCTCATATCCCGAACCTAGGTTGCTGAACATTTTGGACAACCAAAAAATTAATAAAATAAAAGTTCATGCACCTAGGTTCGGGATCTGAGAATCTCAAAAACAAGTTTGGGAACCTCGACGAGCCTTCCGATTAAGGCAGGCCATTTAGCAAGAAAGGTGATAGTTAACAGAAGTCCGGTTGGCACATTTCTGCTCAGGGCAACAGCGCGTTCGACTGTGTGTGTTGGGCATTCTTTTTGATTTTGGGTTTCCAATAGTAAGATGCGGAGTAGCTTCCTCAGAAATGTGTATTAGATGGCCTGATCCTTGTTTTCTGTCTCAGCAAGCAGAGTAGGTCTACCTCCCTCCATTCTTTATCTGAAGATAGGCACCATAAAATCTGTAGCGATCGAGCGATTTTGTTGAGCTTTGGTATACAAGTAGCCTGCCTCAAATAATGTGCCATCCTCCAGTCCGGTTTCTCGGTCGATCAGTCCGTCGGTCCGTCGCTCCAAAGTTAACTTTTTTGTTCAAAAAACATTTTGCTATTAGTGCTTTAAATTCCCACTGTTTCTGTCATTCTCGTTTATTCTTTACTTCTACTAAACTGTTCTATAAATTTACTATCTTCTTCGCTAGACCAGTCACCTACCTTTCTTCTGGAAAACTCTCCCAAAACTCCTGATTTGTGGATGGGTCTTGTTGGGTCAATTTGGGGATATTGGATGATTTCTGCCAAATGGTCACTAGGGCTTTCTATGGTATTATTATTTAGCAATGTAGGCATTTTATATGTATGTGTTTTGTTAATCTTTTACAATGATGTTTGTATTCCATTTAGCTTTTGTAACCGGGGTTTCGATAAATTAGAATACAACCTCAGCGTCCCCTATTGGGATGCCTTTATTGTAAAGTGACCGACTGGTGGAGTTCCTTCAGTGTTACCATTAGGGTTGTTTCAGCAGATCTTTTTATACGAATCGGGGGTGAGTCCTTTTTCAACCAAGTTGTGGTCCTGATTCGGCTTTTTAAGTCCGCCGTGCCCTATAAACAATGACTAACTAATATCTCAATAATATCTTCATTTTTACTTTGCGGATACTTAAACAACTGCAAAGCATGTTTTATTTATTTATTTATTTATTTATTTATTTATTTATTTAATCGTTCTTATATAGCGCTTTTCCAGCTCAAGAGCTGCTCAAGGCGCTGGCCGATACAGGATCTAACTCAAGTTGCCCGAGACGCCCACCTGCAGCCTTTGGGCGCATGGTCTGACGCCCGGACAACTGAGCACAATCCTGGGCAGCCAGGGATGGGGGAGAAGGACCTAGGTGCATGCTGGGTGTTTTCTTGTCACCGGCACTCACCCGTCTAGGACATGAGCGTCAGGATCTTTAAAGTCCGTTATGATGGAATGTATGCGACACAGACTAGACCTCGGTTTATACTCTCATCCGAAGGAGTAGGAAAACAGGAGTAAAGTGTCTTTCCCAGGGACACAACACAATGGCCCGGCCAGGGCTCGAACCCGGGACCTTCCGATCCGCAAGCCGAAGCACTACCATTAGACCACAGTGCCTCCACTGTGAGATCACTCGTAGTTGTAGCTTCTCAAAGATCAAGGTCATCGTGCTGCACACACACATACACACACACGCACCCACGCACACACACACACACACGCCCACACCCGCACCCACACACACACACACACACACACACACACACACACACTGATAGAGAGAGTGCAGAGAAGACCAACGAAAGTCGTCGGAGGTTTTAATAATTTGTTTTACGAGGAAAGATTGGAAAAGATTAGGCTGCCAAGTATGAGACGTAGCAGAGGAGACTTGATTGAGACACAAATACACTCAAGGGATGTACAACGTACAGAGCAAAATGTTTTAATTGGTTAAGTACAGTACATGTACGTAGCACCAGGGGTCATACCTACAAACTCTTGAAGCCAACATGCAAAATATCTCTACGACAGCACTTCTTCTCGCAGAGAGTAATCGAAAGATGGAACCGGAGGTACGTTTCTTTAGCCAAGCAAATCAAGTTGAGACAAGAAAAACAAGGCAAGCGAAGCCAAGCATATTTCCCTACATGCTTATTTCAAGAACAAAAATGGCGACTGTCACGCTTGGCATCGAGTTTGACAACAACTCCTTCTTAATCGTAGACACGGACGCGTCATATTCGAAAAACCTTCAGCACGATAAGTTATATTTATGTATATTCACTGTTCACTGTAGATGATTTTAAATTTATCGTATCGTCATTTTTTTTAAAAAGTAACCAGGATTTGATTGTCTGCCATTCAAATAACGGAACCCTTAAATGAGTCAAGAAGCTGGTATCAGTTTTCAATAAAATGAAAAGGGAATGCTCTTGAAAAATAGTCCTAATTCCAAGATAATGTTCAGAATTAAATATATAAATTAAGAAAGAAGCATGTGACAACAATCAAAACTAACTAACATATCAAACACAGGGCTAACTAATAACACAATAACAATGACACAATGACAATGTCTTGCTGACAACAAAATACTTAGTAGTACTAGCAATAGATTAAAAAGCATCAGTATAAATTAGTATGCCTAGATACTACAGAGGCTCATGTTAGTTATTCATTGCTTACAGGGTCCAGCGGACTGCAAAGAGCCCAATCAGGACTATAAAATCAAGACCACAACTTCGCTGAAAGAGGACTCACCCCAGAAAAGATCTGCCGAAACAACCCTGGTGGTAACACTGAAGGCGCCCCCCGTGGGGGTGCCGGGGGTTTCAGTAAAAATAGTATCCCCATTTTCTGGAAATTTAGTGCTTTAAATTCTCACTATCGCTGTCTTTCTCCTTTGTTCTTTCTCATTCCTACTCTGTTCTATCAATCTACTATACTATTTTCTTCTTCGCTAGATCAGTCACCTACTTTTTTTTTTAATTGAAAATTCTTCCGGGGCAAAGCTCCTTATTTGTGTGGGAGTTCTATTGGATCAGCTTGGGAATATTGGACGCTTTCTGCCGGGTGGTCACTGGGGCTTACTATGATGTTATTATTTGGCAATGTTGGCATTTTATATGTATGTGTTTTGTTGATATTTTATAATGATGTTTATATTCTATTTTGTTTTTGTAAACGGGGTTCGATAAATTAGAGTATAGCCTCAGCGTCCCTTGCGGGGGATGTCTTTATTGTAAAGTGACCGGCTGGTGGAGTGCCTTCAGTGTTACCACTAGGGTTGTTTTGGCAGATCTTTTATGCGGATCAGGGGTGAGTCCTCTTTCAGCGAAGTTGTGGTCTTGATTTTGTGGTCTTGATTCGGCTCTTTGCAGTTCGCTGGACCCTGTAAGCAATGAATAACTAACTAACACTGAAGGCACTCCACCAGCCGTTCACTCTACAATAAAGACATCCCACGCAGGAGATGCTGAGGCTATACTCTAATTTATCAAACCCCGTTTACAAAAACAAAATAGAATACAAATAATAACATCATAGGAAGCCTCAGTGACCATTTGGCAGAAAGCGTCCAATATTCCCAAGCTGATTCGACAGACCTCACACACAAATGAGGAGTTTTGTCCCGCAAGAGTTTTCAAGAAAAAAGGTAGGTGACTGGTCTAGCGATGAAGAAGAAGATAGTATAGTAGATTGACAGAACAGAGTAGGAATGAGAAAGAACAAAAGAGAAAGACAGCAACAATGGGAATTGCTAGCACTAAATTTCCAGAAAGTGGGGATACTATTTATACTGAAACCCCCGGCACCTCCACGGAGTGGGACAGGGGCTCATGGTGCTTACAAAAATCACACAATACAATTTAAATAAAGCCCTGACAAGTGGCATGCGCGTGAAATATAGTACCACTTACAAGTTAAAGTTAAGAGTTAAATAAATAAATTAATAAAGAACCAGCTGACAACAATCAAATCTACCTAACATCAAAGATTTAATCACAGGCCTAACTAACAACAACCCTGATGGTTTCGCTCAGTGTCAAACCAGTCCATTGTAGATTGTTGTCCTCCCACCTCTTTTTCTGTCTCCCTCTTCTTCTGCCTCCTTGCACCGTGCCTTGCATGATGGGTTTTTGCCAGACCTGATGATCTGGTGACGTGGCCATACCATCGGAGTTTCCGTTTCTTCACCACTGTGAGCATATCATGTTGTCCAATGGCTTGTGTAATGGTCTGTCGGACTTCGTCGTTGGTGATGTGCTTGGTATAGAAAATGCCCAGAAGTCTTCTGTAGCACCTCATCTCCATGCTTTGTATTCTTCGTTGTAGATCTGCTGTGAGGGTTCATGTTTCGTAAGCGTATAGGAAGATGGAGACGACAAGGGAGCGCAGCAGCCTTCCCTTGGAATGTAGACTGATGGTCTCGTCTTTCAAAATGGGCTTCAACCTTGCCATGGCAGCAGTTGTTTTTGCGATCCTGGAGAGGACTTCCTTCCTGGATCCATTGTCTTACAATGGTTCCTAAATAGTTGAAGCTTTGCACTGTGTTGAGGGATTGGCCAATGTCCCGGTTATTTCCACGTCACCAGATCATCAGGCCTTGCAAAGACCATTCTGCAAGGCACAGTGCAAGGAGGTAGAAGAAGAGGGAGACCAAAAAAGAGGTGGGATGACAACATTCGAGAATGGACTGGTTTGACACTGAGCGAAGCCATCAGGGCTGCTGAGGACAGAGAAAGATGTAGTATGCTGGTTAAACGATCATCTGTGGTGCCCCTACGACATCCGGGTTACGGGACAGGATAGGATAGGATAGGATAGGATACCGGCAAAATACCATCTGCACAGGCGACGTGACATTAGTTTGTACATATAAGCTTATTGTTAAAAGTTCATGAGTTTTCCTCGCTCTGTTTTTAGTTCAAATTGTTCTGTATTCATGCAAGTGCCTAGAGCTAAGTCTAGATTAGGCACAACTTTGGCGTGCGCAGCCAAGGTGCATGCGGTGTGTGTTCTTGTCACCGGCACTCATCCGTTTAGGACATGAGCGTCAGGATCTTTAAAGTCCGTTATGATGGAATGTATGCGACACAGACTAGACCTCGGTTTATACCCTCATCCGAAGGAGTAGGAAACGGGAGTAAAGTGTCTTTCCCAGGGACACAACACAATGCCCCGGCCTGGGCTCGAACCCGGGACCTTCAGATCCGCAAGCCAAAGCTCTACCATTAAGCCACCGTGCCTCTCCATTAAATAATACTAATACTAATAACAATAATAATGACAGTTTGTGCTCCGTCAATCCCAGGATCTGAAGACATCTCTTCAGCGTGCATATCTCTACAGTGTAGAAGAACCTCCCTTTGTAGTTAGGACCTGAACCAAAGAAAAGTAAGAACACACATATAAAAATTCTAAGAAAAAGCAGTTTATCACGTCAATTTGGACTGGACAAGTGTGGAAAGAATCGGCTGCAGGCTTTACGAGTGTCTAATCATCCGCCAAAAAAATATATATTATACTATACTATACTACACTACATACTATAGGCCTACTATATAAACCCCCGTTGGGGTGCCGGGGGGTTCAGTATAAATAGTATCCCCACTTTTTGAAAATTTAGTGCTTTAAATTCCCACTGTCGCTGTCTTTCTCATTTGCTCTTTCTCATTCCTGCTCTTTTCTATCAATCTGCTATACTATCGTCTTCTTCGCTAGACCAGTCTCCTACCCATTTTCTTGAAAACTCTTCCGGGACAAGACTCCTTGTTTGTGTATGAGGTCTGTTGGATCAGCTTGGGAATATTGGACGCTTTCTGCCAGGTGGTCACTGGAGCTTCCTATGATGTTATTATTTAGCAATGTAGGCATTTTATATGTATGTGTTTTGTTGATAATTTATAATGATGTTTGTATTCTATTTTGTTTTTTTAAACGGGGGTTCGATAAGTTGGGGTGAAGCCTCAGCCGTCCCCTGCGTGGGATGTCTTTATTGTAAAGTGACTGGCTGGTGGAGAGCTTTCGGTTTTCCCACTAGGGTTGTTTCAGCAGATCTTTTATGCGGATCGGGGGTTGTCCGGTCCTGATTTGGCTCGAAAGAGTCCGCTGGACCTAAAGCAATAATAATGTAATGTAATGTAATGTACTATACTATACTATACTATACTATAAAAAGAAGGAGATCACCGTCACCACCAGATTTATTTAAACAAATAATTTATCTGTTTGTTTGTTTGACATTAAATTAGGCTCCTAGCGGAAAAAAGCATCACTTAAGGTCTGTCCGAGTTTCCTGACCTCCGCACATCACAACTACTTCCATTCCCTGGGTCAAGTAAGCCGCACACGATCATCATTTGCATAAATCAATAATCACGCACTTTAAGATCTTCTGCTGACACTCGCACACTCAAGGTTCCCGTCACCCGCACTAAGACATACGGCCAACGTGCATTCGCTTACTCTGCACCTAAGCAGTGGAATTCCCTTCCCTCCCATATCCGCAACATACAATCAACACAAGCATTCAAAAAGGCCCTCAAAACCCACCTCTTCAAACTGCATTATTCAGATTGATTTGTATCCCGCTGCCATTCTCTCCTCTTTTGTCTCTGTCTGATCCGTAAGTGTATACACGGCTGTAAATATTTATACTGTTTTTCTTCCTGGGCCTAACCGGGCATATAAATAGCTGTGAATAGGTTTTTGCTATTCTATTTTCTGTCTTTTTTGTCATTTGTGTACATAGTTGTAAATAGTATATTTTTGTCTTTTTTGTAATTTTTGTACATAGTTGTAAATAGTCTGTACCTTTACTGTCCCGTCTTTTGGTGTATTGTAGCAAAAGTGATGTTTCATCGAGTGCATGTATTTATATGTAATGACTATGTAAAGCGTGGTGAGTCTGGTCATAGGCTGGAGTACCCTCTATATAAAAATCCGTTATTATTATTATTATTATTATTATTATTATTATTATTATTATTATTATTATTATTATTATTATTATTATTATAAAGACGCACGGAAGTATTCAGCTTGCCGTTGTAACATCGCAGCTTGACCGAGTATCTTATTATAGGCCGGGCGCCTTTGCGCATGCGCCAGGTCAAGAAGGGCCGGCCTTTTCACGATGTTTTTAGGCGTTGTAACCCTAACCTAAGCATGGATCCTCACAGCAGATCTCCAACGAAGAATACAAAGCATGGATCGAGATGAGGTGCTAAAGAAGACTTCTTGGCATTTCCTATACCCAACACATCACCAACGACGAAGTCCGACAGACCATCACACAAGCCATTGGACAACACGACTACTCACAGTGGTGAAGAAACGGAAACTCCGATGGTATGGCCACGTCACCAGATCATCAGGCCCTGCAAAGACTATTCTGCAAGGCACAGTGCAAGGAGGTAGAAGAAGAGGGAGACCAAAAAAGAGGTGGGATGACAACATTCGAGAATGGGGCTGGTTTGACACTGAGCGAAGCCATCAGGGCTGCTGAAGACAAAGAAAGATGGAGTATGCTGGGGTTTTTTTTTTGATTGATTGATTGTTGCTTTAGGTCCAGCGGACTCTTCCGAGCCAAATCAGGACCGGACAACCCCCAATCCGCATAAAAGATCTGCTGAAACAACCCTAGTGGGAAAATTGAATGCCCTCCACCGGCCAGTCACTTTACAATAAAGACATCCCACGCAGGGGACGGCTGAGGCTTTACCCCAACAACTCGAACCCCCGGTTACAAAAACAAAATAGAATAGGCTACAAACATCATTATAAATCATCAACAAAACACATACATATAAAATGCCTATAGTGCTAAATAATAACATCATAGGAAGCCCTAGTGACCACCCGGCAGAAAGCGTCCAACACTCCCAAGCTGATCCAACAGACCTCATACACAAACAAGGAGTCTTGTCCAGGAAGAGTTTTCAAGAAAAAAGGTAGGTCATTGATCTAGCGAAGAAGAAGATAGTATAGCAGAGTGATAGGACAGATCAGGCGTGGGAAAGAGCAAATGAGGAAGACAGCGACAGTGGGAATTTAAAGCACTAAATTTCCAGAAAGTGGGGAATGCGTCGACCAATCAGAATGCTCCCAGTCTCACCTAGTCAAAAATAAGATACTCGGCCATTTGACGATGTCACACCGTTGTCACGTCCTAAAGTTTTGGGTGTCTTACTTTAGCCGGGCTCCTTTGCGCATGGTCAAGTCGAGCCGGCTTTTTTACGATATTCTTAGGCGTCGTAACTCTAACCCTAACCCCATTTCCCTAACTCTAACCCTAACTCTAATCCTTACTAAGACTACGAAAGCACTGTGCGCATGCGTCGAATTTTTGTAATGCATCGACCAATCAGAATGCTCCCAGTCGTTCCCAGCCCAATTAAGATACTAGGAACTTTGACGATGTCACACCGTCCTTGTCAAGTATTTTTTTCCCTGAATTCGGGCCATAAACGTCACGAGACGAACGTGTTACGTCATCATTCTCTATTCTCGGACGCGTGAAGTACAAGTGTAGGCTACTGTACTTCAACTCTCCACTCAAAGAGAGACACAAAAGGTTGCCTCAAATGGGAGAAGAAAAACAAATTAATGTGTCCCCTATACGCCTAATGTGTCTGGGGACGTAAATTTTACTCTTAATGAATTTGTACGTACTTCTGCTGAGACTGTCCCGTGTTTTTGAATTCGGGGGTTCGATTTCTGGTACTCCGACCCATGCATGAGATGAGAGGTGGGTAGGGAGGGGGTGAGAGAGAGAGAGTGAGAGCTAGTGAGCCTATTATTTTGGCCGTGGCTGTCATCTTTCATCTTCTTGAGCACACATGCGTAAGCTTGTCTATGATGTAAAGATTGGGCGACGTGTACCTAGTTAAAGTGGGTCCTATTAACCCTTTACTCCTAGTTGTTGCAATGCTTTCTATAAGACTGGGGGCCCAGAACTTCACCATCTTTGGTATTTTGTTATGACCTCAAAAAGCTAACGAATAGAACGCTTTCAACTCAAACAGCACAACTTTTTAACCTTGTAGCCTACCGTTACAGTAGGCCTATAGGCTAATCCTTTTCTCCAAGCACTCGTCACACTTTTGCAACCTCAGTGTCACGACTAATCATCGCTCAGACACAAGTACTGAGTACACATACACTGAGAGGTCACAACAACTGGGGCTACTTTCTTCGTAGGGCTGGCAAATTCAGCATGTTATAAATTCGCCAGACAACTGTGAGGAATAGTTCACATTTCAGTTTTCGACCCATGTCAGTGTCTTAGTTTGCTGCTAACCACTTTTGAGTGCAAATCCACGTCGTATTTTATTTTACTGTAGAGGTTTTGTCAAAACTGCTTTTGAGACAATATCTGTATTACAGGTGCCTGTATCGGGATGTGAGCGGAGTATAGTTATTGATTGATAAACTCTACTCCACTCACATCCGGATATGGGCGCCTGTGCTTGCGACATAATCATTGCCGCAATAGCTCAGTAACACAGGCCTGGATGTTGTTGTTTGTAGATTATAGTCACACGACACTTTCGCATATAGGTGACTACTGGACCGGTTTATACTGACACCAGCGGGCCAGTTGTTGGTAAAGGGGAAAATAATATGATCACACGTTGACCAATCCGGGATTCGAACCAGCGACCTTTCGGTTACTAGCAAGACGCTCTTACCAACTGAGCTACCCGGCCCCTGCCGGCCTGGATGTGATAGCGTCCCTCTATTATACATTACCTAATACTAGTACAGAGAAGGGCGACGCTCGCTATCGCATCAAACTACGGGTGCCTGTGACTCGAGAACACGTCAGCCTTGCAAGATACGGATTTTATTTCCTCTTACAAGGCCAAAAGTGCACCTTTGTATTAAAAGACAGAGACAAGGACTCCTTGTAAATGACTTGAGCTGAACTAATGCCCTGTCACTGATCTACCGCCCTGCCACAAGAAGTCCTATCCATCATTCTGCATGGAGACTTGTATTTTTATTGGTGGTATTCACACTTTTCTGCTATCCTATGCACCAACGGGAATCCCCTCATGTGAAACATACTTTCTCCGTTGTTGTTGCATCAATTTTTATTCATCAGATTAACATAAGTTGTACAATGGGAAGTTTTACAGTGGGCCACCAGTATCGTACCCTCACTTCTTTTTTTTTTTTGCTGCAGTTTATTATAATAATAATAATAATAATAATAATAATAATAATAATAACGGATTTTTATATAGCGGATACTCCAGCCTATGACCAGACTCACCACGCTTTACATAGTCATTACATATAAGTACATGCACTCGATAAACCTCGCTTTCGCTACAATACACCAAAAGACAGAACAGTAAGGGTACAAATTATTTACACTTATGTACACAAATTACAATTTACAACTATGTACACAAATGACAGAAAAGACAAATAGAATAGCAAAAACATATTCACAGCTATTTATATGCCCGGTTAGGCCCAGGAGGAAAAACAATATAAATATGTACAGCCGTGTATACACTTACGGATCAGACAGAGACAAAGAGGAGAGAATGGCAGCGGGATACAGATCATTCTGAATAGTGAAGTTTGAAGAGGTGGGTTTTGAGGGCCTTTTTGAATGCTTGTGTTGATTGTATGTTGCGGATATGGGAGGGAAGGGAGTTCCACTGCTTAGGTGCGGAGTAAGCGAATGCACGTTGGCCATATGTCTTAGTGCGGGTGACGGGAACCTTGAGTGTGCGAGTGTCAGCAGAAGATCTTAAAGTGCGTGAAGGGGAGTAGACAGACAGTAGATCAGCAAGGTAGGCGGGACAAGAATCTGTGAAGAAGTTGTGACAGAGAACAGAGAGTTTGTACTCTATGCGTGCTTGCACAGGAAGCCAGTGAAGGGAATGTAGTAGAGGTGTGATGTGATCGCGTTTCTTAGCTCGGAATACTAGTCTAGCTGCTGAGTTCTGAACCTTTTGTAGCTTGTCAATGATGTGTTTTGGGGAGCCAGCGAGGAGAGAGTTGCAATAGTCAAGACGAGAAAGGACGAGAGCGCAGACTAGGGTTTTGGTGGCAGTGAGCGTAAGATAGTGGCGAAAGGAGCTGATTTGGCGTATGGCCGTGTATGCAGAGCGACAGATGTTGGAGATGTGGTTGTTGAGGGACAGGTCATCGGAGAGAATGTAGCCGAGATTTCTTGCTGAGGATGAGAACTGAATGTTTGTTGTCCCTACCGTAAGCGATGTTGGGAGAGGCGGGAGTGAGGAGGAGGTGTTGTGCTTGTGAATGAGGAGGGCTTCGGTTTTATCGTCATTAAGCTTAAGCTTGTTGCGTGTCATCCATGACTTAATGTCTGTGATGCAGTTCTCCAAAGTCTGAACAGTGGAATTAATGAGAGAAGGGGCTGTGGATTTATAAAGTTGTGTGTCGTCTGGAAATGACTGACTCTCAACAGCATGCCTTCTAAGCAGGAGAAGCAGTGGCTTGGTGTACAGAGTGAATAACACCGGCCCTAAAACGGAACCCTGAGGCACGCCGCACACCAAGTCTGCTGTGCTGGAGAAACAGCCATCGACAGTGACTGCTTGTGATCTGTCGGAAAGATATGAGTGGAACCAAGCCAGGACCGAGCCGGAGATTCCAAAGTAGTGTTGAATAGTGTTAAAGAGAATGTGGTGGTCGACTGTGTCAAAAGCGGCTGAGAGGTCTAGTAAGGTGAGAACGGAGACGTTACCATTATCTAAGGCCAGCAACAGATCGTTGGCTACCTTTAGGAGGGCTGTCTCAGTGCTGTGGAAGGGTCGGTAGGCAGACTGGTTGGGGCAAAGTAAAGCGTTATCATATAGGTAGGCAAACAGTTGTTTGAGAACAATTTTTTCTATGACTTTGGACAGGAAGGAGAGGTTTGAAACAGGTCTATAGTTCTTTAGATTATTTTTGTCTAAACTTGGCTTTTTAAGGAGGGGTTTGATGACAGCCGTTTTGAGCACAGACGGAACAACACCAGAGGACAGACTCTCGTTGATAATGTGGGTAATGGTCGGGAGTAGAGGGTCAAGATTCTCTATCAACATGGGGGTAGGAATGGGGTCAAGAGAGCAAGATGTTGGTTTTGAGCTTAAGATGACTTTCTTGACTTCCTGCTCTGTTACTGGTTGAAAAACTTCCATTTTTGCGGTAGTGAGGGAAGGTGAGAATGGGTTAATGAGTGGGATCTCATGGCTGTCAAAAGCGTCCCTTATGTCAGCCACTTTCTGTGTGAAATAATTACAAAATACATCTGGTAGCTGACATGGTGGATGCGTGGATGGGAGTGATGTTGCATTGCTTTTACCCCTTAGCTGATTGCAAATGTTGAACAACTGTTTACAAGTTTCGCTGCTGCTAATTCTGTCGCTAAAGTACCGGGTTTTGGCAGTCTGGATTATTTTAGTGACCCGTTTTTTTGCAGCGGTGAAAATCTGCTTGCTGACTTCTAAACCCGATTTAAGCCACTTTTTCTCTGCTTTGCGTCGGTGTTTCTTCGCCTCTATCGCCAGTGGCGCGCCTAACCCTACCTGCCTAACATTATTTGTGAATTTTTGAAAAATATTCGGAGAAACATAACGCCCAGATGCTGGCTCGAACCCACACCATTTTTTTCTGGCTTGTGGACACAGCAAGTTAGTCCCGCCTTAGCCCACTTGGCCACAACGCTCGCCTAACATAGTCAACTACTTCGTGTTTTGTGAAGGTTGCGACGCGACGGCGAAGCTTTGGAAAACTACAAGAGTCTTCAGGTCCTGTTTCACTTTCTGTCGATGATCGACGCACCTCCGAAGTCGCCACAAATACAGGCCTCTACGATTGTTTTTTGCATCCTTTCACTGAGCATGTACTTCCTCCACCGTTTTTATAGTTATCCCACTCGTTTTCTGGGTCTAACAATCGTCGTTTTCGGCAATTTGCCATATTTAAAAGTCACGCATCAAGCTTTGATAAAAGCAAAACAAGCCAGACCGGAACTTGGTTTCATTCTAACCTCGTTTTAATTTATAATGGCGATACCCACGAGTTTTTATGAGAGGTGCCGGAAAGTTGTGAATAAACACAGTATCTGAGACTTTGTGGCCTAACAGACTCGGCTGACTGTATGGTTGTTGGAGTTGATAGTGGTGAGGATTTACATCAGACAATTGTGTCACGGACCTGTATTATAGTTATTCGGGTCCGGTTACATTATATTTTTGTTAGTTTGTTTTCTTGTAAGAAGATATTGGTAGCTGCTGCAAGAGCTAAATTTTGATTGGTTGAGCTGGTCACATGAAAGTTCACTCGTGTACATTCAAAAAATCTAGTAATTCTTTTCTTGGCTCTGTCTCCCATACGCCTCGGTGTTAAGGGACGGAAATTTTACCCAACAACATTCTTGGCTCAGTTCTCCCCTATACGCGCATGTGTCCGGGGACGTAAATTTAACCAATTCTTGGCTCTACTAGATGTAAATTGTGCTGGACTTCTTGCAGCTGTGTCTGCGGAAGTCTTCAGCTGCGGAGTCCTCCAAAATAAGGACCAGGATGAAGAACAAGAATAAATTAGAAGACGAGGAAGAAGAAGATAAAAAAGAAGAGGAAGACGGAAAAGAAGAAGACGCAGAAGATGAAGAGGTGAAGGATAGGAGTACAAAGAAGGGAGGAGACTGAGGAGCGAAGGATGTGGAAGAGAGATGGGAGAAGAGGGATAGAGGAGACTGAAGAGAGGAAGATGAGGAAGAGAGAAGAAGGAGAAAGAGGAGGGAGATTAAGGCGGCAGAGGAAGGAAGACGACGTAGACGCATAGGAGACTAGAGAGAGAGTCATCGCCTAATCAAACAACAAGAAGTTGAATTGGAACGTGACTGCAGTGTGATTATACCTAAATAGCTATCGTTCTTTACTCTTGCAACGATGATTAGGCGTGTAAATTTATTAATATAAATTTTATAAACGATTTATTCTGAGACACTTGATGTGAGTAGAAGCAATTGTATTTATTCCATTTGATTTTTGTAAGATTGTGTATTTGTTGAGAATGTATTAATTAATGTTTATTGTTTAATAAAGGGTGTGACGATTACTTCAGCCTTACGAGTTAGAGAAGTTGCGAGACGGGAGAACACGCAGATTCACGCATACATGCACACAAATTCTTGAAAAGCCACTTTTCGTTACAATTGTCTGTGTGAGCATGCGTGTCAGCCGTGCGTGAGAAAACAAAACTAAACAACAGAAAGAAAGAGAGAGGGAGGGAGAGAAAGAAAGGGAAGAATATGGTGGGGCAAGAAAGATAGGATCAGGTCACAATGACAAACAAGAGCAACTAGGACAAACTGTGTTAAGAGGAGTTGGAGGAGGACAGTAAGGTGAAGACGACAATGATTACCAAGAAGGAGCAAATACAGACTGAGAAATAAAGAATGAGAAACACAGAAGAGGTCAGGAGAAAAGGGATGGGGAAGGAGAGCCTTGATTTAGAACAAAATGTTAACACAAACGTAAAGATGCAGACACAGAAAAAGAGAAGAGAGACATTATCAAGTTAAAAACAAGATCACCAGTAACCCATGACAAAACAACAAGAATTAAAAACTCATGTTCAATAAAACAAACTTTTTTAAATCTTTTAACAGATGATTGTATAACAAAAGAAAAAACAGTCAGGCAGCCACACAGTGGAACAACGCAGTGGAATAACCACACTACATAAAATTCATTCCATAATGTTCACAATAGTTTGTTTTTAAAAAAATCCTTTTTCAAGTGATGACAAGCCATCAACATGTGATGACAAGGTGATGATGATGATTAGATCTCATTCAATGCAGTCAGTCTTCCTGTCAAATAAAACAAAAGATAATAATTATTTGATGAGTGATGTTGTATTTAATGCCAAAAGTGGAGAATGTTACACTTGAGGCATACAGCCAAAACAGACTTTGGAAAAAAAACAACATGCCAGGTGGTTCAAAATCATTTTAAGAAAATTACAGGTCATTATTTTGTCTATCAATCTAAAACTTCTGACTTTGAATGAAATTCCATTATATTACTTCCAGTAACAATCATCACCGTGAAATCTGCTAAGAGCATTTTTTAATTCTTATTATTTTCTTGTTAGTATTTCCGAGAAGGATGATGCAGTAGTGTAGTAATAATAATAATAACGGATGCTATATGCGCCTTATTCCTAAATCAGACTCAAAGCGCAGCGATCTGTAACCATCATTAACGCTCACATGTTACAGACACTCCTACATACACAACAAACAAACATTCATCCCTCAAACATGTGGTGTAAAGTCAAGTCGCTAAACAAATTTTATGTTTGAAATTTTCGAAAGACTGCATCCAATACCATTATTGAAGAGAGGGAGGAAACCGAAGTACCCGGGAAAAACCCCTCAGTGACCTGAAAATTATCGTATCTAAGTTTGTACCCGGTGTAGTAGGCTGGGCACATGCTATAAATGTTTCATGAAGCAGCAACAAGAGGGGTTAGTACTTGGATGGGTGACCTTACTTGGAAGGCAGTCAACCAATGATACAAACAGTGAAACAAGAGCACAATACAGCCCAGTCCACTCAGCTGTGAATGGGTACCTGACTGTTTAGAACAAGGGAAGGTTAAGGAACTGAGGGAGAGGAGATGGGCACTACCCTCATTAAGCGGGGCTTGAAGGAAAGGTGAGAGTCCCAAAACACCTCTCCCCAATGTTCGAAGGTTACGGAAACGTCTTTACATTTTAAATTCCCAGAACAATGGCACACACTATCCTATCCTGTAACTTAAAGGTCCTTGGGGCATCACAGATGATTGTTTAACCAGCGCACCCTGTCTTTCTCTGTTCTCAGCAACCCTCATGACTTCATTCAATGTCAAGCCAGTCCATTCTCAAATGTTGTCCTCCCACCTCTTTTTCTGTCTCCCTCTTCTTCTGCCTCATTGCACTGTGCCTTGCAGTATGGTCTTTGCAAGGTCTGATGCTCTGGTGACCTGGCCATACCATCAGTTTCCGTTTCTTCACCACTGTCATCATATGGTGTATCTTAGGCAAGAAAGACCTGGCAGGGCCCAATCCTCTCCAGGCTGTTGGCCACAGCCGAAATCCAAGAGTATAGTGTGGCTCGCCTTGGCCTTGAGCATGTGGTCGTTTAACCTGTAGTAACGTAAGGTTCCTCCGTCCTCACACACACCAAAAAAAAAAAAAAAAAAAACGGATAATAAATTTTAAATGAGACAAAGGGACGCTAAAACACCTATACCTTTCAACAAAAAATGATGACAGATGAAGGAGAAGATAGAGACAGCTGAATTATTTCTTCTTCTCCGCTTCCTTCTTCTTCTCAGCCTCCAGCTTGGCCTCCTCCGCCTCATGGACCTTGATCAGCGCTTCCACTCTACTGTCTGGCAAAACAGTGATGAGCGTCTTGTTGTCTTTGCGTGTCAGAGTAGCCATCTCCACTGCAATGAAGAGACGATAGTTCAGAATACAGAATCTTTTATTTTCCTCATAAATATTCACAAAAATGTTGTGCAGAGTCCATTTAATTTTGTTTTTTTTTAATCAAAATTGTTTTCAAAAATACAAAACAAATTGAATTAAGTTATCAAAATACATTTTTAATTGAATAATAATACACTGATTAAAATTTGTTGACAATGACACTCCCAAATATATGATGGAAGAATAAAATAGCATACATACACACCCACCCACCCTGAAGAGAGAAATGCATGGCCTAGCATCATCACATACATCGAGTACAAAAATGTTACCACAGACACTACTACTCTGATGCAAGGCTATTAATAACTCCACGGAAACGAGGCTATGGGGTATCCCAGTGTCAGTCAGTTGTCATCTAGTGCAGGGTCAGTCTAGAAGTTATTGTTTAGGCATTGTAGTACAGATACGGATTGTATCAGAGTGAAAGTGAGTTTGAAGAGACAATCTCATGAGTGTGCAATGGAATAATAATGCATTGTTGGCAATAACTGTGATAATGAATGTTTGTTACATTAACTATATAGTGTCTGCGCTCCCTTGTCATTTCCATCTTCCTATACGCTTGCGAAACATGGACCCTCACAGCATACCTACAATGAAGAATACAAAGCATGGAGATGAAGTGCTACAGAAGACATCTGGGCATTTCCTATACCCTATATGCAAAGACCATCAGGTAAGGTACGGTGCAAGGAGGCAGAAGAAGAGGGAGACAGAAAAAGAGGTGGGAAGACAACATTCCAGAATGGACTGGCTTGACACTGAGCGAAGCCATGAGGATTGCCGAGGACAGAGAAAGACGGAATATACTGGTTAAACAATCATCTGTGGTGCCCCAACGACTTTCGAGTTACGGGATAGGATAGGATAGTAAGAGATTTATGACAGTAGTCATGATGATATTTGCCTGGGGTATGGATGTGTGCCTGTGATTGTTTACCAATATCGTGGCAATTTCCATATATCGCAATGTATGTGATTTATTGCACATAATCTGAGCTGAAATAAGAGTGCAGCAGATGACTGTTTTTGTTGATATCCGCTCCAAATAACCCAAGAGACTTGCAGGAAATGTCCACCTCCCCACCCTTCTTTTTCAGAAATCGTTATCTCTGAATAAACCCGACAATCTGATGCTGACGTTCCAATCAAACTGGAGATATAAAAATATAAATCTGTTTATCAGAGCACAAACTGTGGCAAAAGAGTTTCGTTTGCTCGGAAAATGCAAAAAGTCAGGTACACCCATAAAGAAATACATTATAACAAAAATATGGGGAATATAAAATCACCAAAATCTCTCTGGCCCTTCCCACACACACACACATTACCTTTGTCAGGGGTGAGTTTTGTCAGGTCCAGTGTCTTACTGAGCACCTTGATGGAAAGGTTGAGAGCTTCTTCAAGACTTGTCTCCCCTTCCTTGTACTCTTGTTTCAGCAGAGATATTGCGTTCTGGAAAAGTTAAACAAAAAATTATTAAATAAATACAATAGAAAGCATTCTGAAAAGATTTTTAAAAAAAGAGTTCAAATAAATAAATACAACAGAAAGAAAGAAAAGAGGCAAAATACCACTGATTCACAAATTAATACATGAAGTCTTAAAGCCTCATTCTGAAATGTGAGATAACTAAAAACAAAACAAAAAGACAAGTTATCTATAGTTATCTGGGTGGACCTCTCACCTCGGAACACTATGAACATTACATCTTTATTGCTTTAGGTCCAGCAGACTCCTCCGAGCCAAATCAGGACCAGAAACACTATGAAAGCTACCCCGAGCTGCAAGCTTTTCTTTGGGAAATGAGGGTGGTTGGTGCAGGACAGTGCAAGGCCAAACAAGGGAAGCTAGACAGGATTACAACTGAAATCAACCTTTCGGTTGATCGGAAGGTTTGATGGAGGACAGAGCAGAAATTATAGGCCAGAAACTGCGTTTGTTTGCAAAGAATGTCCACCCAAGCTTAGACAACTCTGGGTGCAACATGCGGGCAAGCCGGCAAAAGTTGTTTCCCCTCGTAATATCGAGCACGGTCTATTTCAAATCTAGATTTACTTATCTACGTTTTTATTTTCGGGCATTACTAGGTCCACTCACCGGACTGTTGTTGCCGATGCAGGTAGCCTTCCAGCCACCATAGTTTCCACTAGGGTCACTCTGGTACAGCTGAAAGCCGTAGTGCTTGTCCCAACCAACATACAAAATGGACACACCAAACGGACGCTTTCCTGCAACCAACATAAAAATGTTATTACTCCATAGTGATACAAGCATGTGTTATATTGATTGTTTTTCACAACACAGAAGAAATTTGATGCTTCCCCAAAACTTACATTTGAAAAGTTATTTCCGGCCACGCAAAACAAAATTTAAAAAACACAACAAAAAAAAACAATTAAAACAATATAACAATCGATGAAGACATGAAGACAATGATGACCCACGATGTTGATGATGAAGCTGATGATCTTGACAAATGAACAAACAAAGCTAAACAGTTAAGGCAAACAACAGCACATTGTAGGCCTAGGCAATGATAAAAGGAAAAATTATGATGAGAGAGGAAACAAAGTAAAAGAAACACAATTCAAACATTATTCATGTGTCCAGTGACATCAACGCACAACGGTATAATTATGCTAGTTCCTGGAAATCATGTAAAAGAAATAGAGGCAAAGAGAAAGAGAGAGACAGGAGGAGGGGAGGAAACATTGTTTAGATCTAATTATGTCATTTTTCTCTCTCCTCTTATGGAACTGAACTAGTTACATTGAATTTGACATTTATTTTATGATTCTTCAACAAATTCTTGAACAGTGGTTGCATAAGGCAAAGGAATCAACAATAATATAGCAATAGTTTTAGTTGTTCTAATAACAAAATGGGAGAATGAATAAGAGAATGATTACTGAATTTATCCTGAATTGTTTCCCTTTGCGTCGATGATGACATTTTATTACGTGTATCTTTGTAATACTTTGTTGTGCGATAATTACTGTATTTATCGTCATATTGTATTTTAATGAATTTATTACTAATAAAGTTTGTTTTTATGCTTTTATTATGGCATACATGTGTGATAGAGGTGTAAGGGTAAAGCAAAAAAAAGAAATAATCTCCAAAATTAATACTTTTTAAAATGTGAAGTGTTAGTTTTTAAGAACTGTCGTTTATTATTCATGCATTTATCAATTCCATATATATCATGTGAGTATGTTATTCATTCAAATGATTTTATTATAGATTTATTGCAATGTATGCCATTGTATGTTGTGTGAGACTGAGAATGACTGAATGTTGCGCTTTGAGCAGACTTCATGTTTATTTAATCGTTCTTATATAGCGCTTTTCCAGCTCAAGAGCTGCTCAAGGCGCTGGCCGATGCAGGATCTAACTCAAGCCGTCCGAGACGCCCACCCGCAGCCTTTGGGCGCATGGTCTGACGCCCGGACAACTGAGCACAATCCTGGGCAGCCAGGGATGGGGGAGAAGGACCTAGGTGCATGCTGGGTGTTTTCTTGTCACCGGCACTCACCCGTCTAGGACATGAGCGTCAGGATCTTTAAAGTCCGTTATGATGGAATGTATGCGACACAGACTAGACCTTGGTTTATACTCTCATCCGAAGGAGTAGGAAAACAGGAGTAAAGTGTCTTTCCCAGGGACACAACACATTAGCCCGGCCAGGGCTCGAACCCGGGACATTCAGATCCGCAAGCCGAAGCACTACCATTAGACCACAGTGCCTCCCTGTTTGGTATTGCGAGTTATAAAATAAAATATTTTTATTATTATTACTTACCACCAAACTGCGTGTATGCCTGTTTGATATCACACAAAGTAGCTACCAACTGTTCAACAGGGATGGGTTCCTGGTACTGAAGATAATATCTGCAAATAATAACCACATTTTATTTAATTTTACCTCAACCTGCAATTAAAAAAATTTAGAAATAACAACAGAGAATAATGGGGTTTGTTTAACATCAAGTGAAGCCAGACAGCTACTAACTAGAAGGGCAAAGCCAATATGATTCACATGCTCCTTATGAAACTTGCAACATTTAACATGAAAATGAGTGCCCAGAAATTTTAAAAAAAAATTGGTAGCATTAAAATGCAAAGTAATACCGACTTTGATCTATTTATGCTCTTGACCTTGAGATGACATTGACCTCCGGCTCCAAATACCAGGCCATTTGAGCTTGGCTGCCACTCATATATTTTGTTTTATTTTGGGGATGAAGGAGGAGTGGGGAGGGTGAATACATGGACTCACATTGCTACGCATGCAGGCATGCCTACCCCAAATTTTAAATTTCAGGAACATTTCAAGTCAGTTTCAGGAACATAAAAAATCAACAACAAACAAAACGAACAAAAACGAGCAACACAGTAATTCAAAACGTATAACTTAGCAATTGATTCTTTACATTAACTTCTTTTATTTCAATAAATGAAGTAAACATGTTTATTATTAAGTAAACCAAACTCGGTCACACAAATTTCGCAGTGCACTCTTGTCTCCTGTTTTCCTCTTTTAATAAAAGGAAATCTCTCTGTGTACTCTTCTCTATAACAATGAGCACGTTTCTTCGAAGAACTTTCGTTAACACACGCTTCTTTTCTTCTCTTCGTCGCCATTTTGAAACCAGTGTTAAAAAATTTCAACGCGCATGCGCATTTGCCGCTGAACGATATAGGCCTACTTTTTTTCAGCGTGACGATACAACTGTTGTCTGCTACTGCCTTTTCTCGTTGTCAAAAATCGTAACACTTGGAAAAAAATAGGGAAAAAAAATAACTTTTTAATTTTTTCAACGTCCGGAACACTAAAAAAATTTACGGATTTTACGGGACAGGCAGGATTTTTTTTCAAATTTCAGGAACAAGTCCGGAAATTCAGGAACAGTAGGCATGTCTGCGCATGGGAGTCAAAAACGACTTAAGTTCAGTAGTTGCCATGGAAGAAAAACAAAGCTAAAGAAGATGTGGGACACAGGAATGGTGCTGTGTTGGAAGTTGTCAAGGAGACTATCAAAACATTAATTTTGTCAACATTTCACTTTCTGATTGCAAGAACTCTGATCTATAACACAATCACTGATCCGTAAAGGTCTTTATACAATACTGGATGATATCACGCACTTTTCTTCAGTGGGACTCAAAGCGCTGTAAACCGAAGAGATTGCTATTACAGAAGAGAAATAAATTGTCATTTTTGACATTTTAGATTGACTGCATCCTATATACTATTGAAGGGAGGGAAGAAACCGGAGTACCTGAAGAAAACCCTCTGAGTCTTGAAAAGTCTTCTACCTAAGTCAGGTAAGTTTGTCCCAAGCGAGGTTCAAACCTTCGGCATAGGAAACCAGCTCACTATCAACTGAGCTACCAGGTCATCCCTGGTTATCTGTTGTTGGCATACCTGTATCTGCATTAATAATCTGTGTGTGTGTGTGTGTGTGTGTGTGTGTGTGTGTGAGTGAGTTGGTGTGTGTGTGTTTGTGTATGAGAGGGAAGGTTTCTTCTCACAATGGCTGTCCGAGATTTACGTTTCGTGTTAATAAAGCGAATCACAGTCCCAAGTTCTCACCAACCTTTGTGCAATTAGACGAAGCTCATTTGTCAAAACATTGGCATCACTGGTGATCCCTGCTACACTGCAAGCCATGTCTCTGGAAAAAAAAGTAAATAAAATAAAATAATAATGAACAGAATACAATAAAAATTATAAATTAAAAAGTCGGTTGCTTGTCGAATACAATGCTTTCATCATCAAGCTATACATGACCACATTAAAGTAGTTATCCTATTTCGATCTGGCAAAAGGATCATACTGAAACTTAAAAAATAAAAATAAAAATTCAATATTGTACAACATGGAACATAGAGATGACATACTCGCTGAGCCTGTAGATCTTTTCAGAGTATGAAACTTCATCCAGTAGCTTATTAGTGTTGCGGCGTTCCGCTGCCAGCACGATTCCATCCTTGGCAAGAATGCCTAAGCAGGTACCGGCATGACCAATGGCCTCCATTGCATATTCTACCTGGTACAGTCGCCCTGATACAAACAAAGAAATTTATGTACATGCATAGATCTGACATTGTTTGTGTGTGTGTGTATGCATGTGTGTGTACGCATGCGTGGGTTAACTGACATTGTGTGTTTTGCATGAGCTCAAAGATACAATTGTGCAGAAATTACCACACACATAAATAATTTCAAGACGCATATATATGCCTTAGTTACGCCCTAAGCATAACCTAGTAGTGCCTAGATTATCCTATAACTATATTTTTTTCTTTCTTTTTTTCACACCACCACGAAAAACATGGCAATCCTCTAGTAACAAATAAATGAATCAACATACTGATTGTGGCTACTCAAACCAAGAAGAAGAAGAATCTTAAAATATTAAAATTAACTCAACTGAATTACAGTGCTTAGTATCTGAGGTTAGCAGTATCTGAGCTCTCTATGCTCTAAAAACCTCTGCACATGAATGAACAAAAAGGCAATGAAAGTTTCGATGGGATCATCAACAATGCATAATGTGTTCTACAAAGGCAAATAGGCGTCTTTTCTAATTTTAATTATCAATGAATGTAAACTACAATACTCATGTACTGATGTAGGCTGAAGCTGATAGATTCTCGTTTTGAAATCCAAATTTCCCCCCTAGTTCTCTTTTCTTGTTTCCTGTTGGCATTCAGAATTATTGTAATCTATGTGCCCGTTGGCATTCAGTATTATTGTCATCTATGTGCCCGTTTGAGTTCTAGCATGTCCAGAGAACAGAGAACAAGAAGAAATCCTCCAAATTCTCTGAGAAGAAGTTGAGGCAGCAGTGCAGTTGCTGAAGAAAGGGAAGTCAGCGGGAGTGGACAACATCCCCACGGAACTGCTTCAAGCAGGAGAAACGATGATTGGTGCCCTCACCATTATCTGTAACAAGATCTGGCAGAGTGGGGAGTGGCCTACACCATCGACCCAGTCGCTTGTCATCACTCTTCCAAAGAAAGGTAACCTTTAGGAGTGTGAAAATTACTGCACCATCAGTCTCATCAGCCATCCCAGCAAGGTCCTCCTGAAAATAATACTCAACAAGTTGAAACACCAAGCTGAACAAATCATAGCTGAAGAACAAGCAGGATTCAGGGCAGCGCGAAGTACCACTGAATAGATTTTCAACCTCAGAATAATCTGCGAGATATACCTACAGCACCAACAACATCTATATCATGTGTTCATAGACTTCAAGAAGGCGTTTGATCAAGTCTGGCATGCAGCTCTGTGGGCAACCATGAGAGTGTACAACATCAGCCCTAAAATTATTTTAAAGTCATCAAAAACCTGTATGACAAGGCTACCAGTGCAGTCCTCCACAACAGCGCCATCGGAAACTGGTTCAGGACAACAATCAGTGTGCATCAAGGATGCCTACTCTCTCCAACACTCTTCAACATCTTCCTACAGCGCATCATGTCAGTCTCAGATGCCCTTGCAGATCACAAAGGCACAGTAAGCATGGGGGGGGGGGGGGGGGGGGGGGGTAGAGCAATCTCAAACCTTCGTTTTGCAGATGACAATGATGGATTGGCTGGAGAGGAACAAGAACTTTAACAGCTGGTACAGAGGCTTGACACCACCTCTAGAGCCTATGGAATGGAAATGAGCAGAGAAGACCAAAATGATGACCAACAACACCAATGGCACCAACACGGACATCAAAGTCCAAGGCCAATCCCTCAACACAGTGCAATAGCTTCAAATATTTAGGAGCCATAGTGTCAGACAGTGCGTCCCGACAGGAAGTCCTCTCCAGGATCACACACACAACTGCTACCCTGGCAAGGCTGAAGCCAATTTGGAAAGACAGGACCATCACCATCAGCCTACATTCCAAAGACTGCTGCGCTCCTTTGTCATCTCCATCTTCCTATACCCTTGTGAAACACGGACCCTCACAGCAGATCTACAACGAAGAATAAAAAGCATGGAGATGAGGTGCTACAGAAGACTTCTGGTCACTTCCTATACCCAGCACATCACCAACAACGAAGTCCGACAGATTATTACACAAGCTTACAATCTTGTTTAAAAATGTACAATCCTTAATAAAATGCCCATATGGGGCGAATACAACATAAGGAAAAAAATAATAGGGAAATACACACACATTGCAAAGGGAGAGCATCAAGGTAGAGAAAACAGAGACGTAAGAGTTATTTATCTTTTATGTCAGCGATGTCATCTCTTATTTAGTTCGGTACTTTTTCACAGTAATTTAAGATCTTTACGTTTTTTTTGCAAGATTCAACGGACCAATTTGTAACTTTCGATAAACACGAAATTGGAATATTCGAGGATCCGATGAACATGCAATTCTTCGCAACTTCCAGTTACAGAAAAAATAAGATAAATGAGCGTAATTAGACCTTTACAACAAGAATGTTCATTTAATATTTTACATACCTTCAGGCGAGAATATTGTGGTCCTTGAATCATATCTTCTAGCCTGTTGACAAAAACAAAAGCTTTGACAATATAATTTATAAACGAATGTTCAATTTAACTGGTGTGTACTGTTGCTTAACATTCATTATATCCTGTGGTCTGGCAGACGGGTCTATCACTGTATCAGACATCGAGTTTACTTTTAATGACTAAAATCACCAGCCTGGATGATTCAGTTAGTCAATATCTATCGAGTCAAGAGCTTTAAAAAAAATTTTTTTTTAATAAAATAAAAATACTGCTCTAGCATCTGCTACAAGTCATTAAATAACAGCATGGCAACCCACCGTTGGGCTTGTGTCAGTAAATATATATAGATACAGCAACGTACAAGAACAGAATGAAAGTTGAAAGTTGTGGAGGCACGGTGGCCGAGTGGTTAGAGCGTCAGCTTGCGGATCTGAAGGTCCCGGGGCATTGTGTTGTGTCCTTGGAAAAGACACTTTACTCCCATTTCCTACTCCTTCGGATAAGAGTATAAACCGAGGTCTAGTCTGTGTCACATATTCCATCAACGGACTTTAAAGATCCTGACGCTCATGTCCTTGACGGGTGAAAGCCGGTGACAAGAATATACCCAGCATGCACATCCCTCCCCCCTTCCCCCTTCATCTCAGTGCAGCAAGTTTTTTCAACATATTGAAGTTGGCTGCCTACAACAAAGAAGAAGAAATGAAGAAAGTTGCATTCGGATGATCATGATGCAGCGAATTCCGATAGCCGAATGCCGAAATGGAATTTTGCTAAGAAATAAAACTTGACCATAAAAAGACACTTCTTCAAGTAAACTACAGGCACAGTGGAAAACTGACAATAACATTAACACTGATACCATTGGCGATGCAAGTGACACGCAACGGCAAAGAGTCGCGATGACTTGAGAAAAAGAGCGTCAACCTACCATCTTGTTTCTCTGTATTCGAAACTATTTATTAAAAACTATTTTTTTTAAACTAATGTTTAAATAATAATAATAATAATTACGGGTTTTTTTTAATAAATGTAAATACAGTCGGCATTTGATAAACTATTCGAAAGGAACTCCTGTTATTTTGTATACATAAAAACTCGATTATAATATTTTAGACAATAAAACTGTTCAACTAAACAATTAGCTTTGTCTATAGAAAGTCTGATTGACCTCCCTTTACTACCCACCACCCTTTCTATCCCCTTCTTTGGCTATCATCCGTAAGTGGTCAAGGGAGACTACTTCCGCGCATAGCGTCCATTGCAGCATTGGCGTCGTCTGCATAGTTTTAGCTAAAAGTTGTGTGAACTTTAAAGAAAAAGGCTTCATGCAATGGATTTTGTCATCTTAGGAGCCGTTTTTGCGACATCTCTAACATCGCTTCCCATTGCTTTTGTATTGAACAAGATCAGCTGGGCAAAAGACCAGAGGTTTGTTTTTGCAGCTGGAGCAATTTGTTTGGCAACTGCTTTTGCAGTGCCGGCTTGGTTTCTGAGGCGTCGCTACCGGAATGTTCCTTTCGTTATCTATGGTGAGTGGAAACAATGTTTGGGATCGAAATTTTTTTTACTACAGCTGCTACCGCCAGCATCCTCTGAGACCGTTGTCAGTTGAAAACTTCTGCACAAACTGACCACCATAATTTTGTAATTTTGAACATTGGATGTATATTAATTATTTATTTATAAACAAGTTTTAAAGTTTATTTTAAAAATAACAACAAAAACTGCACCTCGTGAAAAATAATAATTTTAATTAACATTTGTACAGCGCCCATCCTCACTAGAGCACTTTGCAGAAAGAAAATAAATAAATAAATAAAGCGAAAGCAAAATATGAAATACCAAATCAGAACACAGACACATCATACTACTAAAGAGGGTTTGGGTTAGGATGAGGATTTCTTAGCTGGAGTGAGACTGCCGTGTATTACCTTTGCGCTAACCTCTCTCCCAATTTCTGCCACTGGTAACAAACTAATTGCAGGTTTTCTTGAACTTACAGGAAAATCTGCAATCAAGTTGAAGTATTGTGTCATCTGATATCCTGTCCCAAATTAAAATAGAAGGGGAGAGACTTTACAATATAATACATTACATAACTTGGTGTAATAACCAAGTAGGCTTTATGGTTTACTGTTTTAAGACTATCTCAGCACCTTCAGATTATGAATATGTGGTGCTGATGTTGATGATTGCCATAAATATAATATGTGTGTTTTCACCTCTTTCCATGTATATAAATTCGTTTTTGTTTCATCAAATTTAATAATAATAATGACTTTTTTAGTATTTTCCATGTTTTGCTGGTCAACTTGCGTGGACCTATTCATTGGACTCGAGTTGGATGGTTTGGTGAAGGGTTTCATGGGGTTTTACTTCGTGGAAGGTGAGCCTTACCTCAACAGTTCTCACGGAACATTGATCAACTACTGGGATGGAACTGCTCATTATGCCCTTCAGCTTATTGGAGTTGCCTTGTACACTATGCAGTAAGCATAATTTTTATCCATTTAATATATGATATGTGTTGAGTAAATTATTGTGTTTTATTATGTAGTTCGTTATGCATTTATTTTGTTATTGTTTAGTAAAATTTTATTTTGTAGTGTTTGATTCACAAGCGTGCATGAATGTGAGTCTTGTGCTGTATTCACCCAAAAAGCAAAATGTTCCTGATTGAACTGCAAGTCTGCTAGAGATGAGTCCTAAATAGTCCAAAAATTATATAAATTTATAAAAATGTATTCATCTCACTGTCCATCTGGTTGTCTTTCCTTGCTGAAGAAGGCCCACTGAGCTATAATATATAGCCCTTGGGGAAGTGTTTGACTTTATTTCAACATTTTTGTTTATTTATTTATTGCTTTATTTATAATTTTATTTGTTTAAATATTGTATTTATTTATTGTTTTTATTTATTTTTAAAATTTATTTTATTTATTTATTTTTTAATTTATGTATTTATTTATTTTATTGTCGCAGGTTTTGCTCACGTTGGATTTTCTGTTGCAGGGAGAGCTATCGTGAAGTCGGCTTGTATTGGTGTGGTTCAATTCTCAACAGCCTGGTTGTCCTCCTATATGGAGCATGTTTGGGTCAGTAACCTGTTTAATTATATGAAATATAATATTGGTTGCTTTTATTGTTTTCGCGGGTTGATGATAATTAATTGCTGAAAGATGTTTTGCCGTGGGTCAAACTCAGTACAAGAAGAACCATAACCCTTAGCCTGCTGACATGTTTTTCCTGCTCTGTGCTAAAGAAAATTTTGTCTTACGATTAAAAACACACATGCCTTATCATATATGCCATTGTTGTTAAACTATTACACCTATATATATAAAAGTATATAACAAATGAAAGGAAATTGAATAAAGATTCCAAAGAACAGACACAAAAAAAGTGTAAGATTGTTGGTTTGTACAATTATGGGATGGAAAGTTAGGGGCATGAGCAAACAAATTCACTCTCAGTCAACTGCACACCCATTCTTGAAGTCATATGCAAAGAATTGCAGAATAGAAATAAGATTTATTACCAAAAATTATGAGAACCAAAATGGACTGTAATCAAAGCCTGATAAATACAGAAATAGTCTGTGTAAAAGGCAAATAATATTATTATAG
The DNA here is from genome assembly GCA_036898135.1 of Oncomelania hupensis. Taxonomy (NCBI): domain Eukaryota; kingdom Metazoa; phylum Mollusca; class Gastropoda; order Littorinimorpha; family Pomatiopsidae; genus Oncomelania; species Oncomelania hupensis. The sequence goes on along the minus strand of CM072511.1, from coordinate 150,438,058 downwards.
ATCTAGTGAAAATAAAGTTTTTTTTCACCTACCGTCGTCTGCTAAAGATTGTAGGCGGCGATCTTCTTCTTCGTCCGAATCGTAATCCCTCCCTCCAGCCTCCGTCAAATAAACATCATCACCCGCATCAAAATCTTCATCCCCACTATTATCATCAAAGTTTTCTTCCTGAAACATTTGCGCCACCTCTTCAGCCGTGTAGATGTTCTGCGTGCCATGATGGCGACGAACGAGGCGGAAAATTTCGCCAGCAACAAGTGCTTCGACGGTGGCTTTTTGTTTGAAAATTACCTCTAAACCAAAAGATTTTTCTTTCCAAAACATTACAGTTGAAGGGAAACAACTTTTGTTTCATAATCATGACCAAGGATTTATTTTATAAACGCTTTTACCTCCCTTTCTTACAACGTACGGATATATCGCATTATGATGGCGCTAGACACCCCGTGCTACGTACGTTGACAGCGCAGCCTAAAGGTTAATGACTGAAGAAAGAAAATTAGCAAATTTGTGTCAAGGTCAACACTTTGATTAAATGTCAGAAAAGTTCTTTATCAGAATCTCTTTGTATTCCGTGGCGTTAACTTTCTAGGGGGATGCATGGGTTTATTTTTCAGGTACGACTGGAATCAAGTGGTCCATTTTGCTGAACATTCCATATTTCGCTCTTCCTCTGATGGCCGCCTACAAGCTTATCAGGGAAAGGCCGTTACAAGCAAGATCTTACGGTCGAGTAAGTGATCAAAATAACTGATCGCAAAAGTTATAGTATCCTTATGTCATCTGTTTACAGTCGCAAAAAATTAATGAAGTGAGATTTATGATTTTCATGGTATTGATAATCAGGAAGGATGGAATAATTATAGTGGCAAATAATTTTAACAATTTTCACAATAATACTACATGGTGGTGAAAACGGTAACTTTCTGTTGAAAATTGCTAATAACTTTTGAAAGAAGTATTGCATTTGCATGAAATATGAATGTATTGTCATCCTTACAGTGGCAGAATGCAAATGCCAATCATTGATTTCATCTCACAGTCATACGTAGATTTCAGGTGACAAGCCATTATTTAGGGGCTGCTCTTGTCATGGAGATGAGATCAGCAATTAAATTCTACTACTTTAAGATTCACAGTACATGTTGCATGTAAAAACAGTTCTGTCTGCAAATGTTATAAGCAATTTGTAATAGGAAGTTATTTTTCAACCACCTATTATAAATACTTCGGGTATCCTAATTGCGTCTTGTTTGCACATTTATTGGAGAAATCCATCCAATGAAAATGTGTGTGCCCAGTCTACTGTGTGTGTGCACATAGCTTTGCTGTGAAGAAGACGTCTTATTTAGTAAATGTTGTTAAGATGAAGTTATTTAAGATCTGCTAGTATACAAGCGCATGTGTTAGCAATCAGTTTGTCTTTTTTTCAGGTTCCATCAATCACCAAGCGACCCAAAGACCTGTTCTTCTTCATATTCTTTGTCTTTGCTCTGGTTCTTGCCATCTTCAGGGGATTGGTCAGTTGCTTACTTTTTTTTTTTTTTGCATTTATCCAAATAAACTAGTAAGGTGTGTGTGTGTGATGTGTATGCCTGTGATCATGCGTGTATTAGTGCAAGAGATACCTTCTGTATTTTTTCCCCTATACTTAACTGCTGAGTGCTGTGTAAATTGTATATTCATTTTTTTGTCTGCTTTGTATTTCAGACTGCTTTAGGAGCAGACATTGCGTGCATGAGAGTATACCTGACTGACTTTGAGCCTTACATCAACGATACTTCGGCGTTTCCTAAAGTACAGGTGGGTTCTCTAAATGAACTTCTAGCATCCTATAACGCGGTAATGCGCGCCTCGCCTGTAATCCTGAAGCGCGGTAATGCGCGCCTCGTTAGTGCATGTTTTAGTCATGAAATCACAGGAAATAGGAATTCTCCAGTGCGTGAGAGAAGGTTTAGTCAACTTCCGGAGAGGTTCACGTGTGTTTTCCGCTATCGTTTTCGCAAGTTTGACGTGGTTTTGTGTACTTTTTTAACGATTTTGTTTGAGGTTTGAGTTTGCGAAATTTTCGGCCATGATAGCAGGGGATAGCTTCGACAGTAATAGTGAGTTTGGTAACCTTATCGATCAGCTTATTGCTGAAAGAGCGCAAGGACTTGGTGTAGACAAATAGAGTGAGTTTTCTTGTCTGTGTTGACTGTCTGTACACACATTCACATGCAATCCACACTGTCTTGTTGTTGTTTTATTAACATAGTCCATAAAATACCTGTACTTATGAAATAATTGTAAGATTACAAGATTCCAATAGATTAAAAATAGTACTAAAGTCAAAATGGTTCTTTGGGTACATAGAATAACCATTTTCTAAACATATTCTAAAATATGAAGTCAATGTGACAATAAATACTTTTTTTTTTCTTTTTTTTTCAAATTCATAACCCAATTTATTGCAATAAACTTAAAATCCTTACAGGATATAGGCACAAATGTACAGAAAACCTTATAAGTCACCAAGAGTTAAAGCAAGCAAAATGTCCATTTACCTGTTTTGGGGAAAAGCTGTTGTGTTATTCTCACTGGATTCTATACCTACCATCTAATGTCTTGTTGTACATATAGTAGCCTATATCATATACAACAACATGACTATTGTATGAGTCACTTGTGTCATGCTTACTGGATTCTTAACCACCCAATGTCTTGTACATAATGTACAGTAGCCTATGACATATACGACAACATGACTATTGTATGGGTCACTTACATTAAAAATAAAGAGAATTATGCATTAATTACAATATGGAAAACATGTCAAAAGGGCGAAGGAGGTAAAACACGGCGAATTCAAACTTTCTTTATACGCACATGCATTGTGCTATAAGCTTCTTCAGGAGTTTCAAGTCTGATCCACTACTGCACTAGTGCATGAATGATAAAAGGTGTATTGTTGGTTTCAGATGCTGTCATACCTGTTTTACTTTGTGTTCTTCTACCTATGTGTGATTGATGCTTTGCTGTGTCCGGGTGGACACCTGTGGATGGCAGACTGGGCTATTATTCATGCTGGGGCTTCTGCACAGGTAAGATACTAATAATGATGTTAGCACATCTTCTGTCTTCAAAAGATAACGGAAAAAATGAGTTTTTCCTCTAGACATCCTCAACATGAAAAGTGAAGAATACACATTTGTATTGGAGAACAAAATACTTTCCCCTGTCCATGTCTAGAACTGAAGATCCGAAGGGGATTATTATATCTCCAAAATATTTGCATTAAATTGCTGTTGTGTTTGTTATTTTCCTTTTAAAATTTTATTTTATTTTTTTAAAACCGACTACTTCGAGAAATTGTGTAAAATGCAAATTGTTAAATCTCTTCCATATTAGTGGCTTTCTTTCAAAAACTTGGCAAAGTCACTAATTATTGTTTGTGTGAGTGAGTGATTTATGACATTGAGAGACTGATTATTTTTCTGTGTCTCAGGCCCAGTTTTCCTACTTGGGAGGTGCACTTCACCGTCGTACACCCAGCAACTTCCGTCCTCCCAAATCTGGCGTTGGAGCAGCCGTGTTCTGGGGCGTCAACCTTCTGCTGCTGATCGTCCCCCAAATCTTTGCCTGGGTGTGTTGGCGCGACCCTGACAACTGCGGGCGCACCTACACCACTGAGGTTGCGCGACCTGTGGACCAGGCACCTACCCGCCAGTCAGTCTATCGTGCGCCTAACAAAAAGGACTGAGCCAAACTCGGTTATTTATAAAGGGATAGATTGATTGGTTGAAGTCTGATGTACACAGCACAGCAAAGATTGATGCTACTGCGGCATGATAAAGTATTGAATTCTTTGCAGGATGCACTATGACACAATCAAATTTGTGTAAAGTGCTTCTGTAAAGGAAACACTCAGGCATGATTTACTACTTTTGTCTTTGTGTTTGTATATCATGTATACATTATATACGTATCTCCTTGCTTTAACTGTTAAAGCTGATTTTTAATTATATTGTTTTATTTGCTACTTTGATTGAAATGTGAATCACACTTTTAATGATTAAATCTAGCAGTAATGTTTTGCTCTCATCATATATATATTTGTTGTGCTACAGGTTTTGTTTCCCCTTTGCTCATGCATCAGCTGAAGCTGATTTTTATGACCTTGCTTGCATTTGTGGGCATGAAATGAATCACATCTCTAGAGCCATAACTGTATCTGTGGTTTATTTAATAAGGCAATAGATTTTTCTGTTATATTCTATTGCATTTGTATTATAAAATAATTGTAATGTATAGCTTTCATTTTGCAGATCTGAATGAGTTAAGTTTTCTCCTGCTTTTTTATGATTTTCTTGACAGTCAATTGCTTGCCTGTTTGATGGGTTACTTTTTCTTTTTCCCTTGACCCTCCCCATCTTTCCTCCCTCGCTTCCCCCTCCTTCTTCCCATCTCTCTGTTTGCTTAAAGAAAAGATTCTTGTATTCATGTGTGAGTGTGTGAGCTAATAGTTAATGAGTTTTCCTCATTTTGTTTTATAAAGTTGTTCTGTACTCACGTAAGCGCTTAGAGCTAAATCTAGATTAGGCGCATAAATATTCATAATAATAATATTTCTGTTTACGTGGTGGATTTTATACTTATGTTTTAATTCATTTTTAACTTCAGTAAAATGTATTATTGAATTTTTACACTCGTGTTTATGCAGCAATTTGTGAGTCTATAAATTCACTCAGAGGTAAAAAAATATTCCAGATTTTTGTGGAATAGGATCTTTTCTTTAGAAATATTATATTGTTGCCTGTTTTTTAAAACCATAAACACTGTCCTGGATGAAGTCCTGGTAGTATTAAGTCTAACATGATTGTGTTATTTTTTAGTATTATTAAATTATTTTACATTTTTTGTTTGATAGAAATAACACAGTTTTTGTGTCATAATTGTGGATCCTGGGAATTTTTGCCAACATGGTAAATATTCTTATAGTTAAGAATTTTCGCCAGTAAATGTTCATTATAACATTTTCCGTTTATTGACATGTGATAATAATTTTGAAATTAAAAAAAAAGGTTTTACAAACAATTGCAGCACAAACCACAGCAAATAATTTTGAATTTAAACAAATGTTTTACAAGCAGAGGCAGCACAAAGCACAGCAAAGTCAAATTTCTGTTGTTGCTTAAAATTGTATTGTATCATAACATATTAATTTTCACACATTTTATTGGATAAACTTTGAGAGCCCAATGTCAGAAGTTTTGTTCACATGTTTGTGGCTTTACAGTTTCATTAATTTGCTCCATAATAGTATGGGGATGTTTCAGAGTGTGAAAAGTATTCATATGTTTTGTTGGATAAATTTTCTGATAATAATTAACCTCCATCATGCGGCCTTTTTAAACTCAGGTTTGTTGTCATTGTTATTGCTGTTGTTATTAATCATGGATGAATTCCTAGAACAGTTGCACAGTGAGACTATCTTATATCTTGTATAAAATGAACAGTATAAAATGAGCAGTATTTATTTCTAATGATATTTAACTGTATAGCATCTAGAATTCTTCTTGTTGTTGTTATTATTATTATTATTATTATTATTATTATTATTATTATTATTATTAAACTATATTTTAATTTTATTGTTCCAGTCACACCAGCTCACTTCCTATGTGAGCAGCACTTTTTAGTGCCTCCGCGTTTCCTTTGCTGGTGGCTATTTTTACCTTGCCTGCACCCCCCTACCAGTGAAAGAAAGCATCAGCGTAGCTATTTATAGCTAGCCTGGCTGATCTAACCTCAAAATCTGAAAAGCTTTGGTTGAGCTGCTATGCAATGTGCATAATAAAACCAATACAGTTTTAAATATTTTGTGCACCTGGAACTTCGACGATAGTAGTATGGCGTTATACAAATCATCCGTAGTAATTTTATTGATTGTTTAAAACAAATTCTTTAAATAGTTGTAAAAGTAGATTTACCTCAGATATATATATAAATAGTTAGAACTCTTCAGAGTGATGTCCATGATATTTTGACTTTTGCTTTTGTAATAACTTAGTAATTTAGTTTTTATTATAAGGGTTCTAACCTGTCAGAAACACCCAAAACTACAGTTTAAACGTGTATCCCTCAGAGGTGCCAGCCAGTACGGATTGACCGTATTTAATTCCGAATTAAATACGGAAATACGGTAGCTTTGATAAAAATACGGAGGAGAAGTTGCCGATCGTTTATCTTTGCCAGCGGTGCTTCTGTACCGGTTTCTAGTCTCATAATAGTACTCCTGCACTCACTGAACGTCGCTGTGTTCAACAAGCTGATTTTCATGGTGATTTTAGAGTAAAACAAGTGTGGTGTTCAACAAGCTGATTTTGATCGTGATTTTAGAGGACTGAAAATAGCCTGCTGTTTCAGAGGGAAGCCTGTCGTTACTTTATAGTGTCATAGGCTGGGTTTTGCGATGAAAAAAAATTACTGACAAGTGTTAAAAAATACTGACAAACGGGTCCGGAAATACTGACAAGAAGATTAGGGGGTTGGCACCTCTGATCCCTTTTCTTTAGAAGCAAATTTACATTTCCGGAGATTGCTGTGTGGGATTGAAAACGCAAGGGGAAAAATGGAATATCCACTCAAATGTCACATTGTTTTCAGTGCATACTAATACCATATGGTATGACTGGGTGAAATTCCACACCCAGAGACGGAACACATTAGATTGATCTTGATTCCCTTTTCTAACGGGAAAGCCCATTTTGTTGTTTGACATCCAATTTAGCTTTACACCGCTAGACGCTTACATTCGGGTCTTGCCAGCGGCGTTATAGAGACGGTTGTCAGCCGTCGTGACTGTAAAAAATACTTTAACTGACAGGTACCACAAACAATTACATTACACAATAATTGCGGTTAAATTTGCTTTAAAAATATAGGTGAGATCCGCTTTAATAATTAATACAATTCATTATTTTAAACTAAAATGCATATCAGAACCAATTACCACTTTCAGATTGTCCGATAAACAAATTGCCTTCTTTACCATTAAATTGATCAGTACAAAAATGAATAGATAAGAGCTTCTAGTCTGGATTTGTTCCATGCAAAATACCAATTAAAATATTGTTTGAACAAGTATATAAAACAAAGTAGATAAATATGCTGGAGCTTCTTTATGCTTTGATGTAGGCACCCAATTTTCTCTGCAACATTGAAATAAATTTAGATCAGTTAATTATGCTTACCTAGTGCACTTTGCAGCTTCAACAGTTTCTCAAGGTGCTGGCCCAAAGCAGGATTTAACGTCAGCAGAAACAGGGTACATGCAGCAATGCTGACGCTTTACATGTAACTTGAACTGTATAATAACACTATGGTTGAAAATTGTAATCTGCTTGTTATATGCTTATTGGGGGTTTCTTTATAAATAGTATCCCCTCTTTCTGGAAATTTAGTGCTTTAAATTCCCATTGTCGCTGTTTTTCTCCTTTGTTCTTTTTCATTCCTACTCTGTTCTATTCTATTCCGCCTTGGGAATGCCGGGGGTTTCAATATAAATAGTATCCACACTTTCTGGAAATTTAGTGCTTTAAATTCCCACTGTCGCTGTCTTTCTTCTTTGTTATTTCTCATTTCTACTCTGTTCTATCAATCTACTATACTATCTTCTTCTTCGCTAGACCAGTCGCCTACCTTTTTTCTTGAAAACTCTTCCGGGACGCAACTCCTCATTTGTGTGTGAGGTCTGTTGGATCAGCTTGGGAATATTGAATGCTTTCTGCCAGGTGGTCACTGGGGCTTCTTATGATGTTATTATTTGGCAATTTAGGCATGTTATATGTATGTGTTTTGTTGATATTTTATAATGATGTTTATATTCTATTTTGTTTTGTAAACGGGGATTCGATAAATTAGAGTATAGCTTCAGCATCCCCTGCGTGGGATGTCTTTATTGTAAAGTGACCGGCTGGTGGAGTGCCTTCAGTTTTACCACTAGGGTTGTTTCAGCAGGTCTTTTTTGCGGATCAGGGGCGAGTCGTCTTTCAGCGAAGTTGTGGTATTGATTTTTTGGTCCTGATTCAGCTCTTTGCAGTCCACTGGACCCTGTAAGCAATGAATAACTAACTATGTTCTATAAATCTACTATACTATCTTAGCTAGACCAGTCACCTACCTTTTTCTTGAAAACTCTTCATTTGAGTATTTGGTCTGTTGGGTCAGCTTGGGAATATTGGACGCTTTCTGCCAAATGGTCACTGGGGCTTCCTATGATATTATTATTTAGCAATGTAGGCATTTTATAAGTATGTGTTTTATTGATATTTTATAATGATGTTTATATTCTATTTCGTTTTTGTAAACGAGGGTTCGATAAATTAGAGTATAATCTCAGCGACCCCTGCGGGGGATGCCTTTCTTGTAAAGTGACCGGCTTATGGAGTGTCTTCAGTGTTACCACTAGGTTGTTTCAACAGATTTTTTATACCAAACAGGTGTGAGTCCTCTTTCAACCAAGTTGTGGTCCTGATTTAGTGCTCCTGATTCGGTTCTTTGCAGTCTGCAGGACCCTGTAAGCAATGAATAACTAACTAAACTTCCGCATTTTGTTGTTGGCTTTATAAACTTTCGCGTTCTGATTGCAGTATGAAAATTATTTTATATCAGCTTCTATGTATTGTATGTGAATAAAAATAAATGTCTGCAAATTTTATTTAACAATTTTTGTTGTTGTCAGTTTTTAAAAAGTCTACACATGTAAGCTTGCCTTTTTGGACGATTCCAAATCACAATCATTTTCTTGAATATTATTGGAACTTGTTTTATTCTTGAGTATTAAATTATTTGGAATAAATATTCTTCTAAACGAACTAAGTATATTTTATTTATTTTTATATTTTCATATGAATAAATCTACTACTATTACAGTTGTATTTTGGGCTTTGTGTCATTGCACCCCCGTGGGGGAATCGGGGGTTTCAGTATAAATAGTATCCCCACTTTCTGGACATTTAGTGCTTTAAATTCCCGTTGTCGCTGTCTTTCTCCTTTGTTCTTTCTCATTCCTACTCTGTTCTATCAATCTACTATACTATCTTCTTCTTAGCTAGACCAGTCACCTACCTTTTTTTTGACAAATCTTCGGGACAAAACTCTTCATCTGTTGGAAATATTGGACTCTTTCTGTCAGATGGTCACTGGGGCTTCTTATGATGTTATTATTTGGCAATATAGGCATTTTATATGTATGTGTTTTGTTGATATTTTATAATGATGTTTTATATTCTATTTTGTTTTTGTAAACGGGGGTTCGATAAATTAAGAGTATAGCCTCAGCGTCTCCTGCCTGGGATGTCTTTATTGTAAAGTGACCGGCTGGTGGAGTGCCTTCAGTGTTACCACTAGGGTTGTTTTGGCAGATCTTTAATGCGGATCAGGGGCGAGTCCTCTTTCAGCGAAGTTGTGGTCTTGATTTTGTGGTCCTAATTCGGCTGTTTGCAGTCCGCTAGACCCTGTCAACAATGAAAAACTCACTAACTAACTTGTGTCATTGCTGTCTGTTAGTCTAACACACACACACACACACACACACACACACACACACAACCGTTGTGATGACTTTCATGAAACTATGCATACGTTGCTTTGACATTTTTAAGAATTTGTCCATTTTTTAAAGCTAACCCTAACCCCTCTAACCCTAACCCAAACCATATCAACAAGCACCTTAACCTAACCCTAACACTAACGGAACACTGTGTTTATGTCAAAATAACGGGGTCCGTCAAAAGAACGTATGTAGCGTTTCAAGTGTTTATCAAAATAACCCCCCCGTTGGAGTGCCGGGGGTTTCAGTATAAATAGTACCCCCACTTTCTGGAAATTTAGTGCTTTAAATTCCCACTGTCGCTGTCTTCCTCATTTGCTCTTTCCCATTCCTGATCTGTCCTATCACTCTGCTATACTATCTTCTTCTTCGCTAGATCAATGACCTACCTTTTTTCTTGAAAATTCTTCCTGGACAAGACTCCTTGTTTGTGTATGGGGTCTGTTGGATCAGCTTGGGAGTGTTGGACGCTTTCTGCCGGGTGGTCACTAGGGCTTCCTATGATTGTATTATTTAGCACTATAGGCATTTTATATGTATACGTTTCTGTTGATGATTTGTAATGATGGTTGTATTCTATTTTGTTTTTGTAACCGGGGGTTCGCGTAGTTGAGGTAAACCCTCAGCCGTCCCCCGCGTGGGATGTCTTTATTGTAAAGTGACTGGCCGGTGGAGGGCATTCAATTTTCCCACTGGGGTTGTTTCAGCAGATCTTTTATGCGGATCGGGGGTTGTCCGGTCCTGATTTGGCTCGGAAGAGTCCGCTGGACCTAAAGCAACAATAAATCAATCAATCAATCAATCAAAATAACGGCATTTCTACCTAGCCACAAACACACACCCACAGCCGGGCGTACACACTATATTATCATGACTTTCCTGAAACGCCACATACGTTGTGCTGGCAAGGGGTCATATTTCGTCCCCATTTTTAAGTACTTTTATGTGTTCGCACCCTAACCCAAACCCAGCCCTAACCCTAACGGATCATTGTTCTGACGTCAAAACAAGTAGGTATGTCAAAACAAGTTATGTAGGTGTTCACTGATTTGTCCAGATAACACTGTGTAAGTGTGCCCACACACACACAGCTACCTGCTTTGAATATTGTCAGTGCTCATTTGAGAGTCCAAGGTGATAAAGAAAAATATAAGTATCCTGTGTATGCAGGCAGGTTTAAAAAATAAATGGGCATAATTAGATCGATTTGATCTGTACAATGCTCCAGATGGGAGGCAACCATGCCTTGTTAGAAAATATACGTTGGTAGAGTACTTTCCCTTGGCTGAGGCTTTTAATTTACCAAAAGAGGCGGCCGGCAGATTCAAAACAGCGGGTTGTTTACACAATACTTTCGTTAATAATTACATTATTTGGTGCGATCAACAAGCCCCATGGATTTCATAACGCCTTTAGTGGTGTTTGGCACATCTTTGACATCAGTACCAACGCTTTTTGTGCTGGATAAGCTCGGAGCATCTAAAGATGTTCTTTTTCTGATGCTGGTCAGCGTTCTTTGTTGGGTAGTCGCAGCAGCAGTACCGATCTTCTTCCTGAGAAAACGCTACCGAAATGTCGACTTCTCCGTCTACGGTAAGTTTTGCTGCGCAGTCTTTTTTTTTTTTTTTTTTTTTTACAGTTTACAGGTAGAAAATTGCATTACGTTCTCTGCGTTGTTTGGGGTGTGATATATAAAATTGAAGGCGTCCGTGACCTACTTAAGTGGGGCCAGGTAGCTCAGTTGGTAGAGCGGCTTACTAGTAACCGAAAGGTACCTGGTTCGAATCCCGGATTGGCCAATGTGTTACCATATTATTTTCCCCTTACCATCAACTGGTTCGCTGGTGTCAGAATAATGTGACCAGTAGTCGCCTATACGCTTCGGTGTCGTGTGACTATAATCTACAATTACCCTTTGTGACCTACTTTTTCTAGTACATGTACAACACTCGTCAGAAGCTACCGTTGCCATCCTTCTCGCAGAACCCACAGAATGCTGACGGAGTTATAAAATCCCGTGCGTGGGCTTGGGTGGCATAAGACGGTCAAGAGCCAGAAAGAGGTCAAATAAGGTTGAGAATGCAGTAAACGATCTGCCAAAACCAATAACTGAATAAGCGCACAGAATCCCTTGATTTTGGGGTGTTGAGAGACTTGACATAATCTGATAAATAATTTATACTAATAGTAATACTAATTAGTAATAAGCAGCCTCTAACTACTATTATTGGATTAATTATTTAGTTACACCAGTAAAATTTTCTATAAATTTATTGAATTTGTTGTTTGTATTGCCCCTGTATATTAATTTTTAAAATCTAGTACTTTTGAACACAGAATCAGTGCCGATTCAAATCATTTATTGAATAATAGAATATATATTATATATATAATATATATAATAATAAAAAGATAAATTTGAATCAATGAATGACAGACCTTAAAAGTTAAAATAGTAAAATAAAATATTAATAAAACAGAATAATTTGAAATACATGGCATTCATGTATAATTAAAAACTAAGAATAGTAAAATAAATAAACTTGTATTGTAATAAATTATACGTGAAAGAAAATGAGAAGATGAACAGTAGAGTTGAGGGTTATTTATAAACAGATTTTCCACTCTGTTTTAGATTTTAATTCATTAATAACTTATTTGTCTTTTCTTTTCTCTTTGTGTGTTAAATTGTTTTTGTATTTTCCTACACCATTGTAACCTACCGATATCAATCTGTATGGCTCGTTTGGAATGGTATGGTTTAAATAAAACAGGGTCAAATCTCTCTCTCTTTCTCTCTCTCTCTTTCTCTTTTGTCTCTCTCTATCCTTTGTCTCTCGAGTCTCTCTGTCTTTCTCTCTCTCTCTCTCTCTCTCTCTCTCTCTCTCTCTCTCTCTCTCTCTCTCTCTCTCTCTCTCTCTCTCCCTCTCTCCTTTGTCTCTCTGTCTCTCTCTATCCTTTCTCTCTCTCTCTGTCTCTCTCTCTGTCTGTCTGTCTGTCTGTCTCTCTCTCTCTCTCTCTCTCTCTCACTCCTTTGTCTCTCTCTCTCTCGCTTTGAACATCAGTGTAGGCATGTGCTTGTAAAGCTTTTAAGCAAAACATTTTCTCTCTCAATTTTATTTTCAGTATTTTCGGCACTTTGCTGGACTGCAGTGATTAACCTTACGACTGCTCTGGATGTTGGCGGCTTCATCAATGGGTTTGCAGGCAAGCACATTGTAAAGGTGGATCCTTTCGTGAACACTTCGCAGGGCATCATCACAATGTACTGGGATGGTTCAGTGCACTACATTCTTCAGCTGTCCGCTGTTGTTCTTTTCACAATGCAGTAAGTTATTAATTTACTTTTTGTTTTAGTGTTAGAGATTAATTGTGTGATTCCTTTTAAACTGTTAACATTTTATTTCTACACTTTTGAACTTAAAGGCTTGAAAATAATTAATGAAAGTGAAAATTTTGACATGTTAATATTTTTACATGACTAACTTGTTTTGAGATCTTGTTTTCTTTCTCAGTTCTTTTAAGTCTTAGAACTGTTACTGTTAGTTTCTAGATGGGAGACTATTTGGTATAGGTTTAAACAATAGAGTGATAGAAAAGATTCTCAAGCAAAAAAAATATCCCCCTCCTCCCCCCCTAATTCTTCCACCCTACTTCCTCCCCCCTTTCCCCCCCTCTCCCCACCCCCTCCCCCCCCCCCAAAAAAAAAGCTATTTTACAAAGAAAAGAAAAGATAAACACAAAGAAAAACAGTTGGAGTGAAAGAGAAGATTCTTTGGAATTGAGATAGAGTGTTCATAGAAGGATAGAGATTTAACGTAAATGTTGTGAAGGTTGGAATATAATTAGGATTGCTCTCGTCCGCCTTTCTGATCTCCGAGTCTGCCTTCTCTTTTGCAAGATGTTAGACTTAGTCCAGTTGAACAAATTTTCAAACGATTCTGGCTGACCTGATTTGATGGTATTGGTTGGTCAACGGAACAAGCTTTATGATATCTTGGTGGCATTAATTATTGGGAATCAGTCCATTACTTTGTGTGCGTGCTGGTCATGGAGAGCTGACATGCAGAGCAGGTGTTTAATTTTGGGTTCACAAGATAACTGTTTATGACTAGTTCATTTTTCTATGGAAACTTGTGAAGAAAGTTGAAACTCCCATAAGAAATAATGGTTTGATTTTATTTGCAGGGAAAGTTACCGTGAGGTTGCTCTGTACTGGTGTGGTTCTATCCTCAACTGCATGATCGTTATTATATATGGGAAATGTTTGAGTGAGTACTTTCTTCATGCCTTTGATTCTGAACAGACTGATGAAGTTCCTGTGATTGATCTGTGCAATTCTTCTATCCCATCCCTTCCTGATCATCATATTTCTTTTTTATTCTAAAACTGATTATAAATTGGTTTTTCAAATTAAAGAGCTGCTTTTTAAAAATATGTTTTACAAACGTATACCTAGTCACACAGTCTTGGAAAAATATATGGGTCTGTCTACAAAGCTGGTTCACTTTTTGTGACATGGGTGCCCCCCCCAAAAAAGTTGTCAAATACATACATTTTGTGGTTTATTTGAAAGATATGTATACACATGTGTGTGATCATGCCATGCAGGTTAGAAGATAAGTTTTGACCTTATCTGCATGTAGCCAGACCTTTAGTGTACACACTCAACGAAATGTCCAATGTAACACGGAAACCAAATAGTACTTAAAAACCAACAATATATATATATAAAGTTGGCAAAGAATCTTTATTTATAAAGAGATTTGCTATCAAATAGATATAAGATTAAAAAGAAATGTTTACATTAATAAAGAAGCTTATCTATTGATACATTATCAAGTCAGTCAATTTTCGACAAATTTTAATCGTTAAAAGTTCTTTTATACTTAAAATGAAACAACCTGAAACAGCTACAGCACATACAAATTGTGTATAATATAACACAATAACAAAATAAAAGTGAGATCTTACAGGTCTCTATTAAAAAAAAATCTGGTTCTTATTTTAAAAATAATGTCCAATGTAACACGGAAACAAAATTAAGCTTGACGATAAATTATATTCGGCTAAATAATATTTATCAAACTTAGCGTATCCAAATCAAGTCAAATAATAAATTTAAATAAGTGTACTTGTCTCTGCTGTTTCAAAGAGCATTTTTATTTATTCATTAACAAATTTTGAACGGATCTCATCATCCATCGTAACAAGAACGACAAAAAATAATGGTTTCTTGGCTTCTAATTACGTTGGACTAGCCGGAGATCTATTTTCATTAAAATAGGCACCACAGTAGAATTAAACTTATCCTAACAACTAAATAAACATAAAATATTATATAAACATGAAGAATCTTACCGTAAAGAATCAGTTTTCTTGGTGACATTGCGTGTGATGTCCAACGTAACAACTACGTGATACTCGGAAACCACACACGATGAAAAAGATTCCCCGCGTAAAATGAAACCACGCGAGAAGGGACGAGTGTACATATATCAATCCGCTAAATGTCAATGAGGCCTACTTTACGTCAAAATTTTAATACTGTGATGTTTGGTTTTGTGTTTGATGCTTTTATTCTTTTATGTTCCTTGAGTATTTATTTATGGCTGGCTGTAACTGCGCTTTGAGCTTCTCCTGAGGGAAAGGCGTAGAATTTTAAATGAAATAAATTATTATTATTATTATTATTATTATTATTTACGTCATTAAAATAGTTCTACTAGGTATGCTTTGAAATAAGCAAAATAAATTTGTGTGTAGTCCAACGTAACATGAAAATCCGGAAACGATGTCAACCGATGCTTTTCAGACCATCAGAGCATTTACATAACGACTAAATTGTTATTTGTAAACATTGGAATTCATTCATAACATACCACCAAGAAAGACAACTCTAAAAAAAAACATGTATTCTTGCGCTTAAGACAAAGATCAATTTTTGAAAACATTCTGCCTGTTTCGGAAACCATGCGTTACGTTGGACATCCAAATTTACTCTGGCTATAATACACAAAATACAAAACAAATTGTTTTTGTAAGTATTGTACATGTTTAAACTATTACTAATGAGTTAGATTATAATAATTTTACGTGTTCTATGACATCTTTATTTATGTAAACACTTAAAAGAAAACCCGGTCATTCTCATGTCACAAAATTAGGTCAAATTTTAGGCCACTTTCAGACATTTACAAAACAAATACAAAGGTTCTATAGACATTTTCGTCTTAAAATTATTAATACTATCTCTCCGATCACTTTTAAATAAGATAATAGCAAAAGGAAAGGCAAGTAAGCAGCTTGTTGTGATAAATATTATCTAGAAAAGCAGCACCTCTCGCGGTGCTCAGCTTTGTAGACAGACCCATATATGTGATTTAAGTTATTGATTATAAAGTTAATATGCTATTTAATTTTTAAGTTCTTTCTGTGTTTCTTTTTCAAGAACACATCCTACTTTCATTTCACTCAAGTTGTTTGTTTTACTTTTAAAGTTTTAGATGTGGACAGGCATTAATTGCTATAAGTGTTTTTCTTGCTGGTTCTGAATCATTTTATGAAATGAAGGTACTGTTGAAATAAAACCTGGCCTTGTTCTGAACTCGAGGTTACTGTTGTTCAGGTCATGGGGGCATGAAGTTGTCTGACTTTACCTATGTGCCAATGATCGGCGTTGCATTGTGTGTTGCTTTCAAACTCATCCGTGACAGGCCTATTCAAGCTCGCTCCTACCGCAGGGTAAGACAATTCTCGATAATAATTACATTTACAGTTGTAAAATAGTAATGCAAACTTACAGAGCAACCTCTTGTGGTGTGGTGTGTGCCAGTGTGATTCACGACGTATGTATAATTATTGTCAGAGGCAAATAATAATAATAATAACAAAGCAGGCTTGTATAGCGCGGTACCCCCGCTCAGGGCTGGGCTCACCGCTCTTAACATAGGATTTACATAAGATAGTACACTGATCAGAACAGACATATGAACAATAAAAACAAAGTATGCAAGCATTCACACCAACTGTACTCATAAAAGCATACAAGAGAACATCATATACAATACACTTCACACGCATAATAACAAATATTAATTTTAAAATATAAATGGCATATTAGATAATAATAAGATATTAAATACAATTAAAACAAATGGCAATGAATCATTTTATTCTCTTGGCTCTTACATAATTATTTACCTTTGTAGTAGCTAAAAGTAGTAATACAGTACAAAAGGAACTGTTAGTGATTATTATTTTGTGTAAAAGATCTGTTCATTTTATCCTAGTGAAATAAAACTGTGTTTATACAAAAGCCACATTTTTACTGGGTGCTTTATTTGGCTTTTTTTTCTCTTTAGATTCCTCCGATAACCAAGCGACCTGTGGATCTGTTTTTTGTCGTCTTCTTCAAGCTTGCTCTCGTTTTGGCCGTCTTTAGGGGACTGGTATGTGATATTTCTAATGTGGATTCTTGAATTTTTGCAGCTCATAGCCACTTTCAAATCCAACTTGAAAACTCATCTCTTCCTTCGCCATCATCATTCCTTCTTTTCTGATTCAGACCATCGCCGTGACATCGTACTAGGTCATCCCAAGGTCATTGTTTTTTGGCATAACACAACTTTTGTTGTAGTTTATTTGATAGTGCATGAGTATATTAGGAGTCGGAGGTCAAGGTCATCCCAAGGTCAAGAGCATAGACAGATCAAAGTCGGTATCACTTTGCATTTTAATGCCAACGTTTCATTTTGTTTTTTGTTTTTTTTCTGAGTAATCATTTTCATGTTAAATATTGCAAGTTCCATAACGAGCATGAGTCACATGGGCTTTGTCCTTCTAATTGTTTTTGTTGTTATGTGTGGGTAACTCATTCAAATAGCCAAAAAGGAAGGGATTGTCAGATGCCAAAATTTGGTCAGTATAAACTATAAGCTTTCGCATTAAAGATTCATTCATGGATGCATAAAATAATTATATTGTTCTTTGTCAGATTGGTAACTTCTGCGTTCAGTTGATGTTTTTTCTGTTCTTTTTTCTGTTCTGTTCTGTTCTTTCTAGATTGCCTTGGGAGCAGATATCCCATGCATGAAAGAATACCTGGGCAAGTACGAACCTTACATCAAGGACCCCACTGGCTATCCAAAAGTTCAGGTACAGTGTCTTAAGAGCTTGAGGGTATTCGCCTATACATAGCCCAGACATGCCTACATATACAGAATTTCCATATTTTATCCTGAATCTCAAATTGGACACGGTTAGGGAAAATACAGATTTTTTTTTTACGGAGTTAGAGTTACGGTAAATCAGAATTGTGAGAGAAGTGGTGTTCCAGAGATCAAAACAAGGTCTATAGCGCCACAGTGGATGTCACGATGGCTCATATGTAAGTCCGGAAGAGTTATGCAGGAAAGTCTTAGAGCGCATGTTCCGCTTCTCAATCTGAATCACGGCGTCAAAGAGAAAAGACAGCGAATTGAGCGACCGGTCAAACAAGATAATTCGCACGCAGCGTTGAGGTTTTGTTGTGTTTTTATTCCAAGACAGTTTATGAACTTTAACTGAATGGCTTTGGCCACACATGTTCTCATTTCTATTTCTTCTCGGCATTGGTCCTGAAATTTCACATTTTCGGGGGGAAATGTACTGAAATTGGAAATTTATGGTAGGCATGTCTGATACGATAGCTATAATCTATGCTTGATAAATGTCTGTCTCATCTAGCATCAAGATTGCCTGTTTGGTGGAAACTGGTCTATTATAAGATACTTCATGTACTCTGCAATGTGACATTTCAGAAGATTGGGACTCTTCCTTGTAAAAACCCTACTGGAAACCTCTTGTGCAATGCCTTTGATTTGAATTGTTTCAGATGATTGTCAACATGTTTTACCTGGTGTACTACTATCTATGTGTGCTGGACTCTCTGGTCAACTTCAGCGGACAGCTGTGGCTTGCTGACTGGTCTCTCATTCATGCTGGCGCTGCTTGTTCTGTGAGTAACATTCGTTCGTCCCCAAATGAATGATCATTTGATAGAAGCGCCTTATCAAACCCAGCAAACATTTTGGGGTTTAGAAGAAGTAAAATTAAATGTTACCCGCTAACGTATTTTTAACTCTTTCTATGCCAGCCTTTTGTTTTTTTAATCACTTAACTTCCCCCTGGTGACTGACATATTTGTAGGTGTAGGCACAAAAAAAAAAGTTGATGAATTCATCCTCACATCTGCAATTGGGAGTTTATCAATAATAGCGTCTCTAAAAACCGAGTTATGGTAAATATGTACAGTTGGAGCCTCATTTTGAGTGTTGGAGTCATAGTTTTTGTGCAGTGTCATTGTTTGTTATAATATGTCAATTGTAATATATTGTACCTTTTTCTTGTTGACTCTATGTGTGTCCATGTTTCTGTTGGTCTTGCCTTGGTACACCATTTGAAATTCTAGAGTCAAGGTCAAGATCCTAAAAATATCAAAGTCAGTATTACTTTGCAATTTAATGCCACCGTTTCATTTTTCTTTCTGGGCACTCATTTTTATGTTAAATATTGCAAGTTCCACAAGGAGCATGTGAGTCATATGGGCTTTGCCCTTCTAGTTAGAAAGATTTATCAGTGCAAGTTGACTGCTTCTTTTTCCATTGAATACTCATTCAATCTCAGAGCTAAGATGCGATAAAGTTTAGATCACCGATTGGTGCCATTAAAAATCTATCTTTTTGGTTTGGGGTTTGTCTGAGATCCCCAAAGTGTGAGTAGAGATTAAAATTAAACATTGATTGGTCTGAAATCACAAAAGTCACTGACGACACACCTGTTTTTGAAACATCTGTGAATAAATGTGTATGTACGAGTTTTGGAGTGAGGCGAGGGATGAGGGGAGAGAGAGAGAGAGAATTTCAAAAATTTTTCGGCATGGGTCGTTCTGTCGGTCGAGGTGTAGGCTATGAAAATTATTTTCTTACGCTGGAGTCTTTCATTTTAAATTTTGTCCATTTTCATTATTTTAATTTTTGTTTTTAAATGTAATACGTAATATTTTATAAGACGGTTAAATCCGTAATTTCATTCTTTGTGTGTGTGTGTTTGTGCAATGCAATGTGCAGTACGTTTTAGTACGATGTCATTTTGTTTTATCACATACTTTTTTAAATTATGTTTATGGTTTGGTTTTGTGATTCGCATGTAAAATCAATTATTTCTTAGCTTGTGCGATTTATATATTATATTTGTAACCACTGTACCCTTTGTGCCCTAACTTTTTAAAAATTGCTGTCCTGTGTTTTACCTTAGTGTTAAAGTTTAAATCTTGTACATGTACATCTTTCTTTTAGTATACATATTTTACCCTTCGTTTAAACTCGATACTTTTAGATTATAATGTTAACCTGCCAGTGTGAGTGTGTGCATGCGTGTGAGCGCTTTGAGCAGACAGTTGTCTGGAATCGCTCTTTATAAAATAAATTATTATTATTATTATTATTAAAGGTTAACATTAAATATTAATGGCTCTAAAATCACCAAAGTGTGAAGAGAGGTTAACATTAAATATTAATGGCTCTGAAAGCACCAAAGTGTGAAGAGAGGTTAACATTAAATATTAATGGCTCTTAAATCACCAAAGTGTGAAGAGACATTAAAATTAAATGTTGATTGAATGGGTCGATCAGTTTGGGTTTGGATATTTCCTAGGTCACGTAGGTGACAAGCACAGTGGTCATGATCTTAGATTCTGCTGAAGATTGTTTTCTTTATATTGCATTATGATCTGGTCTTCCATGCTCGTTGGTTCTCGCTCTTTCTTTGTCTAATCTCGATCACCTCATCATCATGGACCCGGTTCTGGTCATGTTTCTGGTCTGTTGTTCAGTTGCTGAACAATTCAAATGCTTACTAACTGCCATTTTGCTGTAGAATTTTCTGTGCTGTAGAGTTTTCTGGAATGCAGTTTTGTTTCACTGGTAAATTAATTAGGCATGCATGGGGTTAGTCGGTATGCGGTCTGGGGAGACGTGTTTGTCAAAACAAGAAAAATTTTCACAATATTTCTTTATTTTTTTGTGTGTAAGTTATTAATATTGAACTTATGATTCTTTGATGCATGATATATATTAATAAGACACGCAACCTGTGCACATGTGGTCAACCTCATTTCAAGGTCAAGGTCACTGGAGCTGTCCAAAGTCAGTATAGGTACTTTGAAGTAACCTTGACCCTAAACTATGAGAGATATAAAGTTCAAACTTGTTGTATTTTGAGCTGATAGATTGATCTTTCATATATGCTCCATTTTTGCGTTGATCTTGAAGGCCAGGGTCATTTGTAGGCCTTGCAAAAACATTTTTTAAAATGGATCATCGTACAGTGAAAAGGGCTGTTTATTTAACTATAACATTCAACAACACTGGATTATTTGATCATACATGAGCCTAAGAGGTCATGTGAAGATCAAGGTAAAGTTCACTGAAGATAAAGGTCATCCCAATATCACTGTTTTTTTTTTTTTTTTTTGTTTTTTTTTTTTTTTTTTTGCATAATACAACTTTTGCTGCATTTTAAAAAATATTACATGAGTGTATTTGGAACCAGATGTCGAGGTCATCTCAAGGTCAAGAGCACAGAAAGATCAAAGTCGATATTACTTTGCATTTTAATGCCAAAGTTTCTTTTTTCTTTCTTTATTTTTTCTGGACAGTCATTTTTATGTTAAATATTGCAAATTCCACAAAGTGCATGTGAATTATATGGGCTTTGACCTTCTAGTTTTTGTTTTCTGTTTCCAGTCGCAGTTTATCTACATGGCGAGCTCCATGTACCCCCTCACAGACGAGAAATTCCGTCCTCCCAAGTCTGGCACCGGAGCGGTCGGCTTCTGGACTGTCAACCTGCTGTTGCTGATCGTCCCCCACCTCTTTGCCTGGAGATGCTGGCGCGACCCTGACAACTGCGGCCGCACCTTCACCACCGAGGTTGCGCGACCTGTCACGCAAGGCTACCCCACGCGCCACAGCAACAGGCGCAGCACACCTAAGAAGGAATGAAACGTTGAGCGGCATATCTTGGTGAAATGCATTATTGTGCAGAACAAGGACAAGATAAAGTGCGTAAAATAAGTATTGTATCATTTATAAGGTGCAAGAGCATCGTAAAGAGTAGACTGACTAATGAACAACATAAATAAATTTATATATAGATTTGCACGCTCAAGATCATTATCATGCATACCTTGTTTGAAGCGTTTTCTGGCTGTACAGATTAGCTAATGCAGCTTCATGTTGTATTATCATATGTATAAAGGCATAATGGACTGATATTCTGCTGCAGCAAATTATTATTTTAAAACGTTGTGTGTTATGCATACATTTGGTCTGATCATGGTGTTTAGACAGTTTTTTTTCTGCCGTGTTCATTTGTGAAGTTGCTTCAAAACTACTCTACTTCAAATATTTGACATAAAATGACCTTCTATGTTGACTTTGTAGAGTATGTGGGTTATTATAGGTAGTGGCAGCCAAAATTTGAATTTTAAGTGATGCTCATCTTACTTATTGCATTATAAAATTTAAACAAATACAAGAACAACACAAAAAGAATTTTTATGATATCTTTATTGGTTAAAAAAATATTCACGTTCAAAGTTGGAAAAAATAGCATCAGTGTGTAAAAAGAAATAAATCGTCAACTTTAAAAGCACAAATATCAAAATGCAAAGTGAAGATAATGGTTATTTCTTGTTTTTATTGAAATATTATACCAACAGTAACTGTACAATTAATTTTACCTCAATATTTAGCAAGACTTAAAAAATAGAATTGCTCAAAGTTGACAAAAAATGCTTTTTTTAACGCAAAAAAAGTGCACGAACGTCCATTTTCGTGGTGCCACATTTTAAAAACTTTACAAACTATTCAATCCAAACTTGTTTAGCTAGTTATCTATATGACATAGAACAAGCTCAATTTTTTTTAGGACATTAGCTTGCAAATTAAATAAGTTAGAAACTCTTAAACTTGGCATAAAATGCATTTTACAAAGGGAAACTAAGAAAGAAATTGCGAATTATGGAAATAACTTTTTTCGATATGAAAAATCACTTGCAACTTTGTACATATCTTTGTAATAAATATACAAACATAACACAATAAAGTTCATGGTATTAAAACAATGTTTAGTCCATGCCATTAAAAATTATTAACATGCAAGATATTTATAGTACCATAATAGATTGTAATGGTATGTTACGAAGGTTATCAATATTTATTCAAATTTTTCAGACTTTTTGTGAGGAAAATATTTTATAAAAAATTTAATAATCAACATAAATCAGGTATGAATAAAATATATATATATATAAAAAAAATTTCTTTAGCTGAAGTCAAGCATAAGAAGCAGCTAAGTAAAGGGTGACGCAATTCAAGTTTTGTCAAAAATCTTTTCATTGAAAAACAAAATATAAAATTAAATAAATTCCTTGAACATTGTTTAAAATGCTTATTTGCAGAGAAGGCTAAAAATAAAATATTTCCAATCCTAAAAATAAAATATTTTGGGAAAACGGAGATTAAAACACACACACACGCCCACGCACTCACTCAAAATTCAAGAAACAGTGTCCATCAACTGTTCAACATTCTTTTGTCCTGGAACTGTGCTGAAAGGTTCACATTTTCAACAATAAATGAAAACAATTCCATCTCCTCCCATGTCTTTTCACTTTCTCTTCTTAAACTACTGATCTGCAAGAGCAGTCCATGGGTCAGTAGCCTGTGCTCCAAAAGAAGAGGCCTTCCTTTGCTGCGCTGCTGAAGGGCGGCCTTCATTCGTTGATAGCCATCTGAAACAATGAAGCATATTGTCTGTATCAAAGTACTTAAATTACCCTTTAGTAAGTAAATAATTAATGGAATATGAAATATTGGGGAAAAGATTTTCAATGAATTTCAGCAATAATTCAGGTAAAGGCATATGCATAAGAAAAAGCCAGCTTTGAAGTAGGCTACACACAGAAAAATACTAGTACAAGTAGTAGAATGTTTATTTTATTTACTGTTTTGTGCTCTTGTAATATTAATGAATGTTTATATTATCTGAACCCTATGAGATATGCAAAGGGAATATAGAACTGGTTGATTTTTTTAAAAGGGCAGGGGGGGGGGGGGAGGGATATAATTATTTTTCATCATTTTGTTAATTTATACCTGCTTTAACATTATTCCTATTCAGGCACATTAGGTTAACACAAGCCAGATATGATATATATGAAAACAACGCATAATAAATTCACTCAATAAACACATTTTTTAAAAATAGGAAAAAAAGTATAGATCTAGATATATATATAGGCTAGGCCTTTTTTTTTTTTAATGAAGACAAGATTGAAGGAAGAAACTTGTAAAATAAGACCTAATAAAATTAAAAAAAGCTAAGCATATGTTATATTTCGCCTTATCTTGTAAATTAAACTTAATTATTTTTAATATGACAGCAACAAAATTATCTTGTGTTTTATCGAGAGCAACATCAACTAGGGCCTTTAATTTTAGGCCTATGTTAGTGAAAGAGTCTTGAAAACGAAACCTAAAAGTTCGTCTGCTAATTTTTGTTGCCACTTCCGGTTTGATATTTCTTCACTTCAACGGGTTTTGATATTTCTTCACTTCAACGGGTTATAATTTAAATAATTTATCATGTAATGTCTATAAACTTTAGAAAAACATGAATAAATATGTTGTCAATGATAATTTCAAGTGGACATGTAAAAATAGTTCACATACAAAATTACGAAGCTCTCAAAGTTAGACATGCTGGAATGGCGCTAAGTTGTCGGTTTGCATCCGATCGGTTATTGTTGAAGAAATCGAAAAATATTGTTAAAGCAAACAATAATAATAAAATAAAGCATATATAGAATTAAACAAGAGATGTTACAGTATGATATAAATGTGTAAACTTACCGATTTCTTGCTTTGAGAGCTGGCATATTGAAAAAATCCTGGAGCTTGTTTCACACTTTGACCCAGTTGGTTCCATGTTGAAAAATGCAAGCGACCACGTGATCGGTATTCCAACTTTGATTGGATGGGGCTCCTACTGTATTTGTTGTACTGCGTAGTTTCATACACCATTTTATTCCTTAAATTCCGAGGTTTCTGGGCCATATAGACATCATTAGGTTTTGTATTATCGTTTTCTCAGTAGAAGCTCCGAAAGATGACATACTTTTTAACGCTTTCCACGCTAAAATAACACTTAAAAATAGGGAGAAAAAAAAGGACTCCTACGAAAATAACAGTAGCTTTAGTTCATTTTCAAGCTATTTTTAGACCATTCTTTCACTCTTTTCTATCGCGATGAGAGAATTTTCCGAGTGACGGTCGCAAAGTGAAACCGAGTAAGCCAAAAAAAATGACGACGCTGCATTCGCGCGGCTCGTTTCGGGTGCTACTTAAAATAATATATTTAAAAAATATGAAAAATTTCTTACATAAAATAATTGGATATATTAAAAAATAATGTATTTTGGCTTTGAATGAGTCTAGTTTTGTTGTTTACACTTAAGTGGTTTGATTAAAAAGCCGAGTAGAAAAATGCCTAAATTAAGCTGTTTTCAGTACTTTCTTCCACTACCAGCAGCTTGGCTGCCGCTACCTAGTTATTAGAGAAATTGTCGTTTAAAAAGGAACATGATTTTGCTCTGGGTTCTTATTTGTGTGTGCTGTATTATTTTCACTCAGTTTGCTGGGGTTATTATTGTGACTTTCGGTGAGACGTTTAGTTTTTTCCCTTTGCTGAGTACTCATTATGCATTTATTGAGTTCTTGCCATAATTGATTTGACCTTGTTTTGAATTGTATATATATATATATATTTGCAGATCATGCATCTCATCCTTTCTGCTTATTTGTTTTTAATTTTATCTTGGTGCTGGATCTATTGGGCAAGCGTTTATTTAGTCATGCATGGATCTGTTTGTGAAATTGACACATTTACTTGTTGGTTTAAAGGGTGAAGAATTTTGATTTTGATACATTAAATATGGAAATCTTGTACTCGTGATCATACAGTTAGAATAACAATTACTGAGCATTTGTACATAACTTTAAAGCCTGGAAAAGAACCTCATGTCTCTGGAAAATATGTAAGATATACAGTACTTATATTTATGCTAACTTTGACATTTTTCTCTTACAAACATTGTCACAAAATTTTTACCTTGTGATAGTGCGGGGACAAAATGGAAATTATACAGACAGTTAAAATTTGTTTGAAAGGTGTGAGTAATGATTCTCTGGAGCAATCAGATTAACACTTATCAAAGCTGAAGCGTTTTTCAAAGGTTTGTTTTAAATGCTAAACGCCAAGCCAAAATTCTTACATTTTTTAAATTACTTGATGCGGCAACTAAATATCAGTTTGCATTTAAAAAAATGATCAATGTGCAATAGACTTATTCCCTAAATGGGAAGCAACTCGTCTCGCAAGAATGATTTCCCTGAAATATAGCCAAACATGGCTAACTATTTACCTAGAGTGTCTTGAGTTCCAAGCATTTTTATTTTTGAGGACGTGGCGGGATTGTGTCTGGCCAAAGAAAGGCTGAACTAGCGGAACTGTGTGAGATTGCTAGAGAAATTAGCCTGGAGTTTGATCCCGATGGATTATTTGAAGGCAGACAGGACGTCAATGTTGACAAACTGACCGACCACAATGTCACGTTCTGTAGCATGAGGCAGCGGAATTTTTATTGTTGTTTTTGTTTTTTACTAATTTTAAAAAAAAATACTTCTTGTATACAGTCTGATGATATGTAAGGTCATCAGAAATGCAAAGCAGTTTCAATTTTTGAAATCAGTGGACATGTGAATTTGTGACGATTTATAACAGAAGATTTTTGCCTTTTTACAGCCTGCTCAAAAAGTGGTCATTGTCAGTTTAACCCTGTCTCTCTAAGAGTTAAACATTTTAAATGTTTTGGCTATCCAGTCAGATACTTTGAGTCATTAGAATGTAAAGCTGTACAACTTTTTGGAATCCAATAAAATTTGGATTTTAATTAATTTTTTAAAGCGTGCAAGTTACTGTAACGGTACTTGATGTGGGTGTAGGTGTAACACTGATAGCAAAGAAGCAGATCGACTCGGCGATTGTATCGCTCTTTTACATAGTGTAGCGTTCCAAATTTCACATAATCCTTTCAATAAACCCCACTGTTTATATGGCTCTATGTTCAAACGCTCACAAAACGCTTTGAAAAACACAATTTCATAATAAACATGACCAGTCTGTAAAAAAAACTCGCCACACAGTGTCCTAGTTACGTGACTTGATACAGCTTGAAAAAATAACACGCACTTTGCAGTGGCAGAAATGATCGGAAGACTCAAAGTCTGTCTGCAGTCTGGAAACCGTAACTCTTGCAGGCTTGCAGGATTATCTTCTCTTCTTTATCGGAATAGCTCCTGTTTCATTTCTATCATTTTGTAGTCAAGATTCAACCTATATTTTTACAAACATTGGACACTTTTGTGTGACCTTTTTTTGCGTTTCATCCACGTAACAATATTTGTAAGTCTTTTGCTTTTTTTCGCTGTAACTGTATCTACTCTGAGTTAGTATCTCACCCTATATAATATTATCATCAGTTTGTTATTTACCTTCACATCACCTTTTTTTTTCTTTTTTTTCTCTCCCCAATTTATTGTGTGTATAATGTTTGTTGTCTATTCAGGGTTATCGACTTTAGATATTGTGTAATAAAATTGTAAACTGGGGGTTGCTATTCTTCCCCCTCATCGTTTATTTTTATGGATGTAGAAGAGAAGTAGATCTGACTTTTGACTTGGGGGAGCGAGTGGAGGAGGGGGGGGGGGGGGAAGGGTAGGTTGCAGATCTTGTCCCTTTGTACATTGCTACAGGAGGATCTGTTTCGTTTGCTTTTGGTGCTTTTTTGTTCATTACATTTGTTTGCCATTTTATTGCTATTGCAAACATATTTTTATCTTTTTTTTTTTTTTTTAAAGTGTGTCATAGTATACTGCTACACGAGTTGTGAATTTTAAAACATTGTACTTGACCTATACATTTATACAGCCTTTTTTTTTCTTCTTCTGAAGAACTATATATTTTTAGTCTTGCGAGATTTATTTAAAGATCACCTACCCAAGTTTTGCTGACAATTACAAAAGTTTTTACTTAAGATATCACACACCATTTGCTGATATCAATAACCAGTTATGATTTGGTTTACGGGAGTTTTTTTGTGTGTTACTTTTAAATGATCAAGTTATTTGTTTGTCAAATGCAAACTGTTATTTTTTTTTGGGGGGGAGGGAGGGGAAGGGGGAATTTTTGTCTTTATTTTAAAGTTGTTGTTTTTTCAATGATCTTTTCGAGGATGACTTGACGGATCAATTGCTGACATATTCATATTACTATTATTTGTATAAATTCTTACAGTTTTCACTTTGAACATATTACTTAGTTGGTATTCTATCATTTACAATAGAGATCAACCGTTACGCTACGCATCTAGTTTTGATGTTGTTTGTGTGCTCATGCCTTGCTGTCGCTGCATTTCTATCTCATCAGTGTTGTGCTGGTAGTTTTCGTGCATGTAGTGCTTTTGATATTATTATTTTACTGGTTGAAAAGAGATTTTCAATAAAGTTGTAGAAAACAAAGACGTTCATTGCCTTGTTTTGTCTCCAGACAGTAAAGCATGAGCTTGTCCTTGCACGTTGTCTTTGTCAACACGTTTGTGCATGAGGAGGTATCAACCAGCCACTTCTAACAAATGTAAATTCTGCATTTAGATCTCTGCAGATCTGTTTTAACTTCACACACGCACATCCACTATGAGGCATGCATGCACGCTACAATTACGCATTCATACACTCAGCATGACTCGCCAAACGCTAAACAGAAATCTCTTGCAGACATTTTGTACGTACATATATCACATTTTATTAGATTTTTTAATTAATATGCGTTAACATGGGCGTGCTCTTAATATGGGGCTCTTGTTATTGCTGATGTCTGGTAACAGTGACAAAAGCAAACTGCATTACAATTATAACAAATCATACACATTATAATAAAGAAAATGGAATAAATTTGGAGAAAAAAACAACGGAATATTGGCGACAAAAAATTACAAGCAAAAACCAACCCAACCAAATATATGCTCAAACACAATATTCATTTCATTAATTACCAAAGGTTACTGTCAAAACAATCTGCTTCGCAGTGCAAAATTATAATGCTATTTATAAAAACAAAATTTTCAAATCTGCACATATGCGAGTACATTTTCTACATAAAATAAAAACAAACAAAACAAAATTAAATAATTTTAGATAACACCCACCAATGGTGATATGGCAGACAGGATAACCATCCCTGGGAAGACGGCGTAGGGACCTAAATCAAAACTGAACCATCAGAGCGATCATACTGCTAAGATGGACAGTGAAACATTACATCTTGATCACCACCAGACTCGAACCTAGGACATCGGTGGGACAGGCAAACATTCTACCACTTGAGTTGAGCACGAACAAAATTAATAAATAAAGTAAGAGTAGGACATACGAGGGCTGTGCAATAAGTTTCTGGATGCACAAGTTTTCTTTATTTAAAAAAAAAAGCAATAGATTTTCTTAAAGTACTCTCCATCAGCGTTTGTGCACAGTTCCATTTGGAGAAGCAGCTAGACCACCCCGAAGCAGGTAAACCCTTCAAGCAGCCCACACAAGACCTCCATCTTTTGGAACACAAAAAAAAGTCACACTGAGCCAAGTCCGGACTGTAGGGTGAATGACCAGCTTCCTGGAAGCGTTCTCGAGCCCAAAACTTTACCACATCATGGGACCTGTGTGCAGGTGCATGGTCATGATGCAGCAATGTCCCTGGTGTTCCAGTCCTCAGATGATGCCTAGCTACGGCATCCAGCACTTGCGACAGACATTGGGTAGTACACCAGTCTCCGGTGACTGTATATTGCTGTACAAGCAGAACAGTGGCAACATGACCAACCTTGGCTATGAACACAGCCACTGTCTGCTAGGCCACACTTAACCCATGTCAGAACTTCTGAGGCGGCGCCTACCAACTGAGCCAATTGTTGCTAGGTCTCTGGGTCAAAACACTAGATCCAAGATTCATCACCACTGACGATCTTCCAAACATCTTTGGAACGTCCGCCATCAAACCTGGCAAGCATGTGGCGGCACCACGTCAGCAGAGCTGCTTTTCCGGTCCTCAACATGCTGGTGGGGCATCCAATGTGTGCAAACCTTTCTCAGGCCTAGAGCAGGATGGTGTGGATGGATCCCCATGAGATCCTGATGGCTTTCTCCAACTGTGCCACAGCCCCGTGCGCATCATCCTCCACCATCGCACACACAGCAGCAATGTTTTCCTCCGCGGTGGCCTCCACAGGTCGACCACATCACGCCTAGCTCGTCATCCGCAGACCGCCAGCCACGCTGGAGTTCCGCAAACCATTCAAACCCGGTGGTTCTGGAAGGCCCATCATCACCAAGGGCAGCACGCAACCGCTCAACGCTCTGCTGCTGCTTTAAACCACATTTGTAGTCAGAAAATCGTCACCTTCCAGTGGCAACGACCGAGTTCCAAGCATACTGTCAGAGAATAGAGACCTTACTGTGCTGTGCTGTGCTGCTGATAAAGTGTTCTTTCAGTTGAAATAAATATACAATGCTAAAAAAAAAAAAAGAGTAAAATTCATAATTCTTATATATATATATCAGATCATATGAACCTAATTTGTGTGCTGCGTTTCCCGAAACGTATTGCTCAGCCCTCGTAATAATGCACAAAACCCAATTAATAAAACAAACAAAAAAGTTACGAATAACATCAACAAGTCAGGGAACTGGCAAAAAAATTAATGTTGAATACCATTACCCCGATGCCAAGTAACCATATGTGGAAACTAAATAACAGTTTTTAATGAGGGAAATTCAATCTATTCAAAAGTGCAAATAATACTGGTGGTTATTAAAAAAAAAAAAACAACATACAAGAGAACGTAATAATACACTTTACAGCAAATGTCTGTAAGATTGATCACATATGCATCTGACTGTTACTGTAATATCTAGAACCACATACTGCTATGCAATAACAGCTGGTATCATTACCTAAGGCCAAGTTTGTGATCTATTATGCGCTAACTATCCATAATAGATCTTCTGCTGCTATTGGGCTACTACTAAGCTTATAGAGGCAGAGCCCAAAAGCGACCTTGACCCAAAGTTGAGTGTCAGAGGCTAAGGGCATACACCTAAAACAGTCTATGGTTCATAGATCTCTGACAGTCAACTAGCGTCAAGGTCGATGTTACATGGAAACAGGTTTTGTAAGTATTTTTTTGGTGTTGGTCAACAAGTGGTCCCATAACAACTCCAATTTCGCCAACTTCGGTGACAAATATCCACAAAATTAAAAATAAAGAAATAAAATACAAAATAATGTTTTATAACATTTAATATTTAAATTTTTAACAACATCTCTTGCATCTGCAAAGTCGTTCAAACATTCAATACAAAAATACCAAAACCATATTATATAATTTCGTGATAAAAGTTCTTCGTCCAACACTTAATTTGAAACAAATTAGTTTAGTTAGTTATTCATTGCTTATAGGGTCCAGCAGACTGCAAAGAGCCGAATCAAGACCATAAAATCAGGACCGCAACTTGATTGAAAGAGGACTCACCCCTGATCCTTATAAAAGATTTGCTGAAACAACCCTAGTGATAATACTGAAGGCACTCCACCAGCCGGTCTCTTTAAAACAAATTCTCCATGATTTTGTAACACATTATCAGAAAATACCAGATCTATGCTGTCTACTGTTCAGCATTTGATCCTTCCCATAGCTTCACATGATTGGAAAATACCATGCCAGATAGTACCAAAGTCTATGAAGTCCACATTACATAACATGCAGGGTGGAGAATTTTCCGCGAATCCGCGGATTTCCACGGAAGGCATTTGCATTTCCGAGAAAAAAATATTGAGTTTTGAGTGTGAGAAGCTGAGGGGCTACCCTTAATGGGCATAACGGCCAAAAGTCTAAACAGGCAAAACGTCCAAAAGCGTCCGTATCAACCATGTGGTTATATTCTCGCGTTGTTTGAAAGATTGCGAGGCTTCCGGCAATTGACTTTCGGTTTATTCTGTTGATAAAACATTCGACTGCATTTCCACAAGTTTTCTCTGTAATGCGTTCGTTTTTTTCTATTTCTTTTTTCAAATTTTCTTGTGTGTGTGCCTAAAAGGGATGGTTTGGATTCTTCGACTGATGAAGGGGAGTTTACAGGCTTCCATTTATCAGACATTAAAGTGAGAGAAATGGACTTGGAGTCGGAGGAAGAGATCGGTACTGACATTAGACAATTAGTGTCAGTAGTGTGCATGCATACGATCTTTCAGACTGCCATGAAAGTGAAGAAGAGGGGGGCTTGTTTGGACTTTTTAAAACTTTTTTTGGTATACACATGGAGTAATAAAAAACAAGACATGACAAGAGAAGTATAAAAAGGTAGATACTCAAAAAAGAATTTATTTCTGTTCATTTTGCATTTTATTTCATTTAAATCTATGTGGACCTCAAACTTTGTTAGGCCTACAAATCAAGATTCTTAACGTTTTTGAAAGACATACATGTGCATAAAACATTCTTTTTTTTTTTTTTTTTTGTTTCTATTCATGTTTACTTTTTGCTTTTTGCTTTCAGGAGAGGCCCTAAATTACTTTCAAAATTGCATAAATTCATTTTCTTCCAGGGGGCGAATACCGGGGCTTGGCCCCTGGACCCCGGCCGGATTTCAGAGATTTCTTGATTCAGTTGTTCTCCACCCTGAACATGCTATGGAACATTTAATTTGTAACAAAATTCTTTGTGTTTGTGTTACAAATTCTTGACTTCTGCGCATGTCTTGAAATATATCAGAAAATTTTCAAATAATAATA
This sequence comes from Oncomelania hupensis, assembly GCA_036898135.1. Classification (NCBI taxonomy): domain Eukaryota; kingdom Metazoa; phylum Mollusca; class Gastropoda; order Littorinimorpha; family Pomatiopsidae; genus Oncomelania; species Oncomelania hupensis. Next base: position 150,405,459 of record CM072511.1, on the reverse strand, counting down.
ATTCAAGTACAAATTTCAAAGTGGAATATAATGTAATTTTGTATGAATTTCTAATCTGCAAAATTATTTCAAAATACGATTATCAAAAACTCTCAAACAAATACATGCATTTAGAAGATCAAATTTTAAATCAAACATTACATTTTCATTTGTAAATGTTTTACAGTTCAAAATCCTATTTTGTTTGAAAATAAAGCTATGATTTTATGAAAGCTTGATTGGTCCGGTGACATCAATTCATATATAATTTAGAATAATTCAAAAATAGATTTTCTGTGTTTTAGAAAATACACATATGCTGTTAGCAATTTGATATAAAGGGGGATATCTGGCTGCATTTAAGCAAAATATACAGTGCTGCACATATCTACAGTATAGTAAACATTTGTAATTAATAATACATATTCATAGGCTATATAATTATATTCAGTACTTCACACTAAAACTTTAGTTTTGAAACATTAATAGCGGTAATGTTTTAGCACTTCTGATGATTAAAAAATGCATTCGTAAGCTATATATCAGTAAATACATACTTAAACTTTGTGGACAACACAATTATTTGTGGTAAATGTGGTTAATTTGTATGCCAACAGTACAACAATAAAATGTGTTCTCAGCTTCTGCTAATTATTCATTGTTTACAGGGTCCAGCGGACTGCAAAGAGCCGAATCAGGACCACAACTTGTTTGAAAAAGGACTCACACTTGGTCCATATAAAAGATCTGCTGAAACAACCCTAGTGGTAACACTGAAGGCACTCCCCAAGCCGGTCACTTTACAATAAATACATTACATGCAGGGGGATGTTTATACTCTAATTTATCGAATCCCCAATTACAAAAACAAAATAGAATATAAACATCATTATAAAATATCAACAAAACACATACATATAAAATGCCTACATTGCTAAATAATAATACCATAGAAAGCCCTAGTGACCATTTGGCAGAAAGTGTCCAATATTCCCAAGCTGACCCAACCGACCTCTTTACACAAATGAGGAGTTTGGGAAGAGTTTTCAAGAAAAAAAGATAGGTGACTGATCTAGGGAAGATGAAGATGATATAGTAGATTGATAGAACACAGTAGGAATGAGAAAGAATAAAGGAGAAAGACAGCGACAGTGGGAATTTAAAGCACTAAATTTCCAGAAAGTGGGGATACTATTTATACACAAACCCCCGGGAACCCTTATGGGAGGGCCAGCTTCCGCTGTCATGCAAATTCAGAGCTGCCAACCCCTACAGAACGTCCGTAGTTTCTCCGGAAAATGTTCTTTAATTCCGCAACTACGCCATTTCAAGAAATACTACGGAAGAAAAATTTCAAAGCATACCTATTGTTTTACAAGTATCGAAACAAAGCCGCGAGAGACGTAGGCCTACTAGGCTTTCGTCAATCATAGACTTTCGTATAGCGCTTTGCGTGTGCGCTATTTTTAGCTCAGCAGCCACTGTGCGGTAGACTGAGAGAGAGAGAGAGAGAGAGAGAGAGAGAGAGACAACTGTCAGATTTGCCAGTAGAGCTGCTACAGAGATGCAAGAGGGCAACTGTTTCTGCCCTAGCAGAAGAAAAGCCCTAACATGTCTATGCCTGTGAACCTATAACTGACAATGTTTGGTTTTTTTTTTTTTAATATAAATAGCAGCTTTAACAATTTGGTTTTAAACCAATGCAGTATCCATGCCATTAGTACATGTAGTGAGCCATTGGGTTAGCTTTCCCAAACAAAATGTTAAAACTGTTGTTTTTTTGTCAGGAACATTTCTATCATTTTAAAAATAAATATTTGAAAGTTAATGCTTTTTGTGTTGGTGTTTGGTTTTTATTTAAGCTAATATCAACATTTTAAATAATGCTCATTTTATCATGTGAAAATTCTTGTTCGTACATTTGCTACTGAAATTGAGCTGAAACTACGGATATTTTTCTTTGTTTGCTACTGAAATTTTTTTTAGGGGTTGGCAGCTCTGTGCAAATGCCCAACACCCAGTGATTGCAGAAAAAGTTATACAAAGGCAAAACGTTACTCAGTTCTCACATTTAGGAACTCTAGATTTTGTTTTGAGACCTCTTGACTGTGTACTATAGCGAAGTTCCCATGTAAAACATTAACCAAAGTCAGGCGTCTTCTCATGAAAACACGATAGATGGACAATTAATATAAATAATTTATTATTTAAATGTGCATCATTGTAGTCATGATACACAGAAAAAGATTTCATTTTAAACACACTAATGATATTAATAATATATTGTACAACAAGATGATGATAGAAAAAATAGCCAGCATTATTCTTTTTAACGATTAAAAAATAACATCTTTTAAAATGTATAGTGTTAGTGTTTTATATATTATGTGTGTGCGTGTGTGTGTGCGTGTGTGTGTGTGTGTATGTGCGTGGGTGAATTTGATTGTGTGTGTGATTTAGTGAATGTCTAAACTCATAGAAAAAAATGAACAGACTTTAAATAAAAGTACTGTACTGAAATGAATCGCACTGAACCCATGCCCTGGCCTAATGACAGAACTGTACAGTAGCACACTTTAATACTACTCAGGAACACCCAGGTCAGTGTTACAAACGCAGATCCTCTAAAAAATTAATACACACGCATATCAAAGAGCACATTAAAACTGCAAAAATGAATAGTATGAAATTGAGGCGCAACACTCTGCTAGCAAAATAATGGAAGGGAAAATGGTTTAATTTGTTCATCTCCCCCTCTGTACATGCATAAAAATAAAAAAGAAACCATAATGAGAAAATTTGCTACGAGTCGGAGCAACAAATTTACAAGTTTAAAGCAAACTAAAACTGATTCATTAATGAACTTCGCTTCAATTGACTTCACCCAAACAACACGGGACTCATATTGTATTTCTTTGCTAGCAAAGTTTGTTAGAGAACGAAGCTTCATATTCAAGGCAAAGGGATTTGCGGCTTTGGAAATAATATTCTAGAAACAAAAGACCTTTTTTTTGACAGAAATTGAATAAAAATCACAGGTAATATCACAAAATCAGTCTTATACAAAGCAAGAATGTACAATGTTTCTGACAACACCCCTTCCCCCATCCCTTCTCTCCCATATTTGCTTCATTTGGTACCACACATACAAAACAAACAAAAAAACACACATATACACAAATTAAAGTTTAGTTTTAAATTAGAAGAATTTTTTTAAACTGTTAAAGTCACAGCATCCAAATTTGGCACATAAATTTTACTATCGTTCTACTCATGTTGACAATAGTCAGTAACTACCATGTTTACTAAGAACTACCACACTACAAAAAGTAATATCATTTTTGACAACAAACGACAACAGTTGTTTGGGACAGAAAAATTCCAAGGGACTATATTATGCCAGATAAATGAAAATCAGATTTTCTGAACAAGTTCAACAAACCGACTGAAGGAAAAAAACAAAAAACACAGCGGCAGACTCACAGAGTCAAGAAAACTGTTGCCAAAAATACGAGCAGGCCATTTTGATTTGCTTTCCTATACAAAGGAAAATACTGCTGACCTCAAACAACGAAACAATAATATTAAGTTACGACACTCTCTTCATAGAAGAAGAGCAATGGTTGGGGATGCACCAATCAAAGGTGCCCTCCGTCACGTTACATTTCAGAACAAAAACCATGTATAATCTTCATTCGTTTTCATCCAACCAACTACAAAGCAGTTTTTATACGTTCTACAAAAACGTAACTTCACAAAAATCTCATCATACATACGAGTATGTCCAGTCTTGAGTTGCGAGGAATTTTTTTTAATCGATAATCAAACATACATCTCAATGATAATATAATTTGTTTTTTTAAATTAACTCAAAATCATTCATAAAAAATAAATACTTCAAACCCAGTCTTCTCTACATTATATGTTACAACATGTGCAAAATAATATTAACTCTTTCCCTGCCAATCGACGATATATCGTCGATCTGAGCCGCCATGTTTGTGCCAATCGACGATATATCGTCGATTTCAGTATTCCGTTTCGTTCCGTTTTTTTGCGCAGTCCAATCCAAGTTTTATTTTAACCAAAGAGAGATAACTCTTTCTACTTTCGTTCTCGATCGACACGCGCGTAATTTCTTCAAATTGATTCGTTTTTAGAGTGTTTTTTGTGCATTTTACTAAGCATTGTGATGGGCACAATCGACAGTGTGTCAAACTCTGCTAATAATCAATATAATTTCAAACTGTAAAGTGTATTTTGATCCTAAATAAATTTTCTTTCTGGTGTGTGAAGCTGATTCAGTGATTGGAATTATTCCTCCAGATTTTTTTTTATCACTGTGGTATGTAGAAATATTTTTATTTTATTTTATAATTTCAAAAAGATCAACATGCTTTCAAAACACATATTTCAATAACATAATCAAATTAACATTTTTGTGTTTTTTTTTCTTTTCGTATTCTTCACTCTTTTACCTTTAATTTGATATAAAATATGTCTATTTAACAACTATTATTGAAAGAACAGTAGCTTAAATGCCTAAGGTACTGAACTTTCTTTCCGGTGCCAGAGAAATGTCTGGCACAAACGTGGAAACATGCCTGGCAGGGAAAGAGTTAAGTTAGTTAGTTATTCATTGCTTACAGGTTCCAGCGGGCTGCAAAGAGCCAAATCAGGACCACAAAATCAAGACCACAACTTCGCTGAAAAAGGACTCACCCATGATCTGCATAAAAGACCTGCAGAAACAACCCTAGTGGTAACACTGAAGGCAATCCACCAGCCGGTCACTTTGCAATAAAGACATCCCACGCAGGGGACGCTGAGGCTATACTCTAATTTATGGAACCCCCGTTTACAAAAACAAAATAGAATACAAACATCATTACAAAATATCAACAAAATGCATACATACAAAATGCCTACATCGCCAAATAATAACATCATAGGCAGCTCCAGTGACTATTTGGCAGAAAGCTTCCAATATTCCCAAGCTGATCCAACAGACCTCACACACAAATGAGGGTTTTTGACCCGGAAGAGTTTTCAAGAAAACAGATATGTGACTGGTCTAGCGAAGAAGATAGTATAGTAGATTGATAGAACAGAATAGGAATGAGAAAGAGCAAATGAGAAAAGACAGCGACAGTGGGAATTTAAAGCACTAAATGTCCAGAAAGTGGGGATTCTATGTATACTGAAACCCCTGGCACTCTACAGGGAAAAATAATATTAAGAGTTAATCAGGTATGCAGCATCTCGTCTAGCAGCAATGCTTATTTTAAATTGAATTTTTTTGTAATGTCCTTTCCCTCCCTTCACACTCTCCAATAATCTCTGCACTACAATTGCTGAAAGCACTGAAGACCTCTTCAACTCAAAAGCGTACACAAATATAAAGCAGTTCCCCAAAGGAAAACTCAACTCTAATCAATACTCTCCAGTCTCAAATCTTTAGGTGAGACACCTTTATCACTTGTCTTTTACACAAACTTTTTGCCTCCCTCAACTCCATGGACCTGTATTACCTCAATGGGATTTTGGATACCCCATTTTTAAGTTTGCTTAAACCACAAGTATATCAACTAACAAGTTAGTATCTCTCTTCTATGTCTCTATCGATGTGCGCGCACAACCGGTTGCTTCCCTTTACATGCTTTGCGCTCCATAGAGCGTCGTCGGCCTGAAATAACTTTTTAGAAACTTCAAAACCCAGGGGAATTATGGGTAGGGAAATCCTTTTCTGAAATGACGTCGGCCAAATCCTTCTTTAGTTTCTTTGCTCGAGCAAAGGCAACCTCATAGGTATGGAGCACTTCGTCCATTATAACTCCATCGCTGATAATACTGCTGACAAGTTTCTGCCTTTGTTCACTACCAGAAATATGCAGTTCCTCTCCCAACTTTCGTTTCATTTCAGCCAGCACATCTTCGCGAGAAATGGCGACCATGACGGTTACTTCCCTTGAACAGATTTCCCAGAATTCTCTATTCTATTTTTAGGTTTGGGATATTCCCGTCTCAGCTTGTGGCTAAAACCAAGGGCAACGGGACCACCGCACGTCGACTGGGGGCAATACGAGATACTAACTTGTTAGTTGATATACTTGTGCTTAAACTCAATACCGGTCATTTTACATTCAAACCTGTAACAACTGAGACGAGCGTTATAATTATGAACCTTGTGTTTACTGCACAAAGCGTGCAATGATCGCATACTTTTACCTTTGATTCGGGTTTCTATGCTGTTGCTGGATAAAGCTTTGCACATGACGTTAGTTTGTTTTCGTCGGTCGATATTGGTGAAGCAATATCGAGATCTTCCTGGAATAGCTTGCTTACTACCGACGGAAGATTCAAGATCTACAGTGTAACAAGTAAGCAAATCTTGGAACTTCGTAGAATATTCTATGATGTAACCAAGCCTTGCCAATGTCTTGGATATTCTTTTTATTTAATTTTTTTTTTATATGCAAATCCGGTAAACACTTAAAGATGGTATACATTCACGTTGATCCCAGGTGCTTTTTCTCAAACAAATTCTGATAACCGCAGTAGAGTTCATATCATTTCCCATCAGATCATAAACACCTCAAAATATTCAATCCAGTGAATACGGTCCTTGTTGAAGACATGTCATACATGTTCAGGCATGTTAGTACATCGTCTATTCATCATGAGACCAGCCACAGGCGATCGGGTGCAGAAGAACCATATGTTCGGCGCCATGTATGGGCACTGGGTACTGCGTGTAGTAGTCGATCATTTCAGGGATGGTCTTGAAGGCCTTGCTGTTCTTGCCCAGGATGTAGCGCATGCTGCCGTCTGGCTTGTGGCACTGGTCGATCTGGATGTGAATCATTTGGTTGGGACCCCTACCGCACAACATTAAAAAAAAGGACTATTATTATTATTATTATTATTGTTGTTATTATTATAACAGACTTTTAGCGGCATACAGGCTGTTAGTATGCTTACAGAGGCAGTCTGCCCCAAAGTGACACTGACCCCAAACTTGAGTGTCAAAATGCTGTTGAGTGCTTATGCCCACACACTGCCCATGCTTGACAGATCTCTGACTCTCAGCCAGCATCAAGGTCGCCTGTCCAGCGCAAACAGGCCTACTGTTCCTGTATGGCGCTTTTCCAGCTCAAAACCTGCTCAAGGCTTTGGCCGAAACGGGATCCAACTGCAGACACTTGTCGTTTGTCGCATACTACAACTAAACGAACCAGAAATTTTGAAGCAATACCATGGGCCCTATATATTATATTAATTATTTTTGACAACAACAAAAAACGGTCAACAGACTCACTTTATGGAGAGAGTGTAGTGACATCTGTCAGAGCTGTCCCGCACCAAATAGCTGCTATCTTTGCAGACCCGCAGAATCTTCTCAGCGTCGTCCCGTGATATGTTGCTATGGTACCAGCTAAAAATAATATCATCATGACATTATTATTTTGGTTGAAATCCGAAACTGCATAAATGAAAGAAAATATTGCTTTCCAAAAAAAACACACATTAACCCTTAAACTGGCTGTCACGACAAAACTCGCATTTTACAATTCACTCTGGAGCACCAGACCGGCAGCCATTGAATGTCGAGGCATTTTGTTTTGACATTTTCCGGTTTTAGCCTTCAGTTTTTAGCTTTAGAGTGCGCAAAGTATGGTATGAGTATTTGGTGTATGCAGTGAACTGGATGTTATGCATCTTGTGACGACATGAGTTTTCAATGCACGATAATAGTAGTTGTGCCGTAGTTACATATCATGCAGAGTTGCACATCTCTAGCGCTGCAGTGTACAACGTTGTATCAGCATTCTTTATTGCGTATGTAAGCCAAGTATGTATGATTTTCACGTGGGTAATGCATAGTTGTGGAAATTGGGATACTGAGTTTAGCTCGAAACCTTGTACTGTGAGCCGGGTAGATCTTAGCCCAGCAGAGTCAGGTTGGTAGCTATAAGAAGCAGACGTTTTCTGGACGAAAAGTGACTTTGAGACTGTGTTGTCTTAGGATAAAGCTGAGTCGGGTTCTTGTAAGGGCTGTGTGTCGTGTGTTTCGAACCGCCCAAGGTCTTGTGCCTTCGTCAGGACAAGAATGACCAGAAAATTGTAACGGAAAGATTATTACTGCCACTTATTCAGGAAATAATAAGTGTAGGGTATCTTCTTAAGGGTGTGTGGCCTTCGATTAGGCACCTTCCAATGCTCAGTGACTTCGTCAGTACTGAGATGCTCCGGGTGCAACGCACAGAATAGCACGTTAACGAACTTTATTACTCTCAAACGGATAACCACTGTGGTGTATTGTCTTGTATTGTGGTGTTGGTGTTGTGTATCCGTGTATTCACAGGCTGAGAACTTAAAAGGTGAGTGTGAAACCAGTAATTCTATTCCTTAGTGGCTATGCACTCCGAGCTTGCGTACGTGAATGAATGATGGTGAATGAGGGGGAAAGGGAGAAATTTTTTTAATAGTATTTAGTATACGATTCCAAATGATTTTCTCGTTTAAAGATGTGAATGAATTATGTTGTTGATGATGTTGCTAAAATTGGGTCATGGGGTGATGATAAAGTATATATGTTAAAATGAGAGAGAGAGGGGTGATGAATATGAGGGAAGGATGAAGTTGTATTATAGCGTGATAGAGAGAGAATTGTGAATGAATGGAGATAATCTACTATAATGTGGAGAGGGGTGATGAAGGTGAGAATGGAGATGAATTAAGATGGCTGACTGGAAGTGTGATTTTATTTGTAATGTATATTTGTATATACAACTATATTTATGAGGAAAGACATATGAATTATTAGAATGGAGAGTTGCATTGGTTTGTTTACATGAACCAAGGACTACTAAAGAGAAGGACTTGCAAAGCTAAGATTCAGCGCAGCTAGCAAAGGCCAACGCGATTCGAGCGTTGCGTGGCTGGCTGGCTCAGCCTGCCTTTGCTGAGATCTGTTTGTAGCAAAACATCACACGGGTTGCGCGTAGTAATATACTGTAGAAAAAAAAGAAAAAATTTTTTCGATTATTTTACTCCAAAAGACCATTTACTGTTTCACATTGTTATGAAAGTGTTTCAAATAAAGTTAAATGACACTAAAAGACTCTGTTAAGAGATTATGGTTTCTTCAAGTGTGGACTATTTTGCAACTTGCAAACAAGTTGTTAGAAGACTGTAATGGCGCGGCCCGCGAAGTACATGTGGTTTGTAGCAGTGGATGTTTTTTCTATCGTGTTGCAAGTGTTTACTTGTGCTGTCTAGCAGTGGATGTTGTCAATCAATTTTTTTATCGTGCAGTGGATTTTTTCATTCCTTTTTTTTTATCGTGCAGTGGATGTTTTAAATCAGTTTTTGATTGTGTAGATCTACGTCTGCTCGTAGCAAGTGTTTTGATTGTGTACGTCTGCTCGTAGCAAGTGTTTTCTTCAGAATGCCGACGAAGTGTGGTGTAGTTAACTGCAAAGGGAACTATAATGCAGCAAATAAGTGTAGAGTTTTCAAAATTCCCAAGAACGAAGAGGAGAGGAGCAGGTGGCTTGCTGTGTTGCCTCCACGCAAGAACTTTTCCATCGACCCAGAGAAGTTTTTCGTTTGCGAGAGAAACTGGCCAGCGGATCACGAAACTGTGAAAATTCCTGGAGGAACACGACCTGCCAATCCGCCTAGCATCTTCGATGTACCAGCTTCTTGCTTGCCGACTCCCAAACCAGCTCCTCGGCGATCGATTCAAGAAGATCGACAGCTCGAGTATTTCATGAAAAAAGACAAGATCACTTCAATGGAACACTTTCACCCTGAGAATCAGTTGAAGGAGAAATATGACAATGTTGTTATTTCTAGATCCTCCGACAGATTTGTCTGTCTTTTCATGACAGAGGACTGCAGTGACTGTAAATTGACAGTTGTAGTTGAGAATAAGCGGACCATGTGCTCCCCTCTTGTTCTCTCTGCGTACAAGTCTGGAGTCAAGGTTCCATTTGGACAAATTTTAAACCCCAACAATGGATTAACCTCATATTCCATGTTTCATGAAGCAGTTCACTTTGCACACAACGTGTACAAACTTCCTCTGAGTGAGGTGCTGAGGAAAGTAGTAACTCTGCTTCAGGCCCAAGAGGTGCAAGATAGCAAGAAGGCAAAGAAATTAGACTTTCTAATCAACAACCTGAAGTTACTTGGAGACAAACAGTACACAGCCGCCGACTACTGCTTTGCAGTCGAGTCATTTCCACGCTGCGAGTACGACCTACTCAGGGAGTACCTAGTTTTGCCTAGCAAGAGAAAGGTCCAGGGAGTCATCTCCTCTGTCAACATGAAGGAGCTACTGACCAAAACCTTCAGGAAGATCTCCAAAGAGCAACAAAAGAATGCCTTTCTCCTTGTGGACGAGGTAAAGATCAGGCCTACAGTGGCATTTTCCGGCGGGGTCCTCAATGGCATGGCAAAGAATGACCCGGACGCAAAGGCAACGTCAATGCTGTGTGTTATGCTCAGGTGTTTGCACCGGGGACCTAGCCTGATGGTATCTGTGACACCAGTGCACAAAGTGACTGCTGCATTTCAGTTTAACGTTGTCAAGGATGCCGCCACAGTTGTCGAACAGTCCGGAGGCAGAGTCTTGGGGTCTATCACCAACAACCACAGATAAACCAGCTCTTCTGCAAACTGTTCGACCGGCCCAACAAGTCGGAATTCCCAGCCACTGCTACACATCCCTTGGACAACACACGAAGCTGGTACCTGCTCTTCGACACTGTTCATCTGCTGAAGTGCATCAGGAACAACTGGATTTCAGGTTAGTATAGTACTAGTAGTAGAATAGTATAGTTGATTAGTTAATCATGGTGACAATAATAATAAATCATTGGATGATAATAATAATAATAATAATAATAATAATAATAATAATAATAATAATAATAATATTATTATTATTATTAAAGTACATAAGTAAAAAAATAAATTAAATAAAATAAAAAATAAATTAATTAATTAATTTAAAAAAAAACAGGAACAAATAGGAATTTTTTGCCAAGGGTCTATTGTAATATTTCTCAAACGTTAAATGTCATCAAAATCATTTACAAATAGCAACACATTTTTTACGTAACAACTGATGATTTTCAAAATCTACTGTCAAGGTCTTTATAGATTAATCAACGAAATTATTCAGATGTTTCAGTTTCATACCCATATTCATGTCATATTCTTTTATTGATTTCAGAGAAGTGCCAGAAGCTCACATTTGACAACCAAGTCGTTGGTTCCTTCAGTGACGTTAAGCAGCTGTACGATGCAGAGAAGGAGAACATCCTGAAGACTTCTCCACTAACAGAAGCCTCGGTCCGCCCATCCAAGCTTCAGCTTCAGAACGTGCAGCATGTCCTCAAAGTATTCAACGAAAAGGTGGTGGCTGCGCTCAGGCTTCGAGGACGCAGTGACACAGCAGATTTCATCCAGAGTGTGCTGGATTGGTGGAATGTGGTGAACGTCTCATCCAAAGGGCAAGACATCATACTGAAAGATCCGCACAGGCGTGTCCAAGACCTCACCTCCACCAACTTGGCGATACTGCATGAGCAGTTTAAAGCAGCACCATCAGGTCATGGGAAGAGCCGCGAACAGTGCTTGACACACGACACGAAAAGGGCAATGGTGCAGACAATACAAGGCCTGATGGCTGTGTGTTCCCATCTCCTCCAACAGGCCAACTTCAAGTTTGTGCTACTTAGGGAACTCCAGAGTGACAGAATAGAGGGGGAGTTTTCTGTCTATCGCCAGGCGACCGGTGCCAATGCCTTTATGACTTCGGCCGATGTTATGAGGGCCTCCAAGAAGCTTTTGGCCAGGCATGCAGCCACCTACCTGGAAGACCTAGACTTCAAGTTGGAGACCCAGGCGCATGAGTGCATAGGACCAGCCCTTCAGTGTGAGGACGCGGCTGTGGTTGAAAGCTGTGAAACTGGCCTTTCACTCTCTGTCCAGACGTGGCAGGGTGGGTGGAAAGAAAGTGCCTGGAAGAACTTCAGTTCGAGGAGGACGAACCCTTGGTGCCCTCTGAAATCAGTGCTTTCATCCAGGAAGTGTCTAGGGGATCACTGACTGTGCCTCACCTGAGTACGTATGACCTGGTGCGGTATGGACTCATCTTCGTCAAGACGGGCGTCACATGGCGTGCTGTCGACAGCGGTTGATGGTTGTGCTGGACACCATCGCAGAGTACTTCAGCCTTGTGAACTGTGCTAAACTCAGAGGACATGTGGCAAATGTGCTTCTCAGTGGTCTCCACAACCTGGAGAAGGACCAGCAGAAGAATGGAGTACTATTGCAGACATCCATCAAGAGGGCACGCTTGTCAGACTGAGCAGCATCAGTTTTTTTTTTTTTTAATGCTTTTTGCGGTCATTCTAGATGTTCTTCAAACAAAATGTGAGAAATGGTTTAGAAAAGGGATGAGAAGATACTTTTTTTCTTGATGTAGCATGTACCGGTGTTGACAGATCAACTGAACTTGACTTAATGTACTTTGGTTTCTGTGGATAATTTTTTGACAGGTTTTATTGTATACAGTTTTGAAATAAGAGTTTACTGGTGGTTGTGTCATATTGTTTTCCCAAATCATGTCTAAAATATTGTACAATACACTTATTGCAAAAGAAAGACAGGTGTTTAGATTGCTAATACTTTAGTGTGAATGTGTGCTACTGGAGAGACCCTCTATACAGTGAAGTCCGGGTATAACGAATCTCAAGGGGGGGAATTTCGGGTTCGTTACAAGCGGGATTCGCTGTAGAGATTTGTACTGTAAACGGAAGTACACACCGGTGATGAGTACACATCACAACATACAGTACGTAGATCGATCTAGGCCCACGAAGTTTATCAACAATGACTTCATTCAAGGCTATTTATAGCAGCCAATGACAGTTATGACTTCAAGGCCTGGTTGACCTATGTACGAACTGGCATGCTTCTGCTGCTGTTCGTTATTGGCGATGAGCCAATTGAGGCAAAGTAGGCCAAGGGAATACGCAAAGGGTTCGTTACAAGCGGAGATTCGTTATTTGCCTAGCTGGATTTGTTCGTTATAGGAAGGGATTAAATAGTAAGACAAAGAAGGGAGTGTGTCGGGAAATGGATGGTAGTACGCTAATCGCGGGTGTTCGTTATTCCAAGGTTCGTTATAGGTGGACTCCACTGTACTTCATATTGGCAATAAAATTCATATTTAAACTTTACAAAATCAAACTAAGATTATGTTAATACTACGTCATAACCTTTAGGACACATTAAATGGTAGTTTTAAAGAGAAAAATTGCAATGATGGACACACAGAGTGAGGAGGCAAATGGCCTTTGCTAGGAAAGTCTGAACATAGACTGTGCTCGTCCTTTCTCTTTAGTAGTCCTTGACATGAACATATAAACAGGTCAAGATGGCGGAAGGAGATATTTGGATATTTGTATAGTGTTAACCTTCTGTATGGAATAGGTTAGTAAGACAATTTATTTGTTGACAGATTGGGCCTATTATTCCTATTACTACTTGTTTACTTCTGTCACTTCCACTTGAAGTACCTGTGGGCTACTGATGCTTACTTCGCCAGGCTGGTCTCGAGTGCTGTCTGAGGGACTGTGAGGTTCATCGCCACCGGTACACGTTGTGTGCTTCGGACGACAGGGATATTACCGCCTGGGTGTTTGTACATCACACCCTAGTTCTTCTCAATCATATCTGCATACACTCACATAAATACACTTCATCGCTTGGATTCTGTGCCGTATACTTTATTATCTGAGCGTAGTTCCTTCACCTTCTTTTGAGATACCTAAAGACAAAAGTGCTACAACAGTGATTTAGTGAGCCAGCCAATCTAAGCTAATTAATTATTCATCAAGCTCTTTGCTGGCTAGTGACTTAACTTGTGATTAAATTTATTTTGTTGCTTGATTTATTCACTGTTGCCCATTGTTTATTGTTGTATATTATAATTGTTGCATATTGTTGTGGGGTATTTATTATGTACAGTTCTGGGGTTTTCAGTTAGACAAGAAAGGTAATTGTTCGGTAAATACTGGGTTGTGGGTATTGATAGGGGTTGAGGGTGGTTTAGTATCCCATTATCCTGTGTATTCGTGGTTATTGTTGAATAAAAGATTGTGATTGTTCATCTGGCATTTGTGTTAGTTTCTTTTGTTTGAGTTTGTATCCCCTCACTCGCTGTTTGAGCTGAAAGATCACGGAACCCACTAGGGTGACGTGACACACCTTCAGTGGCCAGTTCTAATGGTTTGGACTTTTACTGTGTTTGCCATCTCCAAGCCAACACTTTTGTTAGAAATGGTGGACAGTGACACCATGACGGTGCTTGAATCTCAAAGATGTCAGCCCAGTCATCGCCGCAGCTGTAAGTACAGCATAGAGTTTTAACTGGGGCTGAAACACAACCCTCTACCTGTCCATCTCTGAAGTCCTGGGTTCCCATCGAACTTCCTCCAGAGCAGCAGAGACGACCAGTACGTCAAGATGGCAGTAGACTACCGAATGGCAATAACAACTCTGTGTCGAGCCGTGACAGAAGCAGATACAACAAAAAAAAGGAAGAGAGGTAAGCGTGATGGCATCAGATTATGCTTGAGAGCCAGGAAAAGTACTGTACCTCTCCCTTCTATCATCCTCGCCAGCGTCAGATCCCTAGGCCGACGCAGGGGTAACTACAATCTTGATGACTTTTATGCCATGTCGGATACTGAGCCGAATATAGCGATGCTTGCTTGTTGTGTTTCAGTGAAACATTGTGGTGTTCTGACACTCTGTGTTGCGATTGAGACGGGGGCATGATAGTTCCGATCATTTTATTCTGCAAAGCATACAATCCTAGTGAGTATTTACCTTTGGTTTGATTTTGCACTGTTGCTAGAAGAAGCTTTGTATAATATTGATAAAGTTCGTCAGTCGATTTTGTTGGGAATTTTCTGGAATTCTTTGTTTATTATCTGAAGTTTCCAGACCTGTCTCCTAATAGCTAAGCAATTATTCTAACCTAAAGAATGTTCTACGACGTAAGACAGTGAAAAGTTCCGGTGACAAGTTTTTATTTTGATTGGGTGTTATTGCGTCATGCGGGAATGTTCTAAGTATTTCTCGATTGTCAATCCAAACCAAAGCCCAGAGGTCTGATGCCATTATTGGCCGTTGGCTCAAGTTATGCCACACAGAACTGGCACCAGTGTTTTGTTAAGATTTTTCATCTCTTTTTACAAACTCTCACAGTGCCACGAAGCTGGAAACTGGAAAGCTGCTACTATTTGCCCAGTATAAAAAAAAGTCCAACCCCTGGAGCCTGAATGATTACCGTCCCATAGCCCTGACATCAGTTGTTATGAAGTGCTTAGAGCTCATTGTGTTCTCAATGCTGAAAAGAGAAACACTGCCAGCACTTCATCCACGCCATTTTGCGTACAGACAAAATAGGGGAGTGGAGGATGCAGTTCTTTCCCTTCCCCATTACTCTCACTCACATATAGAACAAGGTGGATCTTATGTTAGAATTCTGTGTGTTGATTTTTCTTCAGCTTTCAACACTGTACAAACTCATCTTGTGGTGGAAAAACTGAATGCTATGAACATCAACCCCCACCTCGCTCGGTGGGTGGCAGACTTCCTCAGTGATTGCACATAGACTTTCTGTGTTAGGTCTCACTCTACTGGCCCCTCTCCTCCCCCTTTAATACTGTGTCTAAACCACATGTCCCTCCCCTGCTCACATTCTGTGAGGAAAATCAACCCTGGAACACCTCAGGTTACTGTGATCTCTCCTTTTATCTTCACACTCTACACCAAAGATTGCCGCAGTGACAGAGCAGATAAGCATGTCATCAAATTTTCCAATGACACTGCACTTGTTGACATATTAGACTCTGTCACTAGGTATGAAAAAGGCGTAGAGGCTTGTGCTCATTGGTGTGATGCTAATTTTCTAGAAATGTGGTAACTCTCCAGCTGAAGGGTCAGACTGTGGAAAGAGTCGAGGAATACTGATATCTTGGCAATGTAATAGATGACAAGCTGACTTTTTAGAAGAATGCTGAAGTGATTTTCAAAACGTGCAAACAAAGACTGTACATACTATACCAGTTGAGGTCCTTGATGGCATCTAGTAAAACAATAAGAGCTTTGCTACCATGCTTTTATACAATAAATCCTAACATTTTCATTTATCAGTTGGTGCAGAACACTCAGTGTGAAGAGCAGAAACTCTCTGGCATTGTCAATGTGTGCAGCAAGATAGTTGGCAAGAAACATGTGCCTCTGGAACAGCTGTTCAATAACAGAGCCGTCAGCAAGGCAGTTTGTATTCACAGAGATGCCAACCTGCAGACAAATCTGTCCGTAAGAAATTTATAAATTGTCAGTAGATTTAAAATTTTGTCCATAGACAAAAGGGAGCAAAAGTCCAGGATTGAGATTTCTTATTAAAAATATAGTCCATACTTGAAGGAGTCAATGGTGAACTGTGCAAAATAAGTTTCAGCACGTATAACAGCAAGATCGGCAGAAATATCTGAATCGGACTTACTGAAAGAAGCGAAAAAATTCGTCAATTTCAAGCTATTCTGGAGAGCCGACCCTGTCTTTACGTGTGCCGACGAATTCACATGTCGGAAAACATCATCGAAACCTCCACGGGAAATAGTGAAATCAAACTCGCAAACAGTGCAACTCGCATGCGAAGTGCTAATTTTCGAAGGTTGTATACACGGATAATCATACTGTAAGACGGCAGGAACACTTACTTGCAAGCTTTGTTTGATGATTTAACAATAACCCTCGGTTCGTCGCCGTAAATTTTTCGTTTCCTAGGTCGGCCACGTCCTTTTAATTTATCACTCATCTCAATAATTAATTTTTCACAAATACAAGCTGCTAGTAAACTTTTGCTATTGATCAGGCAGCAACTTGGAAATGGAATTGAGGCTACGCATGCGCATTGATTTTAATACAATCTTTGAATTGTTTATTTCAATTTATTTTTTTGGAACACTTCAGTTTTCAAAATGCAAAGGAATAATTACTCAGAGTCAACTTAATATAAGTACATGTAGATACGAGAATCATATAGGAAAAATCAAAGATGACTGAGCTCCGCAAAAGAATTCTATAATAATCTGTGGTAAAACTTGACCCCGACCGAAGTCATAAGGATAATCGATGTCAGTTCGCAAAATTTTTAACATCAACCTGCTACGAATCAGAATCATGTACAGCACAATCAATGTTAGAGTTAATTAAAATAAATCGCTTTGAGGTTGTGTAGTGTATCGGCATAAAATTTGAAAAAAAAAAAGTTAAATCTCATTGATTTCTTTGCATTGTTTTGTCTGCTGCTGCTGCTTCAGCACAGCTAACAAGGTTGTGAACTACGATATGCAATAAGTTAAACTAAAGCAAGCTTCAATAATTGAAGCTATCAAATAGATTTATTACCTTATAAGGTCGTTATATAATATGCTGCATTATTTTATACTGTGATAGTGCCTAAGTGTAATCAGTCTGAAACGTGTAACAGTCCTTTTGCCATAATCATCAGCTGCAAATATATATTCTTGTAAAAAATTATTCTCGCCGTAAGAAAAATGACTTCAGCGTAAATCCGTAAAAACCTATTTGCCACCGGAAAATAATACGGCCAAACCGTGAGGGTTGGCATCTCTGTATTCAGTGCGATCCAACCCATCTCCTTCCCTGACTGTTTGAACTTCTTTCTTCTAAACGAAGATTCTGCTGTGATGAACAATAACACCAATGGCATCAACATGAATATCAAAGTCCAAGGCAAATCCCTCAACACAGTGCATAGCTTCAAATATTTAGGAGCCATTGTATCAGACAATGAGTCCTGAAGGGAAGTCTTCTCCAGGATCGCACAAACAACTGCTGCCTTGACAAGGTTGAAGCCCATTCGGAAAGATTGGACCATCGGTCCACACTCCAAGGTAAGGCTGCTGCGCTCCCTTGTCATCTCCATCTTCCTATACGCTTGCGAAACATGGACCCTCACAGCAGATCTACAACGAAGAATACAAAGCATGGAAATGAGATGCTACAGAAGACTTCTGGCCATTTCCTATACCCAGCACATTACCAACAACGAAATTCAACAGACTATCACACAAGGCATTAGACAACATGATGACATGCTCACAGTGGTGAAGAAACTGAAACTCCGATTATATGGCCACATCACCAGAGCATCAGGCCTTGCAAAGACCATCCTGCAAGTCACGGTGCAAGGAGGCAGAAGAAGAGGGAGACATAAAAAGAGGTGGGAGGACAAAACTCGAGAATGGACTGGCTTGACACTGAGCGAAGCCATGAGGGTTGCTGGGGACAGAGAAAGATGGTCTACGCTGTTTAACTCTTAGCGTCATATAGCGCGGTAATGCGCGCCTTGCCCATAATCCTGAAGCGCGGTAAACCGCGCCTCGTTAGTGCACCTTTTAGTCCGTAAATCACAGGAAATAGGAACTCTCCTGTGCGTGAGAGAAGGTTTAGTCAACTTCCGGAAAGGTTCCCGTGTGTTTTCCGCTATCGTTTTCACAAGTTTGACGTGGTTTTGTGAACTTTTTTAACGATTTTGTTTGAGGTTTGAGTTTGCGAAATTTTCGGCCATGATGGCAGGGGATAGCTCCGACAGTAATAGTGAGTTTTGTAACCTTATTGATGAGCTTATTGCTGAAAGAGCACAAGGACTTGGTGTAGACAACCAGAGTGAGTTTTCTTGTCTGTGTTGACTGACTGTGCACACATTCACATGCAATCCACACTGTCTTGTTATTGTTTTATTAACATAGTCCGTAAAATACCTGTAATTATGAATTAATTACAAGATTCCAACAGGTAAAAATAGTACTAAAGTCAAAATGGTTCTTTGGGTACATAGAATAACCATTTTGTAAACATATCCTAAAATATGAAGTTAATCACTTAATGTGACAATAAATAAATTTTTTGCAATTTTTTCAAATTCATAACCCAATTTATTGCAATAAACTTGAAATCCTTACAGGATATAGGCGCAAATGTACAGAAAACCTTATAGGACGCTAAGAGTTAAACAATCATCTGTTGTGCCCCTAGGCCCTTTGAGTTACGGGATAGGATAGGATAGGATTATGTTCCTACCCTGAAACTATTATAAAGATACAAAAAGTTATCTCAATTGTAGGTGCATGATATGACTGTTCTGTGAACCAAATGAAATGAACTGTACATTTGTTATGTGGATGTATGTGCGTTAGTAGTAAGTAAGAACTGGAAGATACTGTGTGTGATAATGATCTAATGTATTATTCTATTTGTTTTAAAGTTTTTTCCTGTTTTCCTTTACTTATTCGCTAAGACGCAGTGTGCTGTATCAATTCTCCATTGTGGGTAATACAGATTTATTGACTTGACTGGTTCTACTTATCATATTATTTCCCTGACTTGACTTGACTTGACTGGTTCTACTGATCACATTATTTCCCTAACTTGACTTGACTGGTTCTAACTGATCACGTTATTTCCCTGACTTGACTTGACTGGTTCTACTGATCAAATTATTTTGCTTTCGTCATATCTGCAACGAATGTTGTTGTTTTTTTTAATCACCACATTCGGCAAAAACTAACCTGAACATAAATTTTAACTTTTTAAAGATAGTTAGGCACCGTTAAAAAAAAAAATTGAACAAAGAACCATTTTTTTGTTAATGAATATTAGGTAATCAAACCATGATAAGGGTTAAGAAAAAAAATTGGATATTGTGATAATTCATGTTATTAATTGACCCGATAGCAGTTCATGAAAAATGGTATTTGCACATAAAACGTGCATTCTAGAAAATTCAGATAATGTATGGAAAGTCGACAGGTTTTCAAAGTTCTTTAGGCTCTTTGCTGCAGAGCCTTTTTCAACTCTGAGGGAATAAGCATGTTGAAACCTCAACTGCAGAAATATTATTAATTATTAAAAATTAAGTCAAATCATTTTGGTTGCCACTGAAATATTCTAATTGGTTGAGAGTGGGCGGGAAAAGGAGGAGGCTTCGCTACAGTAAAAATACCCACTCTTGATTCTGCAATGGGATGATGGCGTTGATCCGTTCACCTACAGCCCCAGTTGAAAATTGTCCATAGTGCGCTGACCCCTCGGTTTTGTAACCAGCGTTAGTATTACCTTGTGCAGCTGAAAGCATAAATCAAACGGCAATCCTATCCTAGATAAACAATTTATAGTACCCATAAGTTTTTATATTAAAAAGAGAACACAATTTATAGCTAAAGATATAATTTTGTCTCCATTTTTGTGATAAAACGTCTCCAAATGAAACCCCCATTTGACTAATGATAACGATAATGACAATTTTAAATTTATACAGAGCTCTCAATTCCAAATAATTGCTTATGGCGCTTTACAGAGCATTCATGCAAACACATGCACAACATACATAAAAATGTCTTTCAAAGTCTAAATTAAGAGAAAAATTTAGTTGTAAGACTCGACTTAAAGATTTCCAATGAAGAAGACTGTCTTAGGTAGTACGGTAGATTGTTTCAGACAATGGGTGCTTGATGAGAGAAGGACCTAAATCCAGATTATCTTTTCTCGAAAGTAGGAGTCTGCAAGACTAGAGTATTTGCTGAAGGGTGTAGATGACGAGCTGGAATGTAAACATGGGGATGATCTGTGGGATATTGTGAAGAAGAAAAGCGAACAGCAAAATAGGTCAGAGAAGAGAGCTTGTATTGTATTCGACCTGATACTTTTACTAGTAAAGAGAGCAAAGAACGAGACAGATGTGCTCATGCCAAGACGTACGAGTGATGAGGCGTGCCGAGCATTATTCAGAGGTGCCAACCCCCTAATCTTCTTGTCAGTATTTCCGGACCCGTTTGTCAGTATTTTTTAACACTTGTCAGTATTTTTTTCTTCTCGCAAAACCTAGCCTATGACACTATAAAGTAACGACAGGCTTCCCTCTGAAACAGAAGGCTATTTTCAATCCTCTAAAATCACGATAAAAATCAGCTTGTTGAACACCACACTTGTTTTACTCTAAAATCACCATGAAAATCAGCTTGTTGAACACAGCGACGTTCAGTGAGTGCAGGAGTACTATTATGAGACCAGAAACCGGTACAGAAGCACCGCTGGCCAAGATAAACGATCGGCAACTTTTCCTCCGTATTTTTATAAAAGCTACCGTATTTCCATATTTAATTCACTTCGCCGGAATTAAATTCGGTCAATCCGTACTGGTTGGCACCTCTGATTATTTAAATTCTTTGGAGTCAGCAGGGATTCACCCTGACCTAGTATTAAATATATTTATTTAATCTAGTTTTTGTATTAAAAAATAAACAAACAAAAAAAATTTTTTACAAAAACTATACCTTACAGCAAAAAAAAAAAAAAAAAAAAAAAAAAAAAGTAGCGGCCCAAACATGGTATTTTCATGTTATACTTTATGAATAAAAAGAACAGATAAGACCCACATATGCACCCAAGCGATTTGTGAATGAAAAAGGTTTTGCTGTTGTAAATGGCAATGAATAAGTGAAGAACTCACCTCCCAGTAACTTGGCCAGGCCTTGCCTTGTATCCCACGCATCTTCGTAAACATCCCCCTCACCGCCTTTTCCACTAGAATTACGAACGCGTTGCTGTTCATGCTTGGGAGAGGAATGATCAGCATGATTCTGTTTCTGAGCATGGTCCATCAATGCACTGTTCAATATGCCAGCGTTACTACCTGGCCTGCTACCACTGTTCGTATTAGCACCGCCTGACCTGGCTTGCTGGATTTTCTCTTCCAGCTCGCGCTGCTTTTGGGCCGTGTCCCAGGGTTCTTGGTACTCACTCTCTGCCGCAGGGTCGCTGTGCATCATCTGAATGCTGCGCAACTTTTCCTCTAACCCTTTGTTCAAGTCCCACGCCGGTTCGTAAGTGCCCCCAGACACAGGGTCTACCGTTTTGCTCCTACCACTGGTTCTACTGCTGCTAGAACTGCTGGTGATGCTGCTGCTGCTAACGCTAGTGCTGCTGGCAGGTGAGCTTTCATTTTTTTTACCGCTGCCCGTTTTGGAGCGGTTAGGGGCCCAGTCCTCGGGGAGATACTCTAGAGCATCTTCAAACTTTTCTGAGGTTGATGAAATGCTGCGCGCAAGACTCCAGCGCACAGTTTCTTTCAGCTTCTGCTGCTGTTGCCGGGTGTCCCAGGCCTCTTCATACACAGGCGGAGCACTAGGGACCAAAGGTTGTGCTGGAAAATTGGACTCTACACCACTCCCTTTGCGCGGGTAAATCACACGCTGTCGACTGAAGGGCTTTTGAGAGGTATCAGCCACGTCGGGTGAAGACGCTGACCTAGAATCTTCGTGACTTTGAGGGGAGGACCTTGAAACTGGACCTTGTGGGTGTTCTGGCACTGCTGGACTGTCTACTTGATGGGGTTTCCTTGGTGGAGGGGACGGCTTGCCTTGTCTGAGCACAGGAGAAGCTCGTCGAAGCCCTCTCTCTCCATTGGGGCTCGCACTGAGTTCCCTGCCCGGGCTGATCCGAGGTTCCCTGGCAGGGCAAGCCCAAAGTTCTTTACTAGCCCCGATCTTATCTCTGGCAGGACTACGCCGGTGTACTCGATTAGGTCTAGCCTGATGTCCTATGCCCTGTTCTTGGTTTAAAGCCGCAGTGTTGTAGGGATCTTCCGATTTCTTTCCATTTGAATACTGAGTATTAGTTTTTACGTTGAGGTGGTTGTAAGCAGCATTCACTGGGGGAGGCGGAAGATCATAGTCTGGCCGAGTCTTGCCACTTGGAGTGTGGGATGGGTCTTTGAGTTCATAAATGTCTTCGTCATTTTTCTGTTCCTGTTGTCCAAGTATTCCTGGGACACCTTCTGCATCTGATGACAAAAAAAAAAGAATTTATCATAAGCAATAATGTGATTTGGATTTATAATCTTGTCATGATCAACTGTAACAGATCATAAAGATTACTACATTTTTTTTCCAGGTGCTGGTGAAAAAAAATAAAAAAGAACAAGAAAGAATCTTCATATTTATCATATTTTGCAATAATGTGATTCATGATCTTGTCAAGATCAAATAGAGCAGATCATAAAGATGAGTACTTTTTTTTTCAATGAAGCAAACTTTAATTGTACAACAAGTGCGTGTTCACAGGGACAAATAATAGGCATTATCCCTAAATAAACCGAAAGTAGGTTGCTTCCCCTGAAATGCGGTTACACAATACATGTTGACAACATAAACCGAAAGTAGGTAAAGTAGGTCAATGAGAGTTGCTTCCCCTGAAAAGCGGTCAAAATACATGTTGACAGCTATTTAGGAAGTACTATTGTCCTATGTGCATGATCACAAGCAGCAATGTGTTTGCTTTTAATAATCATAATCATAATAATAATAATAATAATAATAATAATAATAATAATAATAATAATAATTGCTTTTTCCCTCCAAATCACCAATCAGACTCAAAGAAAGGTGATATATACTGGTCCACTATATCAATATTTTCAATACAATACACCTTTATTTGTCTCACACCGAGCAATGGCTGCAGTACATTTCTCACACTTTTTAACGCCCTCTGGAACATCGTGTGACCTCGTGTCCTAAGTACTCCATAATAACTCCCTGTACCTACCCCTGACTACGTATAACTTATATACAGTTTATACAGTACACAACTCTTACTAACTGTTCATTAAACAGTCAAAAATCATCTATAACTTATATAGTCTTTAAACTGATTATGTACTCCTTATTTACAGCACATTGAACTCGGACCAGCTTGCCCCCCGTGTTTACCGATATTTTTAACACGTCACTTCAGCAGCATGTTGTCCCCTCAGTGTTTTAAATCATCTGTCATTGTCCCCGTCCCCAAAAAGTCAAAGGTCATCCAGCTCAATGACTATCGGCCTGTTGCTCACTTCTGTGGCCATGAAGGTCTTTGAGTGACTCCCCCTCACCTACTTGAAGGCATGCTCGGGTCACCATCGGGACCCACTCCAGTTCGCCTACCAAGCAAACAGGTCAGTTGAGGTCGCTATCGCTCTGGGCTTTCATCACATCCTCTAACATCTGGAGAACTCGCATACATATGTCACAGTACTCTTTATTGATTTTAGTTCTGCTTTTAATACAATCATCCCTCATAAACTGTTTGATAAACTGGCGTCATTAGATAAGAAAAGATAAGATAAGACAACTTTATTATCTTTTACAAGAAATTACATTGTGGTGTACAATTACAATCAACAAGGAATAAACATCACAATAATAATATCATATAATATGGAGCAAATGTTAAATTAAATTATTTTGAACACATACAAACACACACCCTCTCTTTCACACACACACGGACACACACACACACACACACACACACACATGTCATTTATTAAGTAATGAGACAGCCTTTGGGATAAAACTGTTTCTCGTTCTGAGAGTTCTGACCCTTGGTGTTCAGTAGCGCCTTCCAGAAGGAAGGAGCTGGAAGTGGTGCACAAGGACATGAGTGCTATTCAGCACAATGCAACTGGCTTTCCGCACAACACGCCTTTCATACAACACCTGCAGACTCTCTTGTTTCACTCCCACAACCTTACCACAGACATTCACCACTCGATCCAGCACACGTTTGTTTTTTACGCACAAACTTCCATACCAGCAGATAAAATAAAAGGTAAGAACGGACTCAATAAAAGAAGAGTAAAAAGTCTGAAGGATGCGGCTACTGACTTGGAGATTTCGAAGTTTTTGAAGGCAGCAAATTCTAGACTGACATTTTTTGTGGATGGCCTGGGTGTTTGCAGTGAAGTTCAGTTTCTCGTCAATGATGGTTCCGAGGTATTTGTATTGAGTGACTCTCTTGACTACTTACCCTGTCTCACATGACTTAGCTTTATTGTATAAGAGAAAAGCAAAAACGAAACAAACACCATCAATGACAAGGTCTGAAATGAGAGCATTGTTTTTATGAAAGTCAATGACCAGTTCCTTAGTCTTCTTGACATTTAAGTCCAGATAGTTTTGTTTGCACCAGAAGCTGAACCTATCAACTGCAGAGAAATGCACAGCATTTGAATTGGACAGGTCCTCAAGGACAGAATCATCAGAGTACTTTATGACCAGTGTGGTGTCAGTTCCTCTGCAGTCATTTGTGTAGAGCATGAAAAGTACCGGAGAAAGAACCGTACCCTGAGGAACTTCTGTGGACATTTGTTTGAGAGATGAGACAGCTGAGTGAAAGCGGATGACCTGAGATCAGGACACAAGAAAGTGAACGATCCACAGAACGAGTCTGGGAGGGACAGAAGCTTCTGAGCCATGAGGTGTGGCTGTATGGTATTGAAAGCAGAAGAAAAGTCTATAAATAGAATATGGCCAAAGGAACCAGAGGTCTCTATAAATGATCATAAACATTATGGAGAAGCGTCAGAGAACGTCGTCGGCACTACGATTGGGTTTGTATGCAAACTGAAGAAGGTCGGAGAAAGGCTGAGTGTGACAAAGAAGACGACACAGAAGAATCCGTTCAAGACATTTCATAGCTATGGATGTGAGGGCAAAAGGGCGGTAGTCGTTGAGTTCTTTGGGTTTACTGTTTTTGGGTACAGGACAGAGGATAGAGTGTTTCCATACACTAGGTACAACACAGTCCCTGACTGACCTCTAGAACAGCTGACTGAATACTAAGCACAGCTGTGCGGCGCACCACCTCAAAGTCCGACCCCCTATACCATCAGGGCCAGTGGCCTTTCTCACATTCAGTCTTTTAAACATGGACTCAAACTGTGGCAACGTCGATCTCAAAGTCAGCATCACCATCAACCACGTCTTGTTCTAAACGAGAAATAATATCATTAACGTCGTCTTTTGTGTTGCTGCGTTTGAAACAGCAGTAGAATGAATTAGCTCTTCTGACATTTTAATTCGGTTTTCAAACGGAAGGTGACAGTTGGCTGACTTCAGCTTTGCTTGACTGGACAGAGTTTTCAACCCCACCACGCATCAGCCGGGTTACCGCGCTTGCCGTTTAGCATCCTAAATTTCCTTTCTTAGTTTTGCTTGAACACGTCTACGTTCAACTTTATCACCTGTTTGAAATTCAATGTTCTTTTCGTTGAGCGTGGCTTTGAGTGACTCAGAGACCCAAGGTTTGTAATTTGGAAATATTTTTGTTAAGTGTCCATCTCTAAGATAATTCCACGGTAAGGCTGCTGCGCTCCCTTGTCATCTCCATCTTCCTATATGCTTGCGAAACATGGACCCTCATGGCAGATCTCCAACGAAGAATACAAAGCATGGAAATGAGGTGCTACAGAAGACTTCTGGGCATTTCCTATACCCAGCAAATCACCAACGACGAAGTCCGAAAGACCATCACACAAGCCATTAGACAACACGATGACCTGCTCATAGTGGTGAAAAAACTGAAACTCCGATGGTATGGCCACGTCACCAGATCATCAAGTCTTGCAAAGACCATCCTGCAAGGCACAGTGCAAGGAAGTAGAAGAAGAGGGAGACCGAAAAAGATGTTTTAACTCTTCTTCATAGTATGTGACGGGGCGTCGCAGACCCCTCCCGGCTCCGTCGGGCCGGAGAGGGGGGAGGGGGGGGACCCTCGCGCCTTGGACTTCCCGCACAGGATTTTATTAGGCGTGTGGAGAAGGTCATGTAGGACCACATCGCCATACGGGACCCCGCAATTTCCGGGTTTGTCAGAGAGAAACTTGAAACGGGCATTAATGCTTTACACAATCTGCTTACCGAGCGTACACTAAAATCCATGGGTGTGATTATTTGTGAGGCGTCTCCTCCTAAATTTGTGCCGAGAAGTCGGAAACGCTAGTCACCTACGTTTGGATCATGATTTCTTATTTTTTAATATGTACATACAAGATCTTATTTTTCTTAATGTATTGTGCTTGCTTTGTTTTTAATATTAAAGGCTTTGTTGCCTACTCGCCGTGCTTTTAGCTCTTGCCCTTTTATCCTACATATATATATATATATATATATATATATATATATATATATATATATATATATATATATATATTAGTTTTTGGTTTTTCTTTTTATATATTTGCAGACCCGATTCTGTTTTTGCAATAGCCCGACAGACCTGGTCTGTCCCCATATAAAAATTTTTCATTTCTACATATAAATAATTCAACCCATGTTCCATATCTGCTACCCTCTCTGACCCCTCCGATTCCCTCCTGGCACTTCCTTGACGGCCCTGTGGCACCCTTGTTCCTCCCTGTAGTTGTTCCAGCTTTCTCCCGATTCATCTTTTTGTTCATCTGGACGTGTAGCTGCGCCTCGTGCTCCTCTTCATGTGATTTACTCAGCAACATGACTTCTTAATCCACTGGACATCTTACATCTAAGTCCCCTATATGCATCTGTGTCCGGGGACGGTAATCTACCCACTGAACTGAACTCTTTTAGATACCTGGACATGCGCAGTTGGTGACAGGAAGCTGGTCGATCTTCCACATGCTTTGTTTTACTCTTTTTAGCAAGGAAATTTTTTTTTTCACAATGAGTGATGACACGGATTTGGGGACAGAGTTGCTAGATAATGGCACCAGTGACGACAAAGCTTTTGACAGGGGTTTACTATCGAAGAAGTATCAGAATCTAAGCTAAGAAGGATTTAAAAAATATCGTGAAGTGCATCAGGCCATCAGTGACTTCCAAAATAAAGTTGGTTATCAACATCAACTGCAACAGCCACAACATCACCATCACCACAGTAAACTGGACACTTTATTTCAAACTTTCCATGTACCTTATTCAATTCTACACAAGCATGCAAAATTTCCTGCAGATTCATCAACATTTGTATATTTTTACGATTTGTAAAAAGTCAACTGGTACATCAGTCTTTTTCAATAATTCCTTGGTGTAGAACAGTATGTGATTACCAAATTACTTAGAAGTTGAAGAGTTAATGTCCAGTAGAAGCATGTTTGTTGTTGTAGAGTGAATGCTTTACCGCATCACCAAAACAAAATCCTATGTATTCTGAATTCATTGGGTAATAATTAAAGTTTCTTGACTTGACTATACCTTGACGCTAACAAGTAACAGTCCACGCTTCCTTTTCCATGCATGATTGATATGTAATCCAGATAGTGGGTCAACAAAAGAAAGGAGAGGGAGCCAGAGGAAGGGAGAACAGGGGCTGAAAAAGTTACTGAAGAAGGAATGACTAATGTAAGCAGCATAGAGGGAATAAGACTTGGACAACCAGTTACCATAAATTTCAGACAATGAGCCGCAACTTATTTTGCCAGCTTTAACTCTATTCTGCCTGAGCGTGCAGCAGCTAAGCATCACTGCTGGCCTGAGCCTGCAGGGCCAGACTGTTGTGAAAACCACTAGTTGTACAAAATCGGCTCTTGCCTAGCTCAGTGCAGGCTTATTGATATGAAATTTGGCATACTTATAGAAAACTAATTTCTTTACAAAACTATATACATTTTATGTTTGTTTAATAATAAAAACTGAAAAAATTCCTAAATGAAAGCCTCTTTCGCATTTTTTTCTTGAATTTTTACAATAACATTAAAAAAAAAGCATTTATGTAAGTTTTTTTTTAGCTATTTAGGTAAACATTAAAGTATTTAGATATTTTTTTTGGTAAATTTCCACAAAATATTATAGCAGCTCAACACAAAAATAGCAGAGAGAGAGAAAGATCTTGATAGTCCTCGATTTTTCGTCATTTAAAAATCAAATTGCACGCCAAATTCGCATCAGAACAAGAAAATTGGACCTGGCGGAAGTGATTGTATGTTTTATTAACATGGGAGATAAACGTGCTTTCAATATATTTTTGCAATGCGGAGTTTTCTCGCTTGGACCGTATGCATATGTGGGATACTGGAATACCTGCCTCCAGACAGGTAGAGATGCATGGCGGCTACTGAAAAACTTGCTTCCCGGCGCGGAAGAGTTAACTCTTTCCCTGCCAGGCATGTTTCCACGTTTGTGCCAGACATTTCTCTGGCACCGGAAAGAAAGTTCAGTACCTTAGGCATTTAAGCTACTGTTCTTTCAATAATAGTTGTTAAATAGACATATTTCATATCAAATTAAAGGTAAAAGAGTGAAGAATAAGAAAAAAACCACAAAAAAAATGTTAATTTGATTATGTTATTGAAATATGTGTTTTGAAAGCATGTTGATCTTTTTGAAATGATAAAATAAAATAAAAATATTTCTACATACCACAGTGATAAAACAAATCTGGAGGAATAATTCCAATCACTGAATCAGCTTCACACACCAGAAAGAAAATTTATTTAGGATAAAAATACACTTTACAGTTTGAAATTACATTGATTATTAGCACAGAGTTTGACACACTGTCGATTGTGCCCATCACTATGCTTAGTAAAATGCACAATAAACACTCTAAAACGAATCAATTTGAAGAAAAAACGCGCCTGTCGATCGAGAACGAAAGTAGAAAGAGTTATCTCTCTTTGGTTAAAATAAAACTTGGATTGGACTGCAAAAAAAACCGGAACGAAACGGAATACTGAAATCGACGATATATCGTCGATTGGCACAAACATGGCGGCTCAGATCGACGATATATCGTCGATTGGCAGGGAAAGAGTTAAACCTTGCGGCCTCAAACAACAGATACAGATACAAGATGATTTATTGTCCCCATATTTACACAAGGAAATCTGACACATGGTTTGCAGATATTCCCGATTCCAAATGCATCATCCCTCCTCTGCTCTTAGCTTCTCTGTAATTCACCATATCGTTGTTCATTGTTCATGAATTTTTCCATGAGCTCCATGTTAAAGTGTCAACTGTTCACCTTACAGTGTCAGCTGTTTGCATTTTTTTTTTAATCAACGCCGCATACACTGAAGCATTCACTTCACTTGCTCAAGCACACACCTTCATGATGCTGAAAATGAGATGAAAGGCCTACGATGCAGTTTTCATGTTGAAGGAATATTCAATGAACAGGATAACAACTTCACTGAATAAATGTGATTGGAACTTATTTTTGTTGTATATATTTGCAGGTTATAAACCAGTGTGGCTATCTGTGAATAGAGTTCAGATTTTTTAATTTAGTGGGTGCGGCTTATACAGGTGCACTCAATAGACGGTAGTCAAAAAGGGGAAGTTATTTCATAAACTGGCACCTTGATGGCACTGATTGACATGGAGAACTGGACAACCAGTTAGTCAATAATTGAATAAGTGGGCGTATATATAGAAAGAAAAGTTGAATTCATAAAATGGCGCACACACACACACTCAGCACTGACTGGTATGGAGTACTCAACAGCCATGGCAGAACAGACAGTATAAGACCTGGACCAGTTGAGTTAGTAAAAAAGGGGATGAAAATATAAAAAGAAAAGTTGATCTAATAAAATGGCGCCTACTTGGCACTGACTGGTACGGGGTACTGTAACAGCTATCCTCATCGTCATCCTCATCACTGTAGAAGTTTGTGTGTAGCGGTGACCTGTGCCTGTGGTCCCATGCTGCATTCAATGCGTCTTTTGGTCTGGTGTACTCATCATCCATTGTCGGCTACAATTGGAAACAAAGGACAAACACAAACTCAATCATTAACCAATTCATAAAATGAGATAAAAGAAGATACAGACAAAACATAGCAGGCTAAAAAAATGCTCTCAATACAAGTGTTTCGCTAAAAATGATTCTTCTGGAGTTAAAGGCCACCTGAGGTATAGAATTCAACAAAACAGTCTTTAAAGCACTGATTTCGCCAGTCAACAGTATTAAAAGGTATGAAAAAAAAAAAGCAAGGGGAAGTTATTATTAGAAAATGGGAGAAAGGGATGGGGGGTGGGGGGGAAGGGGAAAGGCAAATTCACACTCTGAACAAATGAATAGTTTTAAGTTAGCATTCAAACTCCCCTCTACTAATTGAAGTATCAAAATCAAAGCCCAAATTTATCAAGAAATGTTTGGAACAAAAATGACCCTTCGCTCACCATGCCTCCATCCCTTCCCCCCCCCCATTCCTCCCCCTCTCTTATAACAACCATCCATCCCCCAAAATGAAAAAAAAAATCTTGTTGCAAATACTAAGTTACATCAATTAACTAAAGTGCAAACAAGGAAGTAAACCAACTTTTAAATATTTTTTTTAATCTTGTTTAATTAATAATACAGTCTTTCAAGGTACAAAAGGCAAAATCTCATAGTACAATATAATGTGGACTACATTGTCACTTTGCATGCAAGCACAGTTCATAGTTGACAGAATGTCTGTAAATTGACTTACTTAATTAACTTCCTGAATACGGACACTGGACTCAATTCTGGCCTGAGGAGATCATATCACAGATGATATTACTAGCAGATGACAACACTAACAAAAGTTTACCGACTGTAGGGCAGGTTATGAAACCACTTCTGAATTGATTCAAGTCATAATCTGAGAGAGAATATCAGTAACAAAGACATCTCTACTTGAGAGATTCTTCAAAATTGCCAGGGGATCGAATGCTGCCAGTTTTTACGCATGTCCTGAATAATAATAATAATAATAATAATAATAATAATAATAATAATAATAATAATAATAATAATAATAATAAAAACATTTGTGTTCCTCCAAATCTATTAAAAAAAAGTCTAGTCTAGGATCATACCAACACTTTCGCAACATGCACACACACATATCCTTGACATGTAAGAACACAAAATACCTAGGAAGAGAAGAAGCAAATCAAAATAAACAGTCGGAGTGAGTGGTCAAACTGGATTATGGATAAATAACTGAGGTGGAAAGACACGAGTTTTGAGAGCAGATTTGAAGGCAAAGATTGTAGGCTTGCTGCGCAGAGATAGGGACAATTTGTTCCAGGTTCTTGGACCAAAAACAAGAAAGGAGCCACAACCTGCACACACACACACACGTTTCGAGTGAGGAATGCAGAGGGTCAGAGTATACGAAGAAGACCGGAGATCAGGAGACGGAATGGATGGCTCAATGCAGTCAACTAAGTATGATGGTGCAGAATCAGAAAGACACTTGTAGCAAAGTAGGCAGATTTTGTATTCAATTCGTAATAAGATAATGAGATAGGAAGCCAGTGAAGAGAGTGCAGGAGAGGAGTGATGTGATCAGTTTTCTTCTAAAAAACACTAGTCCAGTTGCAGCATTCTGAACGCGCTGTAGTGGCTGCACAGATGAAGAAGGCAGGCCAGAGAGAAGAGAGTTGCAGTAATTAAGTTTTTTGACAGAACTAGAGACGATACAAAAGTTTTTGTTGCTTCTGTGTTGAGAGGCTTACGGATGTGAGCAATACGGCATAATGTGAAAGTAACAGGCTTGACAGGTTCTGGAAATACTTTGAATAAGAACTTACCCAATCCTTGCAGTCCACCAAAAATTTCACTAACCTGTTATCAACTTTGTACACAAAATAAAACTTATTAGATTGAGCAAAAATGTGTCTTCGCATAGCAATGAGCCACTAACTAAGCTCTCATGGTACACAAATCAGTAACTAGAAGGGCCAAGCCCATATGACTCACATGCTCCTTACGGAACTCACAATATTTAACATGAAAATGAGTGCCCAGAAATAACAAAACAAAATGGTGGCATTAAAATGCAAAATAATACCGACTGATCTTTCTATGCCCTTGACCTTGAGATGACATTGACTTCCAGCTCCAAATACACTCATGTACTATCAAATAAACTACAACAAATGTATTATGTGACCCTGGGATGACCTTAACCTTCAGTGACCTTGACCTTGGGATTACCTTGATCCTCACTTGATTTCTCAAGCATGTCTAATCAAAATAACCCTATGTTATTGCATACTATGGGTTAAATAAACAGCTATTCCACTATACGATTACCTATTTTTGTATGTTTTTGCAATGCCTAAAATGACCTTGACCTTTGAGATAAAAACAAAAATGGAACATACATAAAGGTCAATCTATCACCTCTAAAAACAACTTGTTTAGACTTTATATCTCTCATAGTTTAGGGTCAAGGTCACTTCAAATTACTTATACAAACTGACTTTTTAGCAGCTTGACCTTGGAGTGAGGTTGACCCAATTTCACAGTATGTGTGTCTCATTGATATCTCTCATGCATCAAAGAATCATAAGTTCAATACAGTATTAATAACCTAGCAAAGAAGTGTAATTTTGTGAAAACTTTTCATTTTTTAAAACTAACATTTGATGACCTTGTGGCCTTGAAGTGAAATAATTCATTCACTTATCATTTATGAGTTCTCATGGGTATGCACCATCTTATCAAGTTTGGTTGTGTTACTTAAAATAGGTTCTGAGTACTTAGCCACTTTTAAGGTTTTTGCACAGACAGCAGACAGACGGAGGGACTTTTTTTTTTTCAATATCATTTTTGGACTATTTAGGACTCATCTCATGCCCTCAAAAAAGTCCATAGCTTCAAATACTTAGGAGCCATTGTATCAGACAATGGTTCCAGACAGGAAGTCCTCTCCAGGATCGCACAAACAACTACATGTACAGCCTTGACAAGGTTGAAACCCATTTGGAAAGACAGGACCATCAGTCTATACTCCAAAGTAAGGCTACTGCGCTCCCTTGTCCTCTCCATATTCCTATACACTTGCGAAGCATGGACCCTCACAGTAGATCTACAAAGAATACAAAGCATGCAGATGAGGTGCTACAGAAAACTTCTGGGAATTTCCTATACTCAACTCATCACCAATGATGAAGTCCGACAGACCATTACACAAACCATTGGACAACATGACGATATGCTCACAGTGGTGAAGAAACTGAAACTTCTATGGTATGGTTACGTCAGCAGAGCATCAGGCCTTGCAAAGACCATCCTGCAAGGCACGGTGCAAGGAGGCAGAAGAAGAGGGAGACAGAAAAAGAAGTGGGAGGACAACATTCAAGAAAGGACTGGCATGCTGAGGTCAGAGAAAGATAGAATACGATCATCTGTGGTGCCCCAATGACCTTTGAGTTACGGGATAGGATAGGATATGATGATTTCTTTCTTTTCTTTTTTTAATTTTTTTTTTGGGGGGGAAGGATAAGGAGGGAGAGAGGAGAGGAAAGGGGAGGGAGTTAGTTAGTTAGTCATTGCTTACAGGGTCCAGCGGACTGCAAAAAGCCGAATCAGGACCACAAAATCAAGACCACAACTTCACTGAAAAAGGACTCACCCCTGATCCGCATAAAAGACTTGCCAAAACAACCCTTGTGGTAACACTGAATGCACTCCACCAGCCGATCACTTTACAATAAAGACATCCCATGCAGGAAATGCTGCAGCTATGCTCTAATTTATCGAACTCCCATTGACAAAAACAAAATAGAATACAAACATCATTATAAAATATTAACAAAACACATACATATAAAATGCCTACAATGCCAAATAATAACATCATAGGAAGCCCCAGTGACCATTTGGCAGAAAGTGTCCAATAATATTCCCAAGCTGATCCAACAGACCTCACACACAAATGAGGAGTTTTGTCCAGGAAGAATTAAAAAAAAAAAAAAGGTATGTGACTGGTCTAGCGAAGAAGAAGATAGTATAGTAGATTGATAGAACAGAATAGGAATGAGAAAGAAAGGAGAAAAACAGCGACAGTGGGAATTTAAAGCACTAAATGTCCAGAAAGTGGGTATACTACTTATACTGAAACTCCCGGCATCCCCATGAGGGGTAGGGGAGGGAGTGGGAGTACATAGACTAACAATGCTAAGCATGAGAGTAACAAATCTGACAAAAGTATAGTCTGCTATGAAAAATGGGGATGTATGGATGAGAGAGAAGTGGATGCCTGCTGGGCGAGTGGACTGCAAAATGTATGTTGTCTGCAAGATTTCGTACTCACGTTTGGCAAATGTGGCTACCTTAACAGTGGGTCACGCAATGGCCACAGGCATAAAATTATTACCAATTTGGTAATGCCCCAAAATGATAGCTGGGGAACAAAAGCAGACAAGACGCAAAGAACACAGTATCCTTCCTTATCAACAAAATGAGTGCTCTATAAATCTTCGAAAGGGCTTATAAGAGATCTTCCTTTTATCAACAAAGTGAGCCCTCTATCTTGACAATAGTCAGCAATAAAGAACTCGTTCTAAGGCTATACCAGTTCTAGCACCTAGAAACAGGCCTTGCTGATTGTCCAAACCACATAATTCACTGATTTGCAGTAAGGAAAGTAGCCCAGGATGACAACGCTTTGTGCTACCACTATAGGCTTGCACCACAGGTATGTGGACATGCGAACGTCTGCGATAACGTGTCTCCTTCTCTCCTCTATGTATATAATACAAAGAAGAGCGAGATGCATTATCATAAACACTGTGTCCAGATACAGGTGCCTGTGGCTTGTAACAAGGAAAACTTTGGTCAGCACTGAGCAGAGCAGCACTAGGCAGTAATGGACCTAACCCCTGACAATGACAAGTTGTAAACTTTGTTTCACTTCCTAGATTATGCACACAAGGTTTCTAACACCGGTTCTGACAATATTTGCCTAAGTTGAATACAAGTAGCAGCTAAAATCAAAATGTTTGAACATAAAGTTATATAGTTCTACATAAATAAAGATAAAGATTATACAAAATTTGAACTGAATTGATCTTTATACATAAATGTATAATCTGCAACAAGAGTTTTAAAAAAAATTCAATGTCATTTAACAACATTGTCAACACATTTCTTTAAAAAAGAAACAGAAAAATGATGGTAATCCATTCAAATGTGTTTCCAGACACTTACATTCATAGCTGGAAAAAAGAGCAATTTTCAAAGATGTAATTTTTTGGGAGGGGGGGGGGGGGGCTGTTCTAAGTCAGTTTTATCCTCAAGAACTCAAATAATAATATTGAATGATTCCCCACTATTGAACAATTTGAACTGTCTGCACACATAAAAAAAAAAAATGACCAAAATGATTTAAATATAGCGCAAAACGTTTTTCGACCTAAAGGGGTCTTTTGAACATTTGTGTGTTTTTTAATATATTTTTTATAAAAATATATGGCAAGCAGTGAAATGAATTAACAACTGATATTTGGCACATTCTGTTCCCAACTATTTTAAAGTATTTTCAGATTAGTCTAGAAATAAAATTTAAAAAAATAAATGCTTTCTTAGCTCAACTGCAAAAATTTAAATTGGAAATTCCATGAAGTCCTGACCAACATGAATGACTAGATCGTGCACCATTCTTTCTGGACCTTCAAGTCTCATTATAATGAGACCATTAATGATAAAGACTTAAGTTCATTACTGAATAAGGATGAAGCACGCAATTAGCCTTTTGGCCAACTGTCAATACTAATTATCATAAAACACTAAATCAGTACATTTAAATGTTAAAAAAAAATACCACTAAAGACTATCCAATAGGCATTAAGAAATGGCCTATAATTTCTCCTACCTAATCTAATTAATTTTATACTTCATTTAAAGAGATTAATCTATGGATGACTGACCACTGAGGAAGTTTAGTCAAAATCATTCAGTAAATGTCACTGCAATGATTGATGGACTTCTGCTTAAAATTGCTGGCCTTTCCATGTTGATCCTATTAATTAAATTATAAAATTCCTCCTCTTCACCATTTCCAGTTCAGCTGAGTTTTTCTCTCCATATCATTATTAATATTATTAATATTAATATTAATATTAATATTATTATTATTATTATTATTATTATTATTATTATTATTATTATTATTACAATATTGATTGATTGATTTATTGTTGCTTTAGGTCCAGCGGACTCTTCCGAGCCAAATCAGGACCGGACAACCCCCGATCCGCATAAAAGATCTGCCGAAACAACCCTAGTGGGAAAATTGAATGCCCTCCACCGGCCAGTCACTTTACAATAAAGACATCCCACGCGGGGGACGGCTGAGGGTTGACCTCAACTACGCGAACACCCCGGTTACAAAAACAAAATAGAATACAACCATCATTATAAATCATCAACAAAACACATACATATAAAATGCCTATAGTGCTAAATAATACAATCATAGGAAGCCCTAGTGACCACCCGGCAGAAAGCGTCCAACACTCCCAAGCTGATCCAACAGACCTCATACACAAACAAGGAGTCTTGTCCAGGAAGAGTTTTCAAGAAAAAAGGTAGGTCATTGATCTAGCGAAGAAGAAGAAAGTATAGCAGAGTGATAGGACAGATCAGGAATGGGAAAGAGCAAATGATGAAGACAGCGACAGTGGGAATTTAAAGCACTAAATTTCCAGAAAGTGGGGATACTATTTATACTGAAACCCCCGGCACTCCAACGGGGGGAACTGTTGCCGCAGTGAATTAGTCATGCCTACAAAGGCAAGACAGGTTTTCAACTGGGGCTTTCACTGTTCCCTTTATAGGTTAGAACAATCTACAGTGACAAGATTGCTCATGACCCCAAGGGGTATTATTACAATAAAAGTAACAATAATAATAACAATATTTATATAGTGCTTTTTCCATAGAAAATCTCGGTTCAAAATGTCGTTCTCAAGAGTTCACACATCAATAAAACTCACAAAGACATTCAAAAGCGTAAGGAGGACAATTAAGCCAGAGATCGGTCCAAACTTCATATTCTGTGACAAAATGTGATTTTGTTTCAGATGAACACTGAAGAGATAATACTTGAAGATACTTCGCTGAAATCAAAATAGAACATTTTTATTTAGATGTTCTATCCCATGTGAAAGAATTAGCAGTTTTGTTTTTAAACAATGATTATACTTTTTTGTTGTTGTCATTATTAATATTAAATAACAATCATTATACCATAACCATGTGTTGCTTCTTTTCTTACAATGAAAGTTTGCATTTTCATTGGAGTCAACCACATTTTATATTTAAGCAATGAATTGACTTAATGTTTTTTTGTACTATAAATTAATATTAAATAACAATCATTGAAGTTTTAACTAGGTTTGTTTCCCCCCTACAATTAAACCTTGCAACCACAAACTTAAGTTGAACATAAAAACATCTTTCCGATCCGAGTAACAATTTTTTGAGACCACAAAATAATACATTATGAAAGATAACAATAAAACTAAAATAACTGACTTCAAAATAAAATACATAAGCTTTAAAACAAAAGCAGGATTAAAATAGCACACCTCTGAGTTGATAATTCCAGATAGCTTACGCTGGCTGATTAATGACAGGGCGCATTTCCTGGGTCTGTTTTTATACAGACGAAGTGTTGGTTTTCCTAACATAGTCTTGCCAGATAAACTGCTAACACGCCTCAAAGCTACCGTCTGTACTGTCTTCTGGATGCCCAAAGATGCAGCCTTCTTTTGAAACTCTAACTTTTGATGCGTCTCCATTGTTGTTGAACTTGTACTTTCTTCATTCCGTAAACTCTTGACAGAAGATGTGCGCAATAGATAACAGCCTGGCAAAAGTGGGGCTGTTGAAACAGTCACAACTGAAGTGATGGGTGGTAAGTAAATCACAGCCGCAGATGTTACGACTGTGATGCTGTTGTTTGTCGTTATAGCGAAAGATCACGAAGTGTCCATTCCACTACAGGATCTGTTTCCAATCTTGACAACAAGCCATGAACTGTCCACTGCCTGAGGCCATAATAATCCATTGGTGCCTCTTTCACTCTTTACGTTGTCAGTGTCAAACTTAGTTCATAAGCTACTTCACAACTATAGGACTACGAGGAAGCGTGAGTAGACCTAAAACTGTACCAGTCCACAATGTTTCGTGCTGGCTTTCTGTCGGTTATTAAAAAGGGACATCGAGGAACAGGCAAAATTGATTATACAGTGCAAGTAATGTGAACAAACGTGTCAAATGTTTCCACTAGTGGATATTGTCACACTAGTATTCCCTGACTTCGATTGAACCTATTTTTGTTTAAGAGTTTGGTCGTTTCCTCTCAGCATCATCGCGTACAAAGTAACAACAGAAACACAATGAGAGCATTCATAGTTATTTCCTAAAACAATACCTACCTTGTATCAATTTCC